>VZRH01003879.1:1010042-1070629 GCA_013397555.1 Urocynchramus pylzowi
CCCCCCGAGATAAGTAGTTCTCAGTCCTGTGAAAAAAATACTTTGTCTTCTTTTGTTGAGAAGACATGAGACAAATGCAATTTTTTTTGATGTTTAGAAACACCATTTTACTTTCTTCAGTTTTTTCCTTTTGGAACAGCTGACTAGAAGGAAACTATTTGCAGAAGTTTTTTCATCTGGCAGTGGGAGGTAGAGTCCTTTCAATACCTTCTCCTCTACATTGCTGAGTAGTCATACTGCTTAAACATCATTATTCATCTTCACCTGAAGCAGTACAGCAAACACAGGTAGAGAAGTCACAGAATCACAGAATATTCTTAGTTAGATGGGATCCACAGTGGTAATCAACTCCAACACTTAAGTGAAACAAATTATCTTTACCTCTACAAGTCCCCCACAACAACCTACTCCCTAAACTAGAATGAAATAGATTTGATGAGTGGACCGTTAAACGAATAAGGAATGGGTTTGAGAGATGCATCCAGAGGGTAATGGTCAATGGCTCAGCATCCCAAGGGACACCAAGTGATGTCCCTCAGGGGACCATATTGGGACCAGTGTTATTTAATATCTTCATTAATGACAGAGATGAAAAGATCAAGTCCACCCTTAGCAAAATGGCTGATGACCCCAAGCTGAGTGCCACAGATGCCGCACCCAAGGGACAGGATGCCATCCAGAGAGACATGAACAAGCTCAAGGAATGGGCCCATGGAAATCTCATGAGATTTAACAAGACCAAGTGCAAGGTCGGGGAAACCCCCAGTACCAACACAGGCTATGGGATGAACAGATGGAGAGCACTCCTGTGGGGTGCTGGTGGGTGAGAGGCTGGACATGACATGGCCATGAGCACTCAGAGCTCAGAAAGCCAAACGTGTCCTGGGCTGCATCCAAAGCAGCGTGGGCAGCAGGGCCAGGGAGGGGATTCTGCCCCTCTGCTCTGCTCTGCTGAGACCCCACCTGCAGGGCTGCATCAGCTCTGGGACCCAGCACAGGAAGGACATGGACTTGTTGGAGAGTCCAGAGGAGGATATGAAGATGGAGCACCTCTCTGGTGAGAAAAGGCTGAGAGAATTGGGACTGCTCAGCCTGGATAAGAGAAGACCTTGGGGTGACCTAATCACAGCCTTCCAGTACCTGAAGGGAGCCTACAAGAAAGATGGAGAGAGACTTTTTACAAGAGCATGTAGAGACAGGGCAAGGGGGAATGGCTTTAATGTGAAAGATGGTAAGTTTAATTTATATATTAGGAAGAAATTCTTTGCTGTGAGGTTTGTGGATGTCCCATCCCTGGAAATGTTCAAGACTGCTTTGGATGAGGCTCTGAGCAACCTGGTCTCGGGAAAGATGCCCCTGACCTTGGCAGGGGGATGGAACTTAAACTCATGTTTAAGGTCCACTGCAATCCAAACATTCTATGATATATCATAAAAAAGTAAAATACATTTTTAGTGTCATGTAAAGTATTTTTAATCCATTTCAGAAGCAAACCACTCCCAGTACTGCTTGTCAATTAAGCACTTACATAACGACCTAATGAACACTGATTGATAAGTAGTCTTGTAGCATAGACATCACCCCCAACCCCATGATTTCTTTAATAGAAATACACCTACAAATTACTGAAAATTAAAGATATAATATCTGATTGCACTTTTCTATATATTACTCCAAATGTATTCATATTATTCTCTAGCAATCTCTATGTAGGGCTACCAATAATATCTAGAGCAGCTCTATGCCAAAAGCTGTATCACTTGCTGTCCCCCTTGCCAGCTGTAATGTTTAAGTATGTGACCTCAATTAACTGGACTTAGATGTGAAGGAATTTCATGTCCTTTCAATATCTGGTATTCTTGTATCCCCTGTGTAAATCCAATTTTTTTGTGGCTTGCATCACAGCTATTTGATCTTCATTTTTACTTTCTGAATTTAATTACAATTGTTTAAAACTGTCTTTATTCGACCATTAGATCTCAGAATACTTACACTCCAGTACTATCAAGGTGTCTGTTTTCCAAGAAAAGCTAAGGTTAACAGAAGCAACAACCCCCTTAATGGAAGCAAAAGAACTTTGCACATCCAGATTCCTCTCTCTCTCTCCTGCCACATTTCCAAGATCAAGGAAATTCCAACAATTATTTTGCTCAGGGTGTTAAGGTCTATACTTCAGAGAGAATCCTGTAAAATTTCCCATCTATCAGTGTTTGCAACTTGGGTTTAATCTGCTTTATATTGTAATGATTATCAGTACAGAAAATATCAAAACTTGCCCTGTTTAGCCACAGAAGAAATGATGATTTTGTTTTTGCCTTGAAAAATCCATTTGTTATTTCTTCATGAAGCATAAGATATAGGGCATTTTTTTCTGACAGCAACTTTTATCAATACTTAAATAAGAAGTTAAGGGAACAAAATTACTCTTAAAAGGCAGCAAAAGATTAATACTGTGGCTGTAGGACAATCAGTTGTGGTATCATGATGTCCAAATGACAAAAAAAGAAAAAATATAAATTACTTCTTGGCTGTTGGAATTGTGGATTTTAACAGATATGCTTATAAAACAATATTATTACAATGCCACTGTAGAATACTAGTAAATCATTATTACTTTATAATAGATGGAAAAAAAATTGGGAGTGTGAAGTAACATTCAATCCTTTATTTTGAAGAGTCCTAATTTTATGGCCATCACCCCGGCTGACGGTTGTCTTTGAGAGAGTGTTATTGCATGAACTGAACATCTGTATTTCTAGCTAAAATCAAAAAGCAGTTCAACCCTTTTGCCAAACATCTTCTCAGCATCAACCAGAAAATACATTGCTGAATTCAAATTTTGCAAGTTATGCCTTATTCTTCTCAGTACCGTCTGGCAGAGTGCATCACATACTTTGCAATCAAGGACAGATCAACTCTGCACATAACAATTTTACACAGGCTATAGAGATTTATGTTCCCTCATGCCACAAGAGTGTGATCCCTCTTCAAAGACTCGCCCAACTGATGTGAGTCACCATTGAACTTTTTACCCAACATACTATAGCTCAGGTGCATTTTTGAACTAAAACCCTTATCTGACTGCAAAAGCCCTGTGCCACATAATCCCCTGAGAATGGATCAAGATCTGAAGCCAGGGTACAACACTGATTTTTCAGTTTAAAAGCTATTCACAAGGATTTTATCTTTAAAGATTGGAAGGATATAGTCACTAATTGAATATTTTTTGGACATATGCGTGAATCTGAATGTGCCACATAAAAACATAATTTACATCTCAAATTTGACTAGGCACTCATCAATCACTAGAGACATATTAGAAGCGTATTGGATCACTTTTTTTTAATGCCAATTATTGTTACATTTCTTCCTCTGAACAATATTTCCAACACCACATTTCCCTGTGCTTTAGCTCTGTGTTTTTCAACTAGTATGTAATTCACTGAGTGAAAAATGTTTAAGAGCCCTGCTCTGTAATTATCTTCATCCTTGCAGCATTTTAAAAGAGGTCTTCTATTTTTCTCCTGGTGATTGAGCATCACATTTGTGAAAATGTGTTAGCCTATCACACAGAAGAGTTAACTCAGTAAATTCAGCAAATACAGTTTGGAGACTACGTAGCTGTAAATCTCCAAGAAAACAGGATTCAGAAACTGCAATAATTCTAGCACAAGTTTCAGTTAAGAAAATATTCTGAGTTAGGATTTGGTATGGAGGGAAATAGAGATGTTTTTCATCATTCTCTGTATTAATACAGAAGTGGGGAACTGGGGCTAACTCCAGATTGCTTTTAGGTATTTGCAAAAGAGATGACAAAAAACACTTGAAGCTCTTAATTTTTTTGGGGTTTTTTTGAGAAACATATGTCCCAATTATTTTAGATTTGAATGTATTATGGTATTTTTAAAGCTCCACAGGAAGTCTGAATTTTTTTCTTCAAAATAACAGTATATAATGAAAGCATATCTAGCATATCTGTAAATATTCATAATTTTCCTGTTGAGGATTTGAAAGGCATTGTTATGATTTTAATAAAACATTAATTTCTGCTGATGTTTAGAATGGTTTCTCCCAGTTTCAGAAATGTTTTCACTAGATTTTTAATGCAGGGTTAGGAAAAATACAAATTTTTAATTTAATTGCTATTATGGCAGGATTTGCAATGAGCCTTTCAAGGCACTTCATTTTATGAATTGCTATTAAATGTAAGTAATTGCTTCAATTGTGTATCTCCACGTGAATATGCAAATGGACTTACACACACGTTTATAAACACATGCATGTAAGTAAATATTTACACTCTAGAACACATACCTGGACAAGGGAGATACACTGCAAAACTTTGTTTCAAAATTCTGTTTTATATGTTTTATAATATTTTCAAAGTTCTAGATAGAAATGCCATTTTCTGTCATTGCTTTTTTTCTGCTGTTTCTGTTTCCCTATCCTTTCTTAAAGCATGAGTAAGGCAAATGTGAGATACTTGCATTATAACATATACACATGGTGAAATCAAATTTTAAGGCTCTGTGTACAGCTATGTCTGACTTTAAGAATTTAAGACTTTTATTTCCTAAGTCTTTCCATCTTTGGCAATTTTCTGCATGCCTCAGTTTCCTACCTTCTGTGGCTATTTTCCTAAAAGCAGTCGGAGTAAATTCCTCAGGTTGTGCTGGTCATGGGAGTAGTGAGACTGGCAGGTATAACTGTTCTCAGTTCATCCATTTCAGTCAGTCAAAGCAGAGGTTTCAAAGGAGTGAAAATCGGATTCATCTGTGGTTTTTCTCCTCTGCTGAGAAGGAAAAGATCTCTCAATACTCACCTGTATGTCTGAGATGCCATGTGGAAAGATCACTCGCAGTATTTCAACTATCCAGATACTCATAAATGGCTTTCTGGAAAACCACGGTATTAGTAAAGGCTGCTACTTCACAGTTTGGCTAGATGAGGTCTAAAAGACAGACACACAGGCAGAGATCACCCACACCCTGGTAAAACTTAAGTTTGCAGTTACCTAGCTTGAGCAACCAGCCTTCACAGAGTCTTAACCTTTGCATTGTAAATGTTGTGCATCAGAAGAAGAAAAAGCAGAACTATTAAGAGCATGTGAGAGTCAGGACTGAAGTTCCTGTACTCAAAGCCTCTTCCCTAGCCATGACAATTCCTCCAATTTGCCTTCCTTTCGAATGGACACAGATATTTTTCTTCTTAGTCTTCCAGCCACCACAACGAAAGCTGTAAGAACTGGCAAAACTTTGGCAGGTACAAATACCTGCTCCTGTCTCTACACCTCTGTACTGTACTTCATGCTACCTCTCCTGACTTTTATTATCCCAAACATGGTAATGTTAAAATTGTTGGTGCTTTTTTTTTTTTTTTTTAATGGAGTAATGGTTAAAATTCTGATAAATTACAGTGGGTGTTATTTTTTGATAATTTAACATAATGGATGCAGCCTTTTCACTAAAGTAGCAATTAAGTCATCACTGTTCCCTGGCCTACACAAATTTATTGTGTCTCAGTTTATTGCTCTTACCTTCAGAACAATTTAGCCACAAATCTGACACAAAAGTCAGAAATCATCCAGAGAAAACTGGTAGAAAAATAAAGGCCATTAACTGAAACTATTATTTTTTAGTATGTTCCACTGATGTTTAAACAGGTGCAATTAGCTCTGCATCAAAAACACTGGTTTCCCCTGTAATCATTGTTGCTGCAGGTACATGTCTGTTTCAGTATATTTTCACTCTGAATAAGGAATATGCACAGGGACATACAACCAGAATCATCTGTCTTTAATGTGCTTCAGCTGCATTGCTTATCTTTTAATACTTGGTTTGATTATGAACAATATATGTAAAAGATTCCTATATTTATGTCATGCCATCTCTTCTTTTTCATAGAAGCCAGTGTACTGATGTAAAAACAATTTCCATTACAAATTACTGTTGTCCTGGTTGTGGTGTGGTTATTTATTATTTTTTAAAATTTCACTGCTGTGGCTGCTGCTATCAATACTAAAGTAGTGTATGCCATAGAATCATAGACTCACAGATTGGCTGTGTTGGAAGAGACCTTGAAGATCAGCTTGTTCCAACCTCCCTGCTATGGACAGGAACATATTTCACTAGACCGGGTTGCTCAGAGCTCCATTCAAGCTGGCCTTTAAAACTTCCAGGGATGAGGCTTCCACAACTTCCCTAGCAATCTCTTCGAGTGCCTCACTATCCTCATGCGAAAAATTTCTTTTCTAATCTAAACTTGCTCTCTTTCAGTTTGAAGCCATCCCCCCTTGCCCTGTCACTACATGCTCTTGTAAAAAGTCTCTCTCCATCTTTCTTGTAGGCTCCCTCCAGGGACTGGAAGGCTGCAATTAGGTCACCCCAAAGCCTTCTCTTCTTCAGGATGAGCAGACAATTCTCTCAGCCTTTCCTCACAGGGGAGGTGCTCCATCCCTCTAAACATCTTGTTGGCCCTCCTCTGGACTCTCTCAAGCAGCAACTCCATGTCTTTCCTGTGCTGGGATCCCAGAACTGATGCAGCCCCGCAGGTGGGGTCTCAGCAGAGCAGAGGGGCAGAATCCCCACCCTGGCCCTGCTGGCCATGCTGGTTTGGATGCAGCCATTTGGCTTTCTGGGCTGTGAGTGCACATTGCTGGGTCATGTGCAGCCTCTCATCCATGTCCTTCCCATGTCTCTCCAAGTCCTTCCCAGCAGAATCTGTTCATCCCACAGCCAGTGTTGGTACTAGGGATTGTCCAACCCAGATGCAGCACCTCATACTTGGTCTTGTTAAATCTCATGAGATTTCCATGGGCCCACTCCTTAAGCTTGTTCAGGTCTCTCTGGATGTCATCCCATCCTTCAGTGTGTCAACCATATCACTCAGCTTGGGGTCATCAGAGAATTTGCTAAGGTTGCACTTGACGCCTTTTTGCATGGCATTGGTGAAGATATTAAAAAACACTGGTCCCAGTATGCACCCCTGAGGGATACCACTTGTCACTGATATGACCCCTGAGACATTGACCCCTAGCCTCTAGATGTGGCTGTCTAACTACTTTCTTATCCATCAAATCCATCTCTCTCCAGTTTAGTGAGAAGTATATTGTAGGGCCTACATCAAAGGCTTTACAGAAGTCCAGATAAATGACACCTGTAGACCTTCCCTTGTCCACTGATGAAGTCACTTCATTGTAGGTCATAGGTCACTTGGTTGGTCAGGCAGGACTTGTCTTTGGTGAAGCTGTGCTGTCTGTCCTGAATCACCTCCCTGTCCTCCAAGTGGCTTAACATAGTTTCTAGGATGACCTGTTTCATGACCTTCCCATGCACAGCAGTGAACCTGACAGTTCTCACAGTCCTCCTTTCTCCTCTTTTAAAGATGGGTACAATATTTTCCTTTTTCCAGCCTGTAGGACTTCAACCAACTGCCATGATTTTTCAAATATCTTGGAGAGTGGCTTGGGAGCTACATCGGCAAGTTCCCTCAGGACTCTGAGGTGCATCTCATTCAGTCCCATAGACTTGTTTAAGTTACTGTTTTACAGCAGATCAAAAAGGAATCATAGGCTTTTATCTCAAGCTTCATATCTAACAAGAACAATTGTCAAATTCTTTCCTCCCAGTTTAGCTAGCAATTTGAAGATTCCATTATTTCATTTTGATATTCCTAAACTGATTAGGAATGGAAGCTAACATACCAGAACCATTTGCCTTGCACCTGACCTTATGCATGGACTTAGACGAAACACCTGTTTTCCTTATTTGTTTTGAGTAGTGATAGTAGTGACAGAGAAAGTCAAAACTCTCTGCACTTTTACCAAGGCTTTGCAAAATGCCTGCATGCCTTGGCTTTCCATAGGACTTTCCCAGCAATCCAAAATTAGACACAGATCAAGTTTATCCTAATCTCCCTAAAAAGTTTGTGATATGTCAAGGAAGTTATTACGAACATATATATTTCTGATAGAACCTCCAAGTTATTACTCTAGATTTTATGACTATTTGAGAAAATGGGTGTTCACGTGTCCCCCAGTGTATAACTCCATAGTAAGAGAACAGAGACACAGAAATTGAAAAGTATCTATTTTGGTTACCTATGCCAGTGCCTGTAAGTGGGGTCAAAATGTTTCCATAATTTCTTTGATAAAGAAAGCCTCCTCCATTCAGGAGGAAATGGTAAGAAAGATACCATCACAGCCTTGAAGAGTCCTGCCTTGGCAATCTGTATGCTGCTTAGTGTGAGCATAAAGACAGTTCCAGCCATGTACTGCAGGTAAGAGAATGGACACACACAAGGGTCATGAAGTAGCCAGCACATTATCAATTGGCAGCTGAGCTTACCTTATTCATGTAGCCATGACCCAAGCTACCACTAGAATAAACCACCTACTAATAAAGCATAAATATACACCAAGTGCCTAATTACATAGACCAAGTTAGAACTGGCCCTCATTTTTATGTGAAAAACTGTGGTTCTTGAAAATCCTAGCTGAAGGCTTTGCAGAAAGGTATGCTGTCACATCAAAACCCTGTCATATCAGGTATCCTGGTCCTCCGTATAATACAAGACCCAGGGGGACTGATCAGTTTAAAAAGAGAAACAAGTCTGCCCCAGGCAAAAAAAAATAATTCAGAGCAACACTAATTCACACTACCAAATGGAAGAAGACAGCAAGCTTTCTGCTCTATCGATAATGTTACTCTCTCTTCAGCTACCCTCCTCCCCTACAGGGAGAAAAAAAAGAGAAAGAAATCTACTTCTACCAGCTAATGCAGCTTCAAGGGATTATTTTTACTCCCCTAAACTCCAGTTTTCTTCAGAACACTGTTCCTTCCACAAACAAAATTCTACATGTGTATGCTGGGTAAATAGGAAGCATTACAGGAAACAAAATTTACTAAGTTGTCTCTTGCACAGGCATGCTTTATTTCCAGCTAAAGAAGGTCCTATCTGAGAAGCTCATTAAAGGGATTAAATATGTTGTCTTTAATTCCTCTAAACCCAGCAAAAGGAATTCCAGATACCCTAATGTTCTGTGTGTCCAAAAAACAGCACCAGTTCCCGCACCAAGGAAGTCCTGCAATAAACTCACGGTGTTACACTAGGCAGTGGGGGTCTTTCCTTCTCCCTACCCCCATTTCCCTTGCTGCAATCAACAACTAAATTGATCTGACACTTCATCCACATAGCAAGGACCCCAGGGAGAGGGGATGTATGCACTGTGTGAAGTGCATTGGGGAAGAGAGGACCTGGGTGGGTGGCAAGGGGTGGGTGGGAATATAAAGGGTTCAAAAGTAAAGTCATCAAAAATAATGAGAGTGTTCTGCCCAGCTTCCACTGCAGCAGAGGAGCAAAGTGCCCTTTCAAATAGGGTGTCCCAGTCCACTGCTGAAATAACTGGTCACAGAAAGCTGCAAGCAAATTGCCTTGACAAGGCTGTTACTGTTGTTAAGAGTTCAAAGGTTTTGGACACTAGGTCAGCGGCTGCCAATCATGCAGACAGAAAAAGCTGCTCATTGAGCCTGTGATTTCTACCTAGGCCGCTATTATCCCTGACTATTCCTGTACCTCAGCAGCTCCTCTGATTAAACTAGCCTCCCTTTTACATCTCTTTCAGAGTGAGATTCACACACTAATTAGTTGCCTGCTCTCCACTGGGATGTCAGAACCTCAGTCAATTTATCTCTATTTCAGCCTGCTCAGAGTGACTTCCCCAGTTATCAAAATTTAATCATGCCTTCAAAAATGTTGAAAAGTGGTCATTAGAGGCAAAAGGCCACAGGATACAATATTCATTTTTCTCTATCTTCCAGTCATCCAGCTGGCATCTATAATGGATATCCTGGGGGCTGTGAGAACACGTTGATTTATGCAACCTTGCTCTTGCTCTCACTGTGGTGCACCAGCCTGCTTTAAAGAACAGGTTTTAACAAGGTCTGAGGTGGGAGGACATTAATCATGGTAGCATTGTATGTGAAAAAGGGTGCTGTGTAGTCAGAAGAACCCCCTACAGCAGGGCAGTTAGATTTTTTTACCACCTTCTCAGAGATAAAGGAGAGTTTGACAATTGATTAGACCTTTCTGTAACCTTGCAGTCCTGTGAAATGATGAGAGAGAGAAAGGGAGGGGAAAGAACAGTGAGAGGGGGAGGGAGAGAGAGACAGAGAATGATTCTCATACTGACGGTCTTAAATGTGCAATAACTTTATGATTCTTGACTGAAACTGGCTATCAAAATCAGTCCCAACTCAATACAGTCTAAAAAAGAAGATCATTCTTTGAATAAGAGTCCTTTCAGCTGTACATGTCAGAGGCAATCATGGGCACCAGCAGCCTGCAGTGACTTCCCTGAATACTCTGTATTGCACAGTGAAACCCTGATATAAATGGCATTGGATAACATCAATCCAAGCTGTAACATTCTAAAGTAGGTTTCAGCAAAATCAACAGTGATGAATTGAAATTTGTTGACAATAGGCTGGGGGGTGAAGGGGAGCAGGGGACGGTAGTGGTGGTGTGATTATTATTCTCTCTTTTTCTTCCTTGAAACCAGAGGAATGATTTCCAAACCTTGGTGCGCACAACTGAATGCATACATTTGCATGTGATGAGCCAATGCAGAATATGAAGGCAAAATCTGAGTGTGCAAATCAGAGCCTTGCTTTGCCTGTGGAGTGTTCCCTGGTGAGCAATGCATATGTAAGTGAGTGTTGAAAACTGGGCTCACCTAGTCTGTTTACTCTACCATGACATCAGGCGTTTTTTCCCTTGACCAACAGACAGGAGTGGAGGGACACAACTTAGGAGTGGCTGGAGCAGGGCACAGTATGTTCTGTCTACTCCATACCCACTCTGTCAACCTGACTTAATCCTTGACTGCAATCCCCCTGCTATTTCAGTCCTGAGCTTGACTCTCTATCAGATGCAATATTTGCCATTTTCCATTACCCTGTCCTGGGATCTCTCAAGCTGAAGAAGTTTCTGGAGCTCTCTCCCTCCCTCCTTGCTGATACTTGAGACCCTAGGGGTAAACATTCAGCACAGTATGCAGGCATTGAGCTGAACAACTCATTACTTCTTTGGGGAAGAGAATGCAACTAATCCTCATATGCTGGAAATTTAACCCTGGATGTCATAAGACACTGTTCTTTTCCACAGACAGAATTAAAATGAGCTGGAGAGAAACTAGGGGAAAAAAGCCTCAAAAGCATTTTCCAATTTTCCTTCTTGGCACTGGTGGACTGAAATCCATTTCTTGACTGTGGCCAGCCCACCAGTCTACCTCAGTTTTCTTTTTCCAAAGCAGGTCACTGCTAGCCACTTCAGAAAGTGCTTGTTAAGGGCAATGTTAGATACTGGTCCAGGTATTTCAGGTCAGTAAAGTAAATTGCAACAGATCTTTAAAATCTTTGAAGTCATAAAATGCAGGGCCAATTTTTTTTCAACTGTACAAGGACACTTCTCCACAACACCTTCTCCCTAGAGAATGTGAGGGTGTTTTCCAGTCTATGACTCAGTCTGTGTGTTTCAAACATGCACTGCAATACTAGATAACAACTTCTGCATTAGATTGCTAACCTGTTTCTTGGTCTTTCCTGCTGCAGCAGGAAAAACATCAAGCACCAGCTATTCTTCAGCATATCAGCTACTCCAGGCAAGCAGTTCATTTGTCACTAAGCAGCCCATGTTATGATACACCATGAGACATATTCAAAAGGATTTAGACTTACAGCTGAAAGGGGTACATTGGAGCTATGAACAGAAGAGTGCATGTGCCGAACCACATTAATTTCAAACTGGATCCTTTACATTCAGTGGCACTGGTTCACAAAAAACAAACCTTGAGTACATTAGCTGAATGTAGTCAGACATAGTATTTGTCTTGGACTGTAATAGACTGAGTAGACCGTAGTAGATTGAGTGATACTGAAAGGTCGCTCCTTCTTCAAAAAAGGCTGGGGGAGCTCTGCCCTCAGCACCTTTGCAAAAGCCAGTAGTGTTGGTCTGGAGAAGAAACCCTCCATTTTCTGCTACGATTTTCTAGCTTCTCGTCAAACATATTCTACAGGCAGCCTGTGTGTGGGACATCTCTTGTAAAAGAGGAATAATTATTTTTGAGGCAGCAAGAACAAATCTTGAATATAAGCACCAAAACTGGAGTGTAGGTGGGTTTTACTAAAAGACAGAGCTGTCACGTTTCTTTCTTTGTTGACTCAAGATAATTCAAAGAATATTCATAAGTAAAAATACAATCTCTTCTTCTGGTCTTTTACAAGGTTAACAGTGTATGAA
The DNA here is from genome assembly GCA_013397555.1 of Urocynchramus pylzowi. Taxonomy (NCBI): domain Eukaryota; kingdom Metazoa; phylum Chordata; class Aves; order Passeriformes; family Fringillidae; genus Urocynchramus; species Urocynchramus pylzowi. The sequence continues at coordinate 1,022,340 of VZRH01003879.1, forward strand.
AAGGAAGGGAAATTTAAAATCCTGGAAAATGTTGACTGCATTAGACTAGTACCTTGGTAGCTGCTAGTATTTTGGACAGCAGATATTTTACGTCAACACCTCCCCATATTGTATGTCAACAGTATAGAAATAGAGGCATTAGTTATGCTTTCTGTTTGGTAGAAATGAGTAGAAGTACTAAATTATGGTTTTGCTCCATGTACTCTGTCTTCGTGGCACTGTTGGCAAGCATGAAAGCTGTAATTTTCATTAAAAGACTCATCCAGATATTTGGCAGTAATTATATTATTCCCAGAAAAACTCAGTCACAAACAGAAAATTAACCCAAAAAGCGGTGCTCATATTAGATTTAACTTAATTTTTGTTATTTATCAGTGGTACAAAAAGAAAGAAGAACCTAAAAGGACATTGCAAATAAATAAATAAATAAATAAATAAATAAACTTCATCACAAGGCAACAAGATAGTGGTGACTATGGAGGGTAGTAGCTCACTCTCTATTTTTATATCAATAATGTAACAGAATAAAACCAAGTTGAGACGTACAGCAAAATCCATTTTAAAAATAAGAAAAAAAAATATACAGAATACATGGAGAACTTGAAGAAATAGCAATAGTCTTACAGTATTGTAAAAATTCTGACTATAGCTGATGATAACATAGGAGGAATGTGTATGAATCCATTTGCCTGTGGGTCCGCATGTATGTTTATGTACATATAATATCTAGTTCATATAATAGTGGAACTGAACACTGTCAGCTAAAAGCAGAGGAACTTATGATGTATATAAAACACTTACAACAGGCAAAGATTCATGCTCTATTTTTCCTACTTAAGGATCTAAACTGACATAAAATAAGTACTACAAGAGACACCATTTTTCAACTGGAAGATTCTTAGTAATGGGCTATTAGTCAGATCCAATAAATAACAATAATAGTCATTTGCATGCTGTTGCAATACTATAGACATAAGGCACTTACCAGGAAAAAAATTTAAATGCTAACATTTTTCAAAAGTCTTAATTCAAAGGAACTCATCCCAAGCCATGTGACCTTGAGTCACTCCAGAACTCTGGAATTTCACTCTGAAATTATCATTCGAGCGAACACCTAATCCCAAGAAATTTAATTGAAACTGCAGTTAGCAACAGGTAAAGTCCTAGTGATGCCTCAGGCATCACACACTTTATATTTTTCGGATTCTGTACTGCTTTATTGTGTACTTTTTAGCTTCATATTAGGGAGTAGTAAGCTCTCTTCACAGAGTAAGTAGCTAAAAAAATTGCTTCTCTAGCTGGGGACCAAGGACAAATGATCAAAATTTCAGGGCCAAGAGCATACACAACGTGGACTGAAGAAAGAAAAACAGGGATAGGACTTCATAAGCTAAAGCTTTAATAGGACAGTTAGCTCCAATATGCTAATGGATCAGAACTTATAAAAGTGTGAGACCCCATGCCCAGTCATCCATTTTATGACCATTTTGGGTCCATCTTGGGTGTAGCCCTGGCCAGGCTCTTGTACTGCCCAAGTTGTATCCATTGAGGCCTTCTAATAAACACCTACTTTATTCTTTAACTCCGTCTAGCCTCTGTTCTAGGTCAGCCTTCACAAGGCACCACTAGAATGTCCTCGCAGACACTGTGAAGAAGTTGGGAGCTTTTGTACAGCCTTCAGTCAAATGGTTTTCATGAAAACTGAATTGTGAATTTTTATATTGTAAATTATAGCAGAGACCAACACTGATATCCATAAAAAAAGAAATGTCAAAGTAGTTCAAAATTAAATCTTTTAGGAAGAGCAACATCCATTATTTTTCACATGTTGCAGTCACTAGAACAGTGTACATTCGAAAATCCGGATTCTGTCCATTTCACAAAAAACTGAACATTGTCAAGCAAAATATTTTTTGTAAATATGAGTGCAGAGATTTTTTTTTTGGTTACGGGGTTTGAGAGGGAAATAATAATAATGTACAGTTATTTAATTTTTTTGAATCAGTGTCTTTACTCTTACTCCCACACATGATAAAAAAGGCACACTATTAGGAGCCACTGCTAAATCCACTGAAACAACCAGACAATATGAATATTACTTGCCACAACAAAATACATGTTTTCAAGATAAAATAACCTACATGTTCTAAAGTAACCCCACATATAGCAAAATTATGACCCTGCTATATTTATACACATGGGTGCAGTTTTCACACACTGTTATAGTCTCACATTGTATATCTTTAAATCATGCTGCAAAAGTTTCTGTCTTCCCCTAATGTCGGCTCTAATTTAGGATGAACAACTACTCTCATAAAGAAAAACTGCTGCTGCTGCTGTTTATTAGGCTGCAGAAAGGTCTCGCTGACTAATGTCCCAGGATTAAATGAATGTGGAATAATAAGAGCTGATTTATTTGTGCTCCAGCAGGATAAAGCTGCCACTGATTTTACAAGAAACTATTCATCTGAGGGCTACTACAGCTAGTAAATTGTAGCTGTTGCTGAAATTAGTCTCCAGGCCTTCGTACAATCTACAGAGTGGAGTAGCAATGTGGTAATAAAGCTATTGTGAGTACTTGATGCATTTAAAAGGTCCCACTTTCATCCCAGTCTTAAGGGATTCTAGAAGTCAGATTTCAGAGTTTGCCATCAGAATGTCTACTGGCCTTTGCCTACAATTTACATTTCTACACTGGGAATGTATGAGAATTAAAAATATATAACTGACAAAAAAGAAGAGGAAATCTCAAGATTGGGGGAGGTTGAGCTTCTTTGTTTTTTTTTTTCTTTTCACAGGTTGGACAAATGTTTTCATTTCAGAATTACAGTGGGTACACAGGTCTCCAACCAGACCAGAAATTTTACTAAGACAAGGAAAGTGAATCCTTAATAAGATAACAAAGAAACCTTTATTTTAAGACTTCCTAAAAATTTTCTGATGTTTGCACTAAGATAATAATAAACTGCAAAAAAACCCAAATCACATTAAAGGAAAAAAAAAATTAAAATGGCTGAACAATAAGGAATTAACAGAGCCCTTTACAAACAAGAAATAATGGGGAATTATGTAAATAATAAATTTAAAAGTGAAAACCATACTTATACAGGACTGGGAGCATTATACCCTGATCCAATAAAAGGCTGAAAAGTAGTATGTCAAATAGACAACTGCAGAGATATGAATAAGTGGCTGAGCCATATGCAAAACCCCCATATTGAAAATAAAAGTGAAAGCCTTTTCATGAATTTTTTTAAATCTCAGCACATAATTTTTATTTTAAATTAATTACAATTTTATCTGTCAGAAATATTTCTTCCAGGCTTAAAATCAGATCAGATTATTTCTATAATAAACTTTGATCACTGTCTTGTATGTATTCTCTGAATAAAATTTAATATACATGATTCTCCAAGTCCACAGTTACGAAATCCACTCAGCTGGAATAAATCAACACACGTGTTCTGCATGCATTGGTGCATTAAAGTGTGGAAGCCCCTATTTCTTTCACAGGAAAACTTTGCTGGTGATACTGCTATGATAATGTTGGCATGATATACATTTCTGTGGAAATGAGTATGAACAGCACAAACCACCTGAAACTCCAACATTAACTCTCATAACTTATTCTGAAATAGCAATATAACTGTCCCACAAAGGGGTCACACAACCACACACATTTGAACTAGTAGAGCACACACATAGAACAAACACAATCTTAAAACTTAGAGCTCAGAGATAACACGTCCTGAGAAGAATTCTGCCACTTCATTTTACTCTTCTTACTATTTGTGTTGCCTATTTCTGAACTGAACATGAAAGTATATGGGACCTATTTAGGTTTGAAATAAAAATTCGGGCTAGGATTTCTTCAGGTAAAGAGCATCCATGAGTGAATTATTCTGAGGTATTGAACAAACTGAGAGTGTCCTCTATCTTCTGTTCAGACTTTGCTTGATAACACTTCTCACCAACAGTGCATTTCATTTCTTTGTATTGTAATTATAGTGACAAATTTTATCCATAAAATATATTGCACTTAGCACTAGAGCTTTTTGTTTTCAAATGAAAGGTTATCAACTTTTTCTTTTTATGCAATGCTTTATAATTGAGTGTTATGCCTCCCATCTTCAGCTATCCTATCCCTACTTTCAAGCATAGTCAGTCTTTACTATATATTATAAATATTTCTCATGGTGTATACTTAATAGTACCAAAAGCCCTATAGGGGAGGACTATTGTGAAGACAATACTATAGGATTAAGCTCTTTTTCNAAAAGTTACCACAGCCTCTAAGCTGAACATTTTGTTACAATTGAACCATTCATTTCCAGAAAACTAAGATTTTCTAGGTTCTTAGGTACTAAAATTATTATTAGCAAGCTCAATTCAAATTTCTAAACTTATTATATGGTTTTATACTAAAAAAGGCAACTTTTTTTTTTTTCTCTATGTCCTCTGCCTTCAAGAGCTTTTGGACATCTAGTTGTTGCAAATGAACAGGAACTATGCATTTTGAAGAAGAGAATAAATGCAAGGAAATACACAAAAAATACTGAGAATAAATACCAAGGCATCCCAGGAAGGAAAAATAAACATAGCACACTGACTTAATCACATTGTTATTTGGTGCGGTGCATGACAGAGCATATTTTAATGGAGATTTCAATGCACACATTACACCAGCAAAGTACCATAACTGCTGTTTAGAAACTCAGAGATAGTAGTATGAATATAGCCAAAGTGTCAGCAATGGTTTCAAATTCTTCCAGCTGGGCTCTTTTTTTTCCCCCCCTTACATTTTTTCCAAGCATTTGTTTATAAAGTAAAAAAACAAAAACAAAAACAAAAACAAAAAGCCACAAAAAACCCTACAAACAGACAAACAAACAAACAAACTAAAAACCCTACCAAACAACTACATATCTAATCAAGAAAATTTTTCAGTTATAACCAGGTGATGCTGAATGAGTGTACCAGACAAACCAGCTATAACACTGGGGGGCTGGGGTGGTGGGATGTGGAGTGTTGTCAAAGAAAAGCACTTACAGTGCTGTTTTCAAAAAGCAACAAAGTGAAAAAATCTGAGGGATTCCTTTTTAACTTTTGGCATTGGAATTTTACAAAAGATAATCACAGTTACTGAACATGTATTTTCTCCATCAGTCATAAGGCGCAATGCTAGTTAGTGATCATCTTTGTTATCTTGTCAGAATAAAACAGCTTCTGAATTAGGTGCTGCTCTTTTATTGAAACTGAAAGGATAATTTAACTTCTTAAAACTCATTTGTAACTCTAGTTGGTCCCAAAGTAATGAGTAACGCTCACCACCGTGTTTCATCAGTTTATCACCTGTGGTCAAATTTAGTTCTGTTCAAGTTTTTGTGCCATATCTAATATCAAGATAAAGCCCTAGATCTAGGAAAAATAGTCTGCCTGTATTAAGTAAAGTTGTTAATTACTGGGGGTAAAAAAATGAAACTTCTGTTTCTCTGAATATTAAGGAATCCAGCAAGAAAGAGGGTTGCTTTCCTTTCTATGCAAATCCTTTCAGACAGGAGAGTTCAAAAACATCTTCTCTCAGACAAACCTTTCTCAGTAGTGATTCAAGCTGCTACTTCTTCCCAATGTTTCTCTTATTTCCGTCTGTTTTTCTGAGATGTTGTCTTTGCTCCTCATTTTCCTATTTTTACTTATGAGCATACTTTGATGACACATTAAAAATAAATATGATGAACAATGTATGGATATTCATACATAAATTTCAAATGTTTTTGTGGGACTAGATTTGCTGAAAATAGCAACAGATGGTTTTTGGAGTATAATCTGCTCTTATATCTCAGAGAGTTCTTGATATTTCATACTACATTCTTGCTGACTTCAGTGCACAAACATAAGAAGATTTCAGGAACAGTTTGTTGTATATATGCAGAACTCACAAGGCTTTAATATAAGAAATAAAGTTTATTACAATTAATGAATTTTCCTCTGGTAAATATTGAAGGATAATAATGTAAGGAATTTGAATTATGGTGGTTATGTAAAGAGAAAATTCAAGCCACAGCTCTGTTCTAACTGGAACACACAGCTTGTGTGCTGTCATCAAGCCCCCCATGTCATCCAGGAGAGCTTCAGTCAGTTACTGCACAGGTGTGAGAGCAGACAGACATAAGGCATGGTGATGGACTTCACTTCCAGCTGCCTTTGTAACAGGGAATTCAAGAAACATTTGGACAGTTCTCTCATGCACATGGTGTGACCCTTGGGGATGGTGCTGTGCAGGGCCAGGAGCTGGACCCTATGATCCTTGTGGGTACCCTCCAACTCAGCATATTCTGTGATTCTGTGATAGTATTTGACTAAATTCTACAAGACACTTCAGAAAAATTTTGAGGAGAATTTTGGAAGATTCTTCCAAACACTTCAGGAGAATTTTGGAAGATTCCCACATCAACTGTGCATAGGTCAGCTGATGCTCACTATTTATACACTTACATGTGTTGATTATTATCCTGGGTGTAGATTCCCACCATCCAGACAGCTTTGGCTGCATATCAGACCAAACTGCACCTAAATGAGACCCTAGAGAATATCAAAAATATGTCCTGCAGATACAGAAATAGCCATGGATTACTTTTCTCCTGCCTATTTGTGAATGTTTTCTGTTCTAGATGGCTTAAGATAATAGCAATGGATGGATCGTACATACCTGGGAGTTCTCACACAGAACCACTGACCACATGAACAGGAAGAATTCATCAGAACAGTTCAGGGTGTCTCAGCTGATCCAGCGAAGAAGGGAGTCTCTTCAATTCAGACAACTAATCCTTGGGTTCAAGGGATTCAGTTCTACATGGGATTACATAACTTTGCAAAAGGAGAATAAAATCAGTTTTAAGAAAAAAGTGCGGCCATGATTGACTGTTGAACAGAAAAAAACGTTTTCTGGAAATCCATCTTAGAGTCTAGGAACTCATACTGAAAGACGGCAGCACTGAGTGTGTAAGCATCAAGTCGAAAATAATTTTTCTAAGATTGCCCTTCCAATACTATTTCTGTAGACTTACATAGGTAAAACTCTTAGCTAATCTTTTCTTTTCTGATATATCCTGAAAATTAGATGGAGGAGCATCCATAACTCCACAAAAGGACCATAAAAACCTACTAGATTACCTCATCAGATCTTGATAATGAATTTATTTTTGACAAATCTTCTCACTAATAGTTCTGGAAATAATTTTTTTGTTGTTGTTAAAATTAGTTACTTTTGCAACTTTTTTTTTTCTTGTGAGCACAAAGTTAGATTGTTTCTTTCTATGTTTAAATCCACACTTTTTTTCAAACTATTATAGACTGAGAACACGGTATTTTGTTAGCATTGAGTAGGAAGCTGTTCATCTTAAGTGAAATTCAAGTCATATTGAATTCAACAGAAAATCTCATACAGAGAAGATTTCTCATCTCAACTCTTTATAGTATTGTCACATAAATTAAGAAAATTAGTCTGGTAAAAAAAAAAGCTACTGACAACAGTTTTATGGAAATATCTGTTCAAGCTTCTAAAGGAATCTCCTTCCAATCAGTTTCAAACTCTGATCTAGATTTTGGGGTTTTTTTGGTCAGTCCTATTGTGGCAAACTTCTGGAGAAGAGCATTTGTAGATGATGTCTGCAATGGATTTCCAACAGAAATCTGAATAATTTTTTTTTATTTTAAAAATGTACAGTCATTAGTAATATTTGGTTGACTGCCTACTGTTTCAATCAATACCCCAGTATTTTTAAACAGAGCCTGGATATTAATTTCTATGTAATAAGCAAGAAAACAAAAACAAGCTGCTTTGCATTATGCAGGGACGAAACAGATCAAAGAAAATTCAAATTCTTACAGCTGTGTGATCAAGGTCAAAGACTATGAAAGAAGAAAAAAGTAATATGGACACTTTGCAACTATAGTATGATTAAAATGTCATTTTATGTCAAGGAAATTGCTTGAACACAAATAGAACCTCTTCTAGCTAACTTTTTACTCTGTAAACCTTTTAGATGTTCTTGGAATGTTTGATGAAATTTTCATCCCCTGTACAATAGCCTTTTGTAGCTTTTCTTATTAGTGTGGACCTGCAGCCTGCCAGCATTAAACATTAATCCTCTGCATAATGAAACTGTGAGAATGGATTTCTATGAAATTTCACACATTTGTTAGTCTGGTGAGGAAGATGCTCATTTTCATGTCTGGCTTTTCAAGGTTCTCTGATTAAAAAAAGCATCTCTAAACTCAAGATTGGTTGGAAACTGGGAATTGTTGCTTTTTCCTTTATTAGCGTTAATATTTTGGTTTGATATTTAAGGAAAAAAAATTTAAATTATTCAGTGGGAAATATTTGGGTTCAAATGAAGCACATATCATGTAGTGAAATTATGCACAACTCACACTAAGCACAGCAGTACCATATGACCAGCACTGTCCACATATGCCCAGGTGATAATTCACAAGTACATCATAGCACTCAACTGCTTTTCTTTGCATTTGTACAAATCTAGGAGTTTTTATATATAAAAACTAACAGGATCTACACATGTCCACAGTCTCCAGGCTTAAGAGAGCTGGGGGTAGGGGTGGGGCATATCCCATATTTTAAGGCTTAGACTATTTGACTTCACATTAGCAACATAGGGATGCAGATGAGGGATGGCAAGTTGAAGTCATATCCACCTGGGAGGAGACATTGAATGACACAATAAAGGAAATTACAGACTGGGTGAAACTACATTGAGTTAATTTGCTCTGTTTCAGTAGCCAGAGAGAATAAAAGCTCTTTTATTTGACTCTCCTCATGGACGGATGTGTCCTGGTGAATTTGTGGTTAAATGCAGCCAAGATGATGATACTGTCAGCCTGTCTTCTGAAGACGTTATCCAATACCTCAGCAAGAGGCAAGAGCCATCTCTGAGATAAGTAATTTTGGCTTCAGAAAGCATCTTCCATGAGTCAAAGGACATTCCAGAAGTGAAGCAAAATCTGTCCCTCTATGCATTGAAGAGCACTTGCGTCATTTTTTTCACCAGCATCCCACGTAACCTTTCCTGTAAATGGAAAAAAAGGAGTCACTGAATTTGACATAACTGATGGAAATGGTGATTTTAGAGTATAACATTAGCATACATATATCACCATTTTCTCCAGCCAGGCTTTAAGCATATATCTAATCAGTTACACATGCTGTTACCTAATATTGGTGTACAGACCCAGTGCATTATAAATGCAAATATAGACATACGTTTTATTAACTCCTGAGTGAATCTCAAAGTGTTGGTCCTGAAATGCTTTCTTTGAAAGAGATGGATGGTTTTTCAAATTACTTCAGAAGCCTCTAGGGCAGAACAGATCAAAGTAAAATTTTACAAAAGTCTAACAGAAAACATCTACAAGTGCTGTAATAATCTGAGAAGTAAAACAAATGTCCATGGTGTTAGAGGGTTAACCTGCTGTTACACTGATTCTGAGTACACGTGAGGAATTAGCAAGAATTGCGTTTTTTCAGGACTGAGTGGGATCTGCCAGTCACAGCTCTCTCTCTGAATTCTTTTGCATGTCTTATCTATGCTTAAAAAGACACTTTAAAACCAAAATGTAGCTTCTAGAGTTACAACAACAGCCAAAAGATCCCTTCCTTTAGACAATACAAAAATAGAAAGCAGCCACTAGTTACACACAGCAGTGTGAGGTAAGACTGCCTAAAGCATATGGAGTACACTACACTTTCAGTTTCAGTAAGGGTAGTGATGACCTTTTGGATGGAATTCTCATGTCTTTTACAGTTAAGGGACTTAGGATGACCAAGTTTCAAATCATGGGCTGTTTCTCAGGTATCAAAACTCAAGAGCTCCTGCTCCAAATAAATTAAATTAAAGTACGTAAAAGATGGAAATAATGCAAACACCACATAAAAACACCAATTTGATGACTAATGCAATGTCTTTTGTTGTTCATAGTCTTTTGAGTTATAACTCCTTACTTATTATGCTTCATTCACTCCGTAATCATTCAACACCACCTAGCTTGTTCCTACATTCACTGGCATGTATTTTCCTATCAATGAAGCTCATTCACCCACACTGGTCTTCTAAAACATTTCCTTTCCCCTTTCATTTATGAACAGAATGGTAGGATACTAAAATAAATAGATAAATAGGTTGTTTATTTAACTTAGTTATTTTGCTTCTCAGCAATCAAAATATGGTTGTTAAGGGGAGATTTCACTGAGCAGCTTTCTTGACCAGCTCAAGAAGGAAAAACATGTCAAAAATAAAATCTTAGCAGAAAATCTGCATAAAAGTTGTTGGGAATGCACAAAATAAGAAAGTAAAGTGGAAAAAGAAAGGTAAATAATATCAGAATTAAACCCTGTGTTTTAAGAGGTCTGAATTTAACATTGCAGCATGTAGCTGATTGCTAAGCAGCAGGAACGTAGCAGCACCTGTCTGCTAACATCGGGAACTGCCACTGTTAAATTTGATTTCAGTCATTTAATAAGTATTGGTGAGAATCAGAGATACTGATATATTGCAGTGTTGGGGAATAAAAAGGTGTTTATTGGCAAGTGAAAACAACTAAACGGGTCAGTTTCCCAATTCTGGTTTCAAGTCACAATAAACACACTTGCAAAGTATCTCATTTTCCATGAACGTTCACCTCTGTGACATAAGATTAGTGAACTTCAGATTATCACAGAGGAGTCACACCTGTATCACTTATGTGAATTCTTTATTAAATGCACGGGTAAGTATTGGAGAGAGAGACTTTCTGGAGAGATTTTCTATGGACAGAATGGTATAAAATGACAGACTGCAAATTTGACATGACACTGGATATGTTCTATAGAATTTCCCCACTAGCATGTGTAAATCTAGGTAGTTAACTGTATTGGGTTGGCACAAACAAGCTTCTGTAGCAGGGCAGGACTACAGGGGTGGTTTCTGTGAGAAGTTGCTGGAAGCTTCCTCCATGTCCTTTAGAGCCATTGCCAAGACAGTTAAAAGAGAGACTCACTGGGCTGGGCCAAGGCTGGGCCAGCATCTCTGTGATAACATATTTAAAAAGAACTGAAAAGAAGGTCTTGGGCAGTTGTAATTGTGGCCAGAGAAGAGCAGGATCAGCATACGTGAGAGGAACAACTCAGCAGACACCAAGGTCAATGCAGAAGGAGGGGAAGGAGGTGCTCCAGCTGCTGGAGCTGAGATTCCCTGCAGGCTGTAGCAAAGACTGTGGTGAAGCAGCTGCAGCCCATGGAGGAGCCCCACATTGGAGTAGGGGATTGCCTGAGAGGAGGCTGTGACCCCATGGGAGGCCCACGATGGAGCAGGCTCCAGGCAGGGACCTGCAGACCTGTGGAGAGAGAAGCCCATGCTGGAGCAGGTTTCCTTGTTGGACTTGTGACCCTATGGGGGACCCAGGCTGGAGCAGCCTGTCCTTGAAGGACTGCAATCCATGAAGAGTGAGCTGCATTGGAGCAGTTCATGGAGAGCTGTTGTCCATGGGATAGACTCACATTGGAGAAGTTCATGGAGAGCTGTCTCCTGTGGGAGGGACACCACACTGGAGCAGTGGCAAGACTCGCCTCCCTGAGCAGTGGCAGGAAAAACATGTGATGAACTGACCATAACCCCCATTCCCTGTCTCTCTGCATCACTGAGGGGAGGAGGTAGACCTGGGAAGGAGGCAGGGGGAGAAGAAAATCTTTTTAAGGTCTGTTTTTTCTTCTTTTTATCCTGCTCCAATTGTTTAGTAATAAATTCAATAATTACCTCTAATTCCAGCCTGTTCTGCCTGTGACAAGTAGCCTCTCTCTATCCCTGTCTCAACTGATGAACCCTTTGTTACATATTCCTTCCCCTGTCCAGCCACAGAGGGGAGTGAGAGACTGCCTTGGTAGATGCCTTGCATCCAGACACGGTCAAGTCACTCCATTAACCTACACCAATATTGAGGGCAGGACGACATGTTGACATTTTAGTAATAAAATTATATGGATATTCTTAAAAATACATAATAGAGTTTAAAATTTTTTGTTAAAAATAGAGAAGAATCAATTTTTTCTTAATTTGCCATCACAAAATCATTTGTTTTTTAAGAGAGAGAGCATGCTAGAGTCCTCTTGAGAAAATGGAAAATACAAACATAATGGATAGAACAGACAATTAAAGTGTTGTTACACTGTATGGCACATCTAAGTAGTCATCAGTACTTACAAATTAAAACTCATCATTTCAGTACAACACAGAGACACATGGAGTTAAGCATATTGGCATTGTGCAGTTCATACTGGTGCCAAAAAGGAAAATCCCAGCACTTGCATGACTACTGAAAATCATACAAAAATCTGCCAATATTCAGCTAATCAACCACTCCAAGCATATGTGTAGTTAGAATAATTACTCATTAAAACAAAAGGTACCAAAGAACACATGTGCACAATAGGGCTTTTGGCTCCAAATACAAGTGATATAATTGTCCAAATCACCATAAAGATTTGGTTCTTTCACAGAATCAGAGAATCATGGAATCATCAAGGTTGAAAGAGACCTTCAAGACCATTGAGTCCAGCCATCCACCCAGCATTACCACAGCAACCCCTTAACCAGTAAACCACTTTACCCAGTGACTGTTCCAGACTTCTCTTGGTCAGCTCCAAGGATGGTGACTGCACCATCTCCCTGGGAACCGATTCAACGCCTGACCACCCTAACAGTGAAAAAATTGTTCCTTATATCTAATCCCAATCTCACCTTAGTTTCAGCCTAAGCCATTTCCTCTGGTCCTCTCACTGTTGGCACAGTAGAGGAGACTGGCCCCACCTCACTACACTCTCCTTTCAGGGAGTTGGGGAGAGCCATGAGGTCCCTCCTGAGCCTCCTCTCCTCCCAGATTCCTCCGCCATTCCTCATAAGACACATTTTCTAGTTCTTTCATGAGCCTTGTTGGTCTTCTCTCCAGCACCTCAAAGTCCTTTTTAAAGTAAAGGGGCTCAGAACTGACCACGAGATTTGAGTTGTGACCTCCCCAGTGCTGAATAAAGAGGGACAATCACTGCCCTGGTCCTGCAAACCGCACTATTCTTGATACCATCCAGGATGCCACTGGCCTTCTTGGCCACCTGGATATATTGGTTCATGTTCAGCCAGCTGTCAGCCAGCACCCCTAAGTCCCTTTCTGCCAAACTCCAGCCACTCCTCCCCTATCCTGTAGCACTGCATGAGGTGGTTACAACCCGAGTGCAGGACACAGCACTTTGCCTTGTGAAACCTCAGGTAGCTGTTCCTCAGCCCGTTGATCGAGCCTGTCAAGGTCTGTCTGCAGAAATTCCCTATCCTCAAGTAGACCAATATTCCCACCTAATTTGGTGTCACCTGAAAATTTTCTGACGGTCCAGTCCACTCAATCCCACATCCAAGTCATCAATAAATGTTGCTCCTAATAGACTTTTTTTTTAAATACCAGAAAGTTTGGGTGAGTGTCATTCTTAAATGGGCTATTAAGTATACTTCAACAGAGAGAGATGGCCATTCATAGTAGCCAGATTTCTGTCCCACCATAGTTTATTACTTTTGACATTACTGGAAACCATGTGAGCTTTGTTCACATGCTCAGTGATTGCACAGTAACTGAACATTCAAAATGGCCCAATTTCTGCCATCAGCTTTGTCAGTTACATAGCTAACAGAGCTATATTTGTATAGCTCTCTGTCTTCAAATGTCTTATGTAGTATCTTCTCTCTCTGAATTAAACACTACCCTAAAAGTCTAATCCTTATTTATGATAAGATCCTTTTCACCTCTGTTCATAAAGTATGTACTCATTTAAATGTCCCTCTACTCCTTGTCAAAGTATAGAGGAGACTTAGCACAAATGAAAATCTATTCCTAAATACACAAAGAGATGAAGTGACTGAGTAATGTATTGAAATAATTTCCTCAACGCTGCAGAAGAGATACACATATATCCCCTTCTCCTTGGGTGTCTATTGCTACCTGCACATGAACATTCATTTGAATTCTGTTCTTCTTTAAAGGGCTTCCTTCACACAGTTATCATATAGATCACAAATAATAGCTGCAAGAGACTACTAGCATGGTTTGTCCTCATGGACCAATATAAATAAGGACAGTAGTCAAAAATCGATATCATCATTAGGTCAAGGGTACTTGATAGTGCAGAGCCAGAAAGTGTGTCTTGCTTTATACAGAATAGCTGGAGAGGTAAAAATTTCTGCTTATGTGAAATTCTGGAGCCTTTGTGATGAATTAAGTTACTGTATTGTACATATTTCTACAGCCAGAGTTCTTCGGTCAGTACGTTTAAACCATGAAGTGCTTTTGCTGCTGATTTGGCTATTATGAGAAGAAAATTACCTGTAAAGACATTCTGAGTAGCTAAGCATTTTGCATACATAATGGCAATGAAAGACATAAAGAAAAGTGGTAAGAATGAAGTGTACTAAAGTCAGTACAAGCAGGTTTATTTCCTGTATTACAGCAAGGAATTCATAATCTTCTAAACTAAAGGGAAATAAGCCTGTCAAGATAAACACTCACAGAATTTGGGATTTGCAGAATCAGATGGAAAATGTTGAAAAAAATTTTAAAATTGCAAAGGCAAACAGCACAAAACTTCTTAACCTCTCCTCAGTGTTGTCAAAAAGGAAGCATACACATGAAGGGAAGTATTATAAGTGTAGGTCTTGTTATAGGAATCATTTTTCCAGGAGCTGTGATGAGAGCAGAGGGCAGACAGCCCAGAATCCTGTTTGCTATGCTGGTGCACAGCAGGACCTAGTAAGTGGTACAAGGACTACAGTCCTCCCAGGCATCTCCTAGAGATGGACACTTCTAGAGCTGTTCTTCTCAGATGAATGATCCTGTATTTATTCATTACATATCTGTGCTCCTCTGCTGCTCTTCAAAGGAGTTGAGTCACCAGGCAGAGACAGCTCCTGCTGGACTTCATGTAAGGATTGCTTGAGATTTCAGTCTTGTGCTCAAGAGACGTACATAAGGTGGCCAGAATGCTTCTTCCTTCAGCTGGTGCTGTCAAACCAAACTGGTAGTAAGCTGCATACCTCATGAGCAATGTCATTCTCAGATGACCACATAAAATGCCAAGGAAATCCTTCACATGCTGTCCAATAGGTTTTGATTTGACCTTTCAGTCTGCTCAGCAAGACTCAGGAACACATTGGTCAAGGAACAGTAACAGCTCTTCCTACTTTGAACGAGGCAGTTAGTTCTTGTTACTGAATGAAAAAGGTAATTGAGGCATTAAGATACTTCCTTCCTCTGATATTGTTTGAAAAATGAATGAACCTTTTGTTTTCTAGTGTTATTGAGCTTTATATTTTAATTATATCATTGTAGCTGCCTCAATATGCACAACATTACTTCTGGAGATAGAGAAACACATATGATTTAGAAGACTTAGAGATTTGTATTGCTACTTTTGTTTTTTATTTGCTTTCATGAACATCACTGCAGCTAAAGGTCTGTCAGCATTTCCATTAAAAAACTAAACTTTCAGCAGTTTATATCTCAACTGTAAAAATTCACTCTGGGCTGCACCTGGGCAAACAAATCTTTAATTGAGGAGTAAATCAGGATTCTTTTTCTCTTTTTTTGGTTGGCTGGTTATTTTTTGTTTTATTTATTTCATGCATTTAAAAGGAGTTTTGGTTATTTGAAAGTTAAGTCAATACAACTCTAGAAATAAAGAGATAAGCAATTTAAGCTGCATAAAAAAGCTTGCTTTCCAAAGAAACTTTTTCAAACAAGCTATAGTATACTACAACAAATATACCTTGGCAGTTCAAAAACAAAAAAAAACCCAGGATGAGTATTAATTTTAAAATATTTAAACATCAAAGTTCTATGAAGACATTTTCACATTAAGTTGCACAACTGAACAATTGGCTAATTACCTGCTCATAAAGCATGACTGTATAATATTTTCAGGTCTTTAATAAATGTTATGCTTTATGCAGCTTCCAAATTTCTTCATCCCATCTTCTGCCTCACTTAGATATGGACTACAAATTCTATACAGACATCTCTTCACGTATGGAAGAAGATGCAGGTGTGTAGGTGCACAGGAAATTACTCCCAGAGTTTTCAAATGGATGAAGTTACCTCATACCATTTGCAGTTGCTATATGTCACATATGTAGCAGCAGCAGGCAGATCTCCCAGCTACTTACAGCCATTGTGTGGTTGCATTCAAAGCAATTCAGCCTTTCCATTAAATATACTTTGCAGAACAGATAGGCAAACTAACAGTAAGGACTGTTGATTTAGCTCAGACAGATGTGGGATCCAAAGTGATACAAAGCTGGAGATACAAAGCTGGAGAAGACCAAAAAAGTATTTAAAAATCCCTCAGGCAAAGAGGAGAAACACATCAGTACAAACAGCAGAAGTCTCTGAACAATAGTGGTGTAATTAAGAGAAAAAATATCTTATGCTTTGTCATCATTACCCAGACTACAACAAAAAAGAAGTACAGAGAGGTACTGTTTAAAAAGCTGTTGCTTTGCACTTCTCCATCGATTCTTATCATGAGATAATGAAAAGATTTTTTCAGAAACTGAGACCAAAGATAGTGAGCAGACATGGGCATGTTGATGTATGTCCAACCTCCTCTTAAAAGTTGTGTACCACAGGTCTTCTGAGCCAGAAACTGTTTTCAAAGTAATTAATCAAAGTAGACAGGTAAAAATGGCAGCTGCTGAAGTACAAGCATACAGATTTACAAGCAGTACTTGTGTAAGAGGACTTTAGTGAACAACGTTTAAGAGAGCCCAGTGAGTTCTCTACACTGAGCTGATGGATTGGCAACATATGCTGTTTCACACACAGCTTAGGTTCCATTAAATAATTCCCCAAACAGCAGAGCTGAGCACAGACCATCATGAAACTAAATGAGCATGGGAGACATATAGCCTTTCCTTTTGTACCTGAAGTTACTCATGGCATGAATTGACACATACAGGTAACCAGGGCAACCACCAAGCTACAGCTGAAATACAAGGAGCAGATTTATTTCACTACCTTGCTAGCAATACCAGGCAGCAGAGACATACAGGGACACAGGCTCTGTTAGGGTTAGTTTGTCCTAGAGCCCTGGGATGGAGACAGGTTGGGGGTGGGGTCTGCTGCCCACCCTGATGTATCAAAGGCCTTCATGAGGAAACTATTCAAATATTCCCTCCTCATCAAGTCTTACAGTTTCAACCCTTTCCTCCCAACACTCATACATACAAACGCATACACATGTCCTATATGCATGCAATGTCCATTCTCTCCCTTCCTTCCTTTGTTCTTTCTCCTTTTCTTTCTCTTTCTTTCTTTCTTTCTTTCTTTCTTTCTTTCTTTCTTTCTTTCTTTCTTTCTTTCTTTCTTTCTTTCTTTCTTTCTTCCTGTCTTTCCCCTTCCTCCTTCCACCTCTTCCACCACTGCCTTCCGCCACTTCTTTCCTTCCGCCACTTCCTTCCGCCACATCCTCCCTTCCTCCCTTCCTTCCTTCCTCCCTTCCTTCCTCTTTTCTCATTTGAAATACCTTCACTTCCCTGGAGCAGTTTAATTCCTGAAAGAGTACTTTTTGGCTTTATTCCTGCAAGAATAGATGTCATTAATTTTTTCATCTTTTGGTCTCATTCATACACATTGTATCACTTAATAAGGAAAGAAGATATTTAATACAGTCTGAAGAATTAAAAAGAAAGCAGCCCTTGAATTAGCAAAGACTATCTACTGGTAAAGAAAGAATTTTCTCAGTTTGCTAATGGCAGTTAATCCTGCTTTACATCTTCAATACAAGAACATTTTTTATCACTGTGCTAAAAAACTGTGGTTTCTTTGCATTTAATTCACTGAATGCAGAATATTTCTGATTAGCTCTTTAGCAACAATCTTTTATATGTTATATCTTATGAACTCAGACCCTGATCTTATTTTTTTTCGTGTTTTGTTTTCACTTTGTAGTAAACTGCAAGCCAGGATAATGCAATACAGTGTCTAAAATTTCAGTTTTCGATAGCCATATAGGCCTGTGTTGCTTAACTTGGATTTATCTCAAGCCCTAGACACGGCAGTCCAATCTGAGAATGCATGCAGACAGTAGACATTGGAAAATATGTCCTTGTGTAAACACAATATAGCTGAATCTGTTTGTCAGGATGCAAAGGTGTATGAAAGGATACTGCACTTGGTGCCCCAAAGGGAAGATATGATGTACTATACAAGGCAGAGTATTAATCATAGCTGATATTTCTGGACAATAAAGTAGAGTAATCCTTGTGAACAATCTTCCTTCAAGGATAAAAAGGGAAAATAAGGAACTTTCAGTATTATATGAAATGACATAGACATAGGACAAAGCTAGAAGCACCTCAGAAATCTCATATGGAAAACAGCTTAATAATTGCTACATGGTTTATTTGGGCTAGGATAATTTTTTATCCTATTGCACCATGGTTATTATTTTGCTTGCACCACAGACACCTGGTCTCCTTGTAAAGTTATCAAAGTAAGTGAAAGCACTTGTCCATTTAGACTTGTAGAGTTCACAAGGTTAGACCATTTCTCTACAAGACACTTCAGCTGTTAGACATCTGATATGTACCAGTATCATGTGATGAAACAGAAATTACATGATGTAATTTCAGGTCCAGTTTTAAAGAAACACTTCTTTTCATAATGAATGTACTGAACCAACCTGGGCTGGCATGTAGTTTAGGGCAGAAACACTGGGAATGCAGCGGAGGAATTTACTTAAGTTCTGACAACATAGTGGCAGGAGCACTGGAAACATTCTCTGACCTTGCACAGAAGCAAGTTCTTTTGATTATTAACTCTGCTTTGTAAGTACAGAACCTTTCTAAAAGCAGAAAACTGTATGTTAAAATGAAGAGAAATGAGATCCTTGTATATCTCAGTTGAAAACAGTGAAGACAAAGAAATACAAGAAATTTATCAAACTTCAGCTACACAAAAACTACTGAAAATTCTGACCTCTGAACACCAAAATCAATACTTTAATGTTCCCCATGTAAAAGATTGCCATGCTTTTTAGACTAGAAACCCTGAACTTTAACTCATCTGAAATAGAAATTCACACAGTGGTGGCCACAATTCACCACGGTCAAAGAAATGTTCCTGGTTTTCATTATTTTGATGGGAGACACCCAAGATAGCCTATAACAGTACCAATGCATTATAGCTAATGCACAGTTTCAGATTCAAGATAAAAGACATTGCTTTTTTCTTTGGGATGTTTCCTTGTTGAGTGAGTAAATATTAAGCGTGTCCGTCAGGAAATGGTTTTGATCTCAAACACTGGGTAATATGTTGAGACCTTTTAGCCGTTCCTGCTTCTGTTGACCATCCAAGGAGGTCTGGGCAGCCTTCAGCTTCCCCTTTTCCTCCTGCCTTCTCCATTGTCATCATCCTCTAAGCGTTCTCCATCTTCATCCCCTCTCCCACTTCCTTTCACATCACCACCTCTCCACAGAGGTTCCCTGCACAGCAGTAGAGAGCACACTACTGCCCAAATGGCAGAAAAACTCCCAGAGAAAAGCAGAGGCATGTTGAACACACAGGCTGCCACTGCCCAGATTCTGGTTACTCTTTGTGTGCCCCTGGGTTTGACCAGGCCTAAGGAGGAGAGTGCCCAGATCCTTTGTGCAAGATGGTCCGTTCTCTGACACATCATCAGCCATCATCTTCCACCTAAGCCTAATCAATGGACTCATTCCTCTCTTTGGTCATAAACAGACATAAACTGCACTTATGTTTAAAAAACAGGTAGGTAGGGTATGTTTTTCTCAAGTGTTACCAGCAATCCATGATGAGTAAAACAGCAACAAGAAGTGACACAGCCCATGCTGAGGATATAACAGATTTCATGTCTGGAGTTTCAGATGGAACCTGAGCCCTTGAAAAGGGACAATGCTCAGTCACAGACATTTACTGAATGAAGGGCTTGTTACAAATGGAGGGGGGAGTTTTAAACAAATTTCTGTCTTTCCCAGGACTCTGGCAGTAGACAGTACTTTTACTGAGGTGGCAAGCACCCCAAAATCCACTCTCATTGCAAATTCTTAATAATGGCTGATTAGGTCTAATTAAAATGAATTAATTATTTGATAGACACAAATTTAACAGACATAAGACTTTAATGGATTACTTA
The DNA here is from genome assembly GCA_013397555.1 of Urocynchramus pylzowi. Taxonomy (NCBI): domain Eukaryota; kingdom Metazoa; phylum Chordata; class Aves; order Passeriformes; family Fringillidae; genus Urocynchramus; species Urocynchramus pylzowi. The sequence continues at coordinate 1,042,576 of VZRH01003879.1, forward strand.
CTACAGAGGATAAACAAAAAAATACTACTAGTGGATAAACAATAGAATGGGATTGAGGTCCCTATATAAGAGATAGCAAAGAAATCTAAGTATAGATTAGGATTCAATGTATCTTACTATCCAGTTTCTGATGGGGCATATCCTTCCTCTCAATTTCCAGAAAACTATCCATGGAGATGTGTCCAAACTTTGCGGGGAAAGCTCTGCACGTTTCCAAGGAACAGTAGGAGGCTTCTGGCTCTGTGATAATTTGTATAGCTTTTACAGTGTAAAGCAGTGGTTTTGGTCAATGACATTTAATTTTTGTCTCTCTTCATACCTGCTCTCCAGACCAAGATATTTATGCTTAGCTTGGGGGGCCTCAGCCCTCTTGGCACCAAAGACAACCCCTTGCCAGTCATTGGTCCTGGCCTGGGCTACCTCTTCTATAAGCACCAGCTGAGGTGTTGGTGGAGGGGGTGGGGGGAGCATCCTGCCACAGGGCTCCTCTCCCACTGTCTCATTTCATGCCCCCAAATTTAGTGTCCTGCAGCTCCATATTCCAAAGGGTAGATAAACTCAGGCTGTTGCCAATATTATTACTTACCCAAAAAGTCAACAGTAAACTGTCAAGTGGCACCTTTCAAGCACTTCACAGATGTCATTTGTTTTAAAATATTTGCTTGGGTTTAAATTTTTTATATAAAATACAAAATTAATGTGGTAAACAGTGAAAGTGAGAAATATTTTATGAACACATTTACCAAAATAAAAAGAGCTCCTAATGCTGCTGCCTAATGATGGAGCATTTTAAGAACACTCCTTTAACACTACACTTTGTTGTCTGATCCATAGCTTAGCACAGTAGGATTTAATTTTTGGTGTCACCATGAAATGCAGTGTGCAGCATATGAAATGTTAATGTAATTCATAAATGTGAATTTAAAAAAAACAAAGTGATGTAAACAAGGAAGTATTGAATAGCTGAAATATTCCATGGTTTGCAAGTGCCATTAGGCAAAAAAAATTGGGTTTTTTACCCATTCATGTTTTGACATAATTCCCTTATTTTTCTTTCTCTTAATCTCTGAAATAAAGTTTCCAATCTGAAGTGAGAGGAACCAAATATTTCTTGAGCAAACTTAATATTGCACTGATTAATATAGAGAGTACTGACCTTTCTACAGATGTGAACCAGTCGAACTCCAATGTCATCAGTGAAGCTACACTACTAAACATCAGCTGAAGCTTAATTTACTTGGACAACAAACACTAATTAGGAATACTCTATAATGACAAGCACTATTAATTTTTTTTTTCAATGTATGAAAATTAAGAGGTTATTTTGAGATTCAACACTATCTCTGTGTCTTTCCCACAGTAGTCTTTGTTCCTGGATTTAAATGACTGACATAAGCACAGAATTGACTGACTCAGAATCTCACACTGACAGTGCTCAAGGAGCATTTGGAAAATGCTGTCAGGCACATGGTGTGACACCTGGGGTTGTCCTGTGCAGGGCTAAGAGTTGAACTTGATAATTCTTGTGGGTCCCTTCCAACTCAGCATACTATGTGATTCTGTGATGAGATGATGCATGATAGCATATAAATGACAGTATAACTCCTGTAGGTAGACAGAGGGAAACCCGGTGAAATCTAATCTTTGTTACTAGCACTGAGAGTCATCACAATGTCCCATAGGTGCCATCATCCAACTACTAAAGTTCTTAGAAATGCCCCTGCCCAAATTAAGGTACAAATGAGACCATATGCCAGTGACAATAGTACGGGTTTTATTTGAAAGTAAATATAAGAGAGAGAGAGAGAGACAGAGACAGAGAGACAGAGAGAAAAAACAGAGATAGATGGGGAGGTCAGAAAGAGAATGACAGGGACAGAATAAGGAAAAAATCACCACTCCATGGATCCCGGTGGTGTTCTATTGATTCTCTCCAGCTGGTCTTCTTGATGGTGAAGGTCACCCACAAAAGCATAGAATCTGATGTTTAATATATGCTCAGGCCAGGTAGGAAAACCCAGGCACCTCCCTGGGGAGGCAGGGTGAGTTTGCCCCTTACAACAGACTCAGAGTTTGTGCACCACGTGCAGTCCTGTGGTGCAAGGCTTTAGGAATGACTCTGGGGGGCACTTCAGGGGGCCTTTGATGGATTAAGGCACCCCCTCAACTGCCCCTCATATGATTGTCCCATGGATGTGGCCTGTGGGGAAGAAGCTCTGCTGCATTCAGCTTTCATGTGGATGCATTCCTCTCCTTCAGCCTTCCTTCTCCTTCAGGCTTTTTCTCAGCCTGAGATGATTAAAGAATGGGTTTTCCCTTTATTTAACGTTAGTGGTTTAACTTACAGTCCAAAGTCCCAGTCAGGGAGGCTTCTTTGGTTATAGCTTCTTTATACAGTTTTTGTTATAATGAGCAAAACTTTACAGCAATGTTTGAGGCATGAACTATTTCAGTCTCTGACAATAGGGAAACACTTTATTCACTCAATAAAGGACTGAGCAATGAGATGCCATTGGCTGCTGTTGTGGTTTAACCCCAGTAGACAGCTGAGCACCACACAACCACTCTTCCCCTCCATGCGATGGGAAAAGATACAGAAGGATAAAAATGTAAATGCTCATGAGTTGAGATAAAGACAGATTAATAATTTTTTAAAAGGGAAGGGGCAAGGACAGTAGAGGAAAGAGAAGGAAACAAAACAAAACCCAGAGAAACAAACTATGCAAGACAAAAAATTGCTCACAACCTACTGATCCTTGTCCACCCTGTCCCTGACAATCAGCAATCCCCATCATCCTCCACCCCTCAGCTTTCTCTGCTGAGCATGGCATCCCATGGTATATGGAATACCTCAGATGGGGTCAGCTTTCCCAGCTCCATCACTTCCAAACAATGTGTGCGCCCCCAGCCCACTTGCTGGCAGAATGAGGAGCAGAAGAGGTATTCATGCTGTGTAAACACTGCTCAGCAGTAATGAAAATATTCCCAAGTTATCAACACTGTTTCCAGCACAAATCCATAATACAGTTCCACGTTAGTTATTGTGAAGAAATTTAACACTGCCCCAGCCAAAATTAATGCAAATGTGAAAAGAGAATCAGCACCCATTCATATCTCTTTCTGATCTGGTATATGAACACAAGAGAAATGCAAACTTAGAACACAAGATTCTTGGATAATTACATGTCCTCTTTAATCTAAATACATAGTATAATTGTCCTTGATTTATCTGATCTAAACATCTGATTTGGGGCATAAATTGTAATGTTATGTTTTATAACAAGAAGTGACATAAAATGATCTCTGGAGAAAAAAAAATGTTGAAGTTTAAAACTCAAGAATTTCTATCATGAGTTATCTTGTGTATTAGTCCTCAAGTGATTAAGTATTCAACAGTGCATAACACATATAATTTGTAACAATAACCAATCTACATATGCAGTTTTAATAGGCAGGTGGTAGTAATCATTCATTTTTCTTTGAAAGACAGTGAAAATTTCATAATCATCACAATTAAGAGTATAAAGATATGAAATCTTTTGATTTCCTTCTCTGTTGCCCATTCATTTAAAAAAACTCATTAAAAAATGTAAAAAGTATTCTCTTTGTATCACAGATTTGTGATGTGTTCATATCTGCATTCTACTCCAGAGTACTTAAATTGTGACTTTTTGAATAAATTAAAACTATTGTCTTAAATGTAAATGTCTAGCTAATTTTTAATGAGACCTGGACCAGCACATTTGAAGCTAGAAATTAAGCCATAGGGTCACAATTTTTTTCACTTCTGCATATCAACATTAAATTGACTTTCTCAAATACTCCAGTATTTTAAAGTCAAAAAAAAAAAACAAAAAAAAAAACAAAGGGAATATTGCAGCCAGATCTACTCCAAGGCTTCACATAGTTTGCACAAAGAAACTCCCACAAATCTAAAACTCACAGTTATCAGCAAAATTGGATCTGTCTTATCTGAGTTACTATGAGCCAGGAACTTTGTACTCAGACAGCAGTGGGTGGGCCAAGGGATGAGAAGAGATGATCAGCACCCACAGAGATGGGCCTGGATTTCTGGGATTTCCCCTGAAGACCCAGCTTCTCACTGCCAGACATGAAGCAAAAGGCAGGCAAAATCTGTGGCCACTAGCAGTAACCCATTCAAACCCAACAATTTCCTGTCCAAGACCCCTAGGCACTTAACTTGAACTTGAGTCTGTCTCATACCACACCTAAATTTTTTCTTCAGATCCAGATATTCCTCCCTCTGCTCTTGCATAGAAGCTCTTCCAGGTCTTTCTTCATTCCCAAATATTAAATCCATGGCAAACTGGTAATATTTTCATTATCTGTAATATTAGTAGCAACAGTAGCTGTGTTAGAAGTATTAAATAGCTCAAGTTAGCACCTCCTAATTCCACAGCCTTGGCAGTAAACGTGGAACCAGAAAACATCCCTGTTGGTCCTGTGAGAGTATGCACCTTTCAGCAAGGCAGTGTGTAGCCTTATCAGACTCCAGAAAGCCCCGAGGGAAATGCTGATGCAACTTGGCTACTCCACTGAAACTTGTTTCTGAAGCTCTTCCATTTCTTTTTGCACGAAAACTCAATAGGTTTAGTTTTAAGCTCCTGCCTTCTCTCCTGAGCTGTCTTTGACAACTCTGTCCGGAAAGAGAATACTAAACTCAGTTCTCACTTGCAGTCACAAATCTCAGTGGAAGCCATTGTACAAGATCACTTTTTGTGCTATTTTTACTGTATAACTTTAACCTTGCAACATAAGTTACACAGATGGAATTGATTTCAGTAGAATTGTCTTGGATGTTTATGAGAGCACACTTGATCCAGCAGTAGATTATGCAAGAGATGAGCAAAGCAAAATCCTGTAAGCTTAAGAAGGAGACAGTTTGCACCTTACAAAACAAATCATAAAGTCAGTCTGGATTATAAACTGGTTTCTAAAGTTTATCAGGCATACTTTTTTCTGTAATATTCTGCTGCAGAAGGAGCAATGTTTCTCACTATGTGCAAGCTATGCTTTATATTGCAATGCTTTCTCCTAAGGTTCTATCTCCTAGAAGGACAAAACAATCTTCTGAAGAAATCCTAAAAAAATATCTTTCAGTTCAAAAAAATAGCATGTATAATGGAATGCTTATTAAATTATTTAATTATTTAATCATTTGCAATAATTAATCATTTATGTAAAATAAATTTTGTTTAAATAAAACATTTTCAAGTCAGATCAGCTCTGGTCAGAGGAGTTTCTATTATGACACTGCTACAAGTAAACAGAAAAGAAAGTGAAGAAGAATTGCAAGACAGGTTTGAGAGTATGGATGATGTTTACTTCTTTCAGGTCCTTTTCACCACTTTTGCAGAACTCCTTTTACATTGCTCTTCCTTCATTTGTGTTCCCTCCTACCCTGCCACTTGCTCTTTTCTAATTTTTTTGCCTACTCTTTCCTTGAGTTTATTCCCCTTTTTTTCTCTAATACAAGAAAAGAATGATAAAAACCATTTACAAATGTACTTCAATGTTTCTTTGCCAAGGATTTAAACAGAAATCATTTGGACTACAGGGATAGTCTTCATGACCATCTACCTCTCTTTTTTCTCCTTTGTGTGATCATTCTCCATTTTCTGTTTCATTGCCCATCTTGAAGGTATGGATCTCACAAGAAATAGGCTACCTAGAAAAGCACCTTGGGTTATTTCACTCCTACCCAAACTATGTTTTCCCAAGGAACTTAAGTTTCCCTTTTCAACAGAAAAGGTAAGTAACTGTATACAAAATACTCCAACTCCTCTTCCACAACTTTAACATAGCACAGTAAATCAGCGTTTAAGAAGGATGCCATGAAATACTAGTGTTTGAGATAGTTCTAACACAATGACTTTTCATTCAAAGCTGCTGCTTATTTAATGACTGGCAAACTCTTACCAAAAGACAGGCAGCATTCCACCAGAAACCTTTCACCAGAAATTTTCCCATTGGTTCCCCTGACACCACACTCTGGATCACACCACATTCTCAGAGACATGGCTAGTCTCAGGACTGAGAACCCCAGGGCCTTCAGTCTCAGCAGAGGAAGAAAGCCCTGAGCTGAACAGGCATTTAGAGTGTATCTGAATTTCCCCCATTTTCAAATCTGGTAGCCCAGTATAGCAGATCACTGTGTCGCTAAGATGCAAGAGGAGTTATTGACACGGACAAATTATATTTAGATGGTGGCTTACTTACAGATTGTGCCTTGACCTTTCATGTGATCAGCAGACTAACTATGTCACTGCTTTCTGAGTAGTAGCTGCAAGATTTTACAAGGAGTGAAATAATGGCATGAAGAGATGTTTTGTTGCTAAATTTGTGGGATTAGGAAACTCCTTTTCATTGACAAATATTTACCAAAACCCAGAGAATCTCTAAATGCTTGCAGATAATGGATATGAATGCAGCCATTTAATCAAATTAACAGCCCCTTTGAAAAGCATTTATTGACAACAGACAAATCCAGAGAATGCCTCATGAGGCATTTGACCAGACTCTTTCTAGTAGTGTTTTAAATTACTCAAGCACCAAAGGGGCCTACACCACATCCTTTGGGAGGCAGTTTCACAAACCAGAAGACCTTACACAGGTCTTGGCAACCTAAAATGGTCCCTCCAAGGTAATCTGTTACTCTAGCATACCCTTCCAGACTTCTTGCAGCATTATGAAAAAGGTTTTCTCATACCCTCACACAGGCAGGTAGAAATCTGATTAAATAGGAGGTGCTGTCAGCTCCACATCATTTTGGTTGTGAGAGGAGCTTTCATAATTGCTATGCACTGAAGCTAAACTATGAGTTGCAAGGTGAAAGAATAATCTTGCTGAGACATTTTGTTCAGCTTTAGAAAGGATGTTTATAAACCAACATGGGAAAAATGGCACAAGCCTTGGCATTTTTAGTCGCAAATTGAAACCCTCAAGAAACAGGCAGGTATGTTTAACCCACCAGGAAGAAGGGATTAAGCAGAATCTAGTCCTGAAAGCCTGGATCTTTGAACTTGCTTTGGGCTTCCTAACCAGAAATACTAGAGAGATACTTACAGGTATGAGAATAGCAACAAAGTCAAGAATGATCTGGAGAGAAATGAGAGGAATCTGAAAGCCAATCAACTAACATGGCCCCCACAAGTATTGGACATCTGCAGGAGATATGTATGTAAATGGATTAGAGCCCTGGAATTGTTAGTGAGTTCTCCATCTCCCTGCAATATACAGAACAGATAAATAAATACTGGGCATATGTGATATATATTTAGATTGTGCATTAGACTTTAAAATCTGGGTCTAACTGAATGCATTAGCCTGTATTTTCTGTTTATGCCTCTGGGATGCCATGGAAACACAGCACTGAATCGTAATGGGTCTCTCCTGGTAATAAATAAACAAAGTCTTTGTCTGTTCATGTTTCAATTTCTTTCTTTTTCTTTTTATTCATGTAATTTACAGATTCAGAAGGAAAACAGACTTACCCCCACTCATTGTCTTTGGTTGCAAGGCATGCTTAAAATAAATGCAAAATGCACCTTCTAGTGGCCACTGTGGCTTCCTATACAGCTGCTACTACCATCAGTAAGCAGTGAATGCCACCTATTTGTGTTGAACTTCCTTCTGAGGAAAAATGTGGCCTTTATAATTGAACCTGGAGTCAGGGTTGCTTTACTAAATTGCAGCCTAACCTAAAGAGCACTTAATATACTCATTGAAATTGAAAGCTGTTCTTTTCCTTGCAACTCCAAGAGGCTACAGGCAGTCCCTTTTTCTATAGACAGTAACAATGTTCATTGCCTTTAAACTGCTCCTCCAAATCAATGACACACTATCACTTCCCATGCTCCAGAGCTTATTAAAGCAAACCAAAGCAATCATCCCCATCAGGCTAATGCACAGGAGCAAGGTGAAACTCTAAGCACCAAGTGATAGAAATACCAAGTATCACACAGCATCGGTTTGCCATCTGGCACCTGCTGTCCCTGTCTGAAATGAATAAAGTCATTGAGAGGGGATGTTGTGCAGTAACATGAGTAATAGAAAGGCTGATAATTATCTGTGTGGAGAAGTGGGCAGATTTAATTAGACTACTCAAATCTGAAAAGTCAACTGAATCCAAAGGCAGTAACCTCGGCTGTGGAGGGCAGCCATATGGCTGCTCTCAAGCTTTCAGGTCAGACTGAAATTCAGCAGGGACCTTCGTCACTAATTTAGAAATGCAGAGCCATGTGCTTGACACCACATCTGTCAGGCAGTTCTCGGGCAGGAACTAGAGCAATAGCAGGTATGCAGGTTTGGTGCAATGCATGCTAGAGTCCCTGTTGTACCATGTCTGAATAACAATCTGACTTTCCTACCACCCCAGCTGGTCAGCCCTGGGAAGAGGGAAGCAGGAAGAAAGAACTAAGGTACAAAAAGTCCTAAGGGTGACATTCAGGTGTATGGGTCTCCAACACAAGAGTGAAACTGAGATACTTTTTAGCAGCCTCAGGTCTCCAAAATGCACATGGGCTCATGAACTGATGTAGATCTCCTGGGTGGGACAACAGATTTTATTATGAATTTGAATCATATCATGAAACATTACTGTGCAGGGAACCAGATGGTGAAGAATTGGTCTTGGAAATCATGGGTATAACGTGAGCTTTAAAAAATCTTTTCTCTTACCCTTCTCCCAACCTGAGCATATGCTCATAGAGTAAAACACATTAATTGCTTTCTCTTCCTCTTTTTCTTTTTCTGCTTCCAGAAGCATTGATCAGTTGTTCATTCATACTCTGATTTTCCTTTTTCCAACCTGACCATTTTAACCTTAAGAAGTAATAACATATTCAATGATATTCCAGTAATCTCTGGAGCATAAAGGAAATCCCTGGAGAATAAACAAGAGTTTTCAGAACCCACATAGTACGTAGGGGAACAAGTAGACCATCACGCTATGTATTGCAGAGAGAGATATCAACAAAGAATCTAGTCATGATAACTGGATGAGGAAAATAAGTAAATAGGTGGACTTAGTTTGGTTTGTTTCTCTAGGATTTGCAAAATCTGTAAGGCTTTGACTGCACTTCTCCTTTGGACATGATTTTACACCAGAAGGCAGTAGATTGTGAGGAATCTACCATGCGGGGAATTTTCATCAACTGCCTTCCTCCTTCTGGTCACGCATGGCTACAGCAGAGTCTCCTGCCCTGCTTCTGGCCCACAAAGAGAAGGAGCAGATCCTCCCCCAGGAAGTAACTTGCTATTTGTGGAGATGGCAGCAGTACAACAACCATGGACCAAGGGTGATGTTGGATATAAGTGAGCTTGGGACTTTGCAGTTGGGCTCAAGTCAAACAAATGCAGATAAGAGGGCTCAGTGAGCAGCACAGCATGCGCTACCCTAGGCCCAGAAACCTATAAATTCCAATTTGCCACTAGTAAACCCAGCTACTTAGGGTTCCCCATACCATCAGTCATCTGAGAGAACCATAAAAAAACCTGACATGAATATGACTGATTAATAGTAAATTTTAATCTGTAACTAGTTAAAATATAGCTTGATTATTGTCACCTTCTCTTATTTTGTCACTCTGGTTAGATACATGATTTTAAGTTATTACATGTCCCAGAGGTGGGGTCAAGAGGCCCTGCTGTCCACAGAACTTACTTTCGCACAGGGAGATTTGGCAAAAATTGCCAGTATAGGTAATTGTTCAGAAATCTCTCAAATTCATGTCATTCAGAAGTGGCTGCTTCTTTCAGTATCTGTGCAGCACTAGATTTTGTGAACCTTTGCAAAACACAGAAGTCAGTCTTATGCTCTTGCCGGGCATGCTTATCTGTGTAGTTTATCACACTTCATATAAGCAGAGAACACCAGCACAGAACAGCTAAAATTATTACAGAAGGTTCCAGGCATTTGAGGCTGGAGTCATCTGTAAATGCACAAAAAAGCATGACCTAATCTCATTAGATTAGCTACTGTAACCAGATAGCTACTATTTCAGCTGAGGCAAATCAAGTCAAGAATATGCCTTCAAATCACAGGATTTTTTCAGGGAAAAGATAGACAGACAGATGGCTCCAGAAAATGGTTACACTGCATCAAGCACTGTAGTGAGTTGACCTTGGCTGGACACCAGGAACCCACCAAAATGACTTTGTCACTCCCCTCCTGAGCGGCACAGGGAGGAGAAAATATAACGAAAAGCTCATGGGTCAAGACAAGGACAGGAAAATATCACTCATTGGCAAAAATGATTCAACATAAGGAAATAAGTCTGTTACCAAACAAGTTAGACTTGGATACTAAGAAATACAAGCAAATTTTAAAATACCTTCCCTCAATCAGTCCCTTCCTCCTGGACTCAAGGTGGCTCCCAAATTCTTTACCTCAGGGCCATGGGGAATGGAACTTGTGGTCAGTCCATCACACATTGTCTCTGCCACTCCTTCCTCCTCAGGGGTAGGACTCCTCACAATCTTCCCCTGCTCCAGCATGGGTACCTCCCATGTCCTCCATTAACTTTTCCTTCCACACACTGCCATTCTTCATGAACTGCTCTAATGTGGGTCCCCTCCACAGAATTCAGTCCTTCAGGAACAGACTGCTCCACCATGGATCCTCCAAGCAACCACAGCTCCTGCCAGTAAACTTGGTCCAGTGTGGGCTTCTCTCTTCTTGGGGACACAGGTCCCAGCTGCAGCCTGCCCCAGTTGCAGGCTCCTTTCTTCATGCAGTCACAGCCTCTTTGTGCATCCAGCTGCTCTGAAACTCAGTCATCATGGGCTGCAGGTGGATCTCTGTATCCCCATGGACCTCCATGGGCTGCAGGTACACAGCTGCCTCACCATGGTCTGCACCACAGGCTGCAGGAGGATATCAGCTTTGGCGCATGGAGCACCTCCTCCCCCTTGTTCTTCACTGACTTTGTTTTCCACAAGGCTCTTTCTCCCATATACTCCTTTTTTTCAGTTGATTTTTGTGTCATAGGCCACACAAAGCCATCATGAGTACTCACTTTGAATTCACACACAGCACTGATGTTTACCAGAGAACTTAAATATTTGCCTGCATTTACCCTCTGTCCCTTTTTTATTAATATGCCCAGCTCAGGTTGTTAATTAGATTAAAGCAGTGGCTGCGTATATAGCTCAGAACACTTTAACCATTCCATATGCTTATATGCTTTAAAAAACAAACTGTGAGAAGGCCAAGGTATTCAACAATATTTTTGCCTCAGTCCTCAATAGCAACTTCTCTTCCCATGACTCTTGAGTGGATGGACAGCAGGATGGGGACTGGGACAGCAAAGCCCCTCCCACCATAAGTAAAGATCAAGCTCATGACCATCTAGGGAACATGAGCATACATTAGTCTATGGGACCCAGTGAGATGCATTCCAGAGTCCTGAGGGAATTGGCTGATGTAGTTGCTAAGCCATTCTCCTTGATATTTCAAAAGCCATGGCATTTAGGTTAAGTCCCAGAGGACTGGACATTGTACCCATCTTTATAAAGGGTTGAAAGGAGGACCCTGGGAACTACCACCATGTCAGCCTCCCCTCTGTGCCTCAGAAGATCCTCCTAGAGCTGGGCTAAGGCACAGAGAGGACAGGAAGTGATCAGAGATCAGTGCGGTTCCACCAAGGGCAAGTCATGCCTGACCAACCCAGTGGTCTTCTATGATAGAGTGACTACATCAGTGAACAAGGGAAGATGTCATATCTGGACTTCTGTAAAGCCTTTGATATTCTCTTCCACAACATCCTTCTCTCTTAACTGTAGAGAGATCAATTTGACGGGTGGATATAAGGATATATCCTTGTAAAGATAAAACAGTGGCTAGACAGTCACATGTAGACAGTAATGGTCAATGGTTCACAGTCCTAATGGACATGAGTGACAAGACTCTCAGGGTGCATATTGGGACCAGTGTGATTTAATATCTTCATTAATGACAGAGACAAAGGGATAATGCGCCCTCAGCAACAGTGCAGATGACACTAAGCAGAGCAGTGCAGTTGCTACACCTAGAGGACAAGATGCCATTCAGAGGGACCTGGACAAGATCAATAAATGTGCCATGGGAACCTCATGAGGATTAACAAGACCAAGTGCAAGGTGCTGCACCTGGGTCCAGGAAATCTCAGGTACCAACACAGGCTGGGAGTGAAAAGATGCAGAGCAGCCCTGGGGAGAAGGATTTGGGAATACCAGTGGGTGAGAGGCTGGACATGACCCAGCAATGGGCACTCACAGCTCAGAAAGCCAAACGTGTCCTGGGCTGCATCCAAAGCAGCGTGGGCAGCAGGGCCAGGGAGGGGATTCTGCCCTTCTGCTCTTCTCTGCTCTGGTGAGACCTGACCTGGAACACTGCATCCTGCTCTGGGATCCTCAGAACGGGAAGGACAGGGACTGAATACAGAGGAGAGACATAAAAACAATTAGAGGAATTAATCACCTCTCCTGTGAGGAAAGACTGAGAGAATTGGGACTGTTCAGCCAGTTCTCAGCCAGGACTGTTCAGAAGAGAGGGCTTTGGGATTACCTAATCACAGCCTTCCAGTACCTGAAGTACTTACCCACAAGTAAGATGGAGAGAAACTCTTTACAAAAGCATGTAGTGACAGAACAAGGGGGAATGGCTTCAAATGGAAAGAGAGCAGGTTTAGATTAGATAGTAGGAAAAATTTCTTTTCTGTGAGTGTGGTGCAGCACTGGCACTGGTTGCCTAGAGAGGTTGTGCATCCACATTCTTGGAAGTGTTCAAGGACAAGTTGGATGGGACTCTGGTCTAGTAGAAGGTGTTCCTGCCCATAGCAGGGAGATTTGAACAAGCTCATTTTTAAGATCCCTTCCAACTCAAGCCATTCTATGATTCCATAAAAAAAAAAGAATGATCTAATCATTCTGATGACAAATGCAGCAGAAAGTTAATACGAATACCAACTTACACTTACAGGTGTATGGCATTTGTCACCACTACTGTCCTGCGTGCTTCCCAGCTCTTAGACAAAGATTGATTCTTGGTTGAGTATGAAAAATCTGAACTGAATTCTGAATTTCTGTAAGTGTTTTCTAACTACACGGTGAAGCTTTGGAATGTTTAAAATGCAGATCTTCATCCCAGTTTTGTGACTTGAATATTACTGGAAGAGCATAATATCTATGTATGTGACAGAATTGTTTTCTCATCTTCCTACAGAGTCCTATGGCTTCTAATCCATCAGCATCTAAAAGTAGATAAACCTACTCATTGCTCTCAGCATACAGGAGTGAATTTTATATCAGACATATGTGTCTCATTGTAATCCCTACAGGGGGTCTTACACTTCACTGAAATGATTCCTCTGATTATGCCCTTCTTCCCTGCTCTCAGCCATGTCTATTAAGATCTGGGCATTGCTTCCAAAAATTCTGTAAGGCCACATATTCTTTTTATGCAAATACCAAATAATGACATCATTCACACATTCAGATCCATCCTTTTCTTATGCACTTTCTTCTCTACCACTTCCAGTTCCTTCAGTTCTCCTCTCCATGCTCCACCAACCATATTCATAGCTCACACATATTCATATATTCACATATTCATTAAGCTGAGTGCTTTTAATATCAGAAAACATGTTTTAGTGCACTATTTTTTCTCTAGTGGAAACTTTTTCTAAATCCTTTGAAACAAAAGGCACCATTTTACTGGTACTCTGGTACCTGATACACAAGGACAAATCCTTCACATAAAATCTCCACGAGCTTCTGAAACCATATCGGATGCCTGCCAGAGCTTTCTGGTATTGATGACTTGTGAAATGGAACTACTCCTGCAAGGGCCAAAGACAAGACATCTCTTCTTCTTCTGTTTGCCTTATTTAGTTGTCAGTTGTACTTGCCATATTCTCCTTTATTCTGAGGACTTCATGCCTTAGTTCTTAAATCAAAGGGAGACCTTTTCAGATAGTTGCATTGTTTCATGTTGTTTATTGCTCTCCCACTGCTTCAAATGGTAATATTTTTAAAACAGATGTGTGTAAATTCATATAAACAAATTACTTAAACTTCATTACCCTATCCTTATGCCACACTGATTGTCTATTCTCAAGCTGTGCTTTTGAATGTATCCACATGTGATCCTTTAAAAATACTTCTGAGACTTAAAAAATCAATGTCAAACTGACTGGTCTAATTTCCTGCAATTCTTTTAGATCCTTTTCAAAAGTAATTGGAGCATTGCATTAGTTATTTCTCTGGCCTCCAGAGACTTGCCCTATTCCTAATTTTTTTTTTCCAGTTTTTTGTCTTTCTTTTTCTATTCCTTGTCTGCATCTTGTACCTGGTCATATTCAAGACTCTTTAAGGGGTTCAAGACCCTTCATTCGAGATACCATGAGCTTAAAGATCACACTCTGTCTACATGCTTTTCAACTCTTACTGTTACAAATAACACCAAAGGTATATAGAATCAAAAGAGACTAGGGAGAATTACACTTCTTTAATTTGTACACTTGAAAGTATTTCCTTCTGCAGCTAGTTTTATGGTTTTCCGCATTTTAACTAGCTTCACCTGTCTTTTGTACAGGTCTCTCAAACAGGTGTATGAAACAGAACAGAAAAAAATAATTAAAACACCACAAGGACCTGAAGACAAATGGAGTTGCAGGAACCATTTTTAACTCATTTTCCAGGCAAACTAGTTTTGAAATTGTTATCAACTTTTCAAGTGGACAGGGCAATCTGAGCTGCCAAACAGGAAAGGTGCTAAGACCTGCACAAGATACGTTCTCCTGAAGACCCACACAGCAGATGAAAAAAGCCCCACAACTTTCCATTCTCTGTGGAGTCATATACTAGAAACACAGCAGCTCCCTGTTGCTTCAAGTATCAGTGGGATATCTTTCTCCTCCTTCTCTTTGCTGACAATAAGATTTGCCATTTGCCCTTTTTCTATGACCCCACAGCCAACAGTGCCAAGAGGACACAGAACAACAGGTTCCCCACTCCAGACTGAGCAGCTGGAACCCCCTGTCCAAGGAGCTGGTATTCACAAAAACATTGGGGCTCCACACAAATTCTCCAGCACAGGCAGGATGACAAGCAATTGCTTTGTAGAGGCGGCCGTCATGGACACTAGGTGTCCACCCACACCTGAGAGAAATCCAGGGTACTACTTCCCAGGAGCTGTGACCTGAGTGGGGGGATTGGAGCTAGGCCCGTTCTACTACTCCCCAAGCCTCAGAACTTGTACAGCTTTGATCCCTGAATATCTCCAGTCAACAGACTTTCACAAATATATAATTTTCCCCTTCACCACAAGGCCTCTGCACTCATCACCAACAGGGTACTCCAGGGCATTCCAGGCTAGAAAGCTCCCTCCAGCATATCCCTACATAGCATTGTGCACAAAATCTGGAGAAAATTTTGTATCAGCATGACAAGGTGATTAGTAGCAACTTCTGCTTACAATATTGCAGTAACCAAAGAGTGGAAATACCTTCATTTATGAATGAGCACAATTCATGTTGTATTTTCAATATACCCAGCTAAGAAAGAAGGCAAATTGGGTCCTACTTATATTGGTCTATATATTTCAAGTAGAAACAGAAAGTACTAACATCATATAAATGTATATAAATGATCGCTGGGGATCACCACTGACTGCAAGCCTCCAGCTTGCAGGACTCTGCTCTGCTGATCACAACCCCCTCAGATCTGCCATTCAGCCAGTTCTTGATCCACCCCAAGGCCCATTCATCTAACCCACATTTCCTGAGCTTACTTATAAGAATGTTATGGGAGACAGCATTAAAAGCCTTGTTGAAGTCAAGATAGACAACATACAGTGCTTTTCCCTTGTAGACCCATCTTGCCATGCCATCATAGAAGTCTATCAGATTAGTCAAGCATGATTTCCCCTTGAGAATCCATCCTGACTACTCCTGTACTCCTGATGACCTCCTTGTCTACTACATGATTTTGGTGATCTCCAGAATTATCTGTTCCATTACCTTTCCAGGAACTGAGGGGAGGCTGGCTGGCTGGTAGTTTCCTGGGTCCTCCCTCTTACCATTTTTGAAGATGGAACTAAAATCTGTCTTCCTCCAGTCACCAACACCTCTCCTCCATAATTTTTCACAGATGGTGGAGAATGTAACATCTGTGAACTCCATTGGCACCTGTGGGTGCATCACATCAGAGCCCATGGATTTATGGATGTTAAGTCTGCCTAGCCAAAGGATCTCTAACCAAACCCTCTACAGCCCAGGGAAAGTCTTCCTTTCTCAAGTTTTCTTCCTTTGCTTCTGAGGACTGGGACTCCTGAGGCCCAGTCTCATCAGTAAAGGCTGAGGAAAAAGGACATTCAGTAATTCTGCCTCCTCTGCATCTTCTGTTACCAGAACATGCCTCTGATTCAGCAGCAGCCCTACATTTTCTACAATTTTCTATTTGGTGCTTATGTACTGCTGCTGATGCCTTTCCAGTTTTCCAGCTCTCTTGGATCTCCTTCTCATCTAGAGCCCTAGCCCATGGGATTTCTTTAAGAAGGTCTTTGAAGAGGCCTGGGTTAGCTGTCTGCAGGTTCAGGGACCTAGTCCTGCTTACTGCTTTGCTTCCTCCATGCAGGATCCTGAGTTCCACCATCTGGTGGTCACTGCAGCCAAGGCTGCCACCAATGTTCACATCTTCAACCAGTCCCTCCTGGTTTGTTAGTACAAGGTCCAGCAAAACATCTTTCCTCATTGGCTTCTACACCACTTGCATTAAAAACTACTATCAATAATCTACAGGAACTTCCTGGACTGTGTCTGCCAAGTAGTGCTGTCCTAACAAATATCAGGGTGATTAAAGAACCAGGGCCTGTGATCTCAAGGCTACTTCCAGCTGCCCATAGAAATCCTTGTCAACTTCCTTCTCCTAATCAGGTGGCCTGTGGTAAACACCCACACTAGTGACCCATTTTAGCCTGTCTGTTAATACTTACCTGTAAGCTCTACACTCATTGTCTGTCCCTAGATCGAGTTTGATACGTCCAGTTGCTCTCTCACATAAAGAGCAATTCCACCACTTCACCTCCCTGACCCATCCTTCTAAAAATACTTGCCTTGCCAACTTTCTCTTTGGTTATTACGCAAAAGGCACTCAACCTCATCAACTAGCCTTGAGCACTGTAGAGTTGAAGAAATTGTAGAGACTTCCTAATAGACAGAGACACTCCAACACTTCTCCCTCCTTGCCCATCCCTTGAGAAGAACTTGTAGACATCCAGTGCCACCCAGAACTCCAGTGTAGCCATCCAGTGCAGCACTCCAGTCATGCAAGTCATCCCACTATGTTTCCATGGGGGTGACTGTGTTGTAGATTTCCTGCTGCACTCCAGCTCTTCCCATTTCTTACCCACACTGTGTGCATCGGTGTAGATGCATTTCTGCCAGGCTATTAGTTTCATTACCAAATTAGATTTCATCTTCTGTTCTTCTGCAGATGGTTCAGAACTTTAAGCAATACTGGTTTTCATGAGTTTTGGTTGGCTGGTTGTTTGGGTGGTTTTTTTTTTGTTTCCCTCCCAGATTAAACAAGTTGAAAAGCAAAACTAAATATTTTTGATCTTCTTCATAATAAAGTATATCTATGAATTTGGGTATGTTCCTGCACTCAAGTGACAGGAAGGAAAGCTGGGAAGAATTTTCACAGTTGTAACTTTCAGAATACCTTACAGCAGTCAAATGCATGAAAAGTGCAGGAACGTGGTTTTCAATTTTTTTTGTACAGAAAAAATCAAGTAGTTCTGCAAACACAGCATTCATTTTGCTCACTAAATAGAGCAACTGAGACAACAATTGTATTTATTCAAATAGGTATAGTAAATCCCAGATCTCAGTTCCTACAAATATGACAAGTTGAGCAGCTGTGGAATAGTTTTCTTCAAGTCTTCGTTTTCCAGGTAATCATTGCTTGAGACAGATAAAGAAGCAAGCATAAGCTGAAATGCAGCAGTGCTTTTCTGAATAAAAAGCATTTTTCAAAAATGTGTATCTTCCCACTGTGCTAAGCTGCCTTCACAATTTGTGTTGACTTTTTATATAGTTTTACAACATTGTCATAAAATAGTCATCATTATCATGCTTTAATTTGAGTCTTGGAATAAGAATATCCCAAATCTCCATACATCATGTGATAGAAATTGGGTTTCCACACAAACCAAAAAAGCAGAAATGAGAAAATTAGAAAGAACTTGAAGAGGCTTTGTTAGATACAAGCTGAAGCTACCAGTGTTATGCTCAAGAAACTCAGGGTAAAAAGTCATCAAAGCAATAACTTTATGAATGTTAATAGCACATAAACAATGCTTCCGAGAAAAGAAATTTAATTTCAGTCTTCACCATAACAACCACAATGACAACTTAAGCTTTTAACTGACTAAGATGGTTTTAAAAAATAATAATGAGAAATACTATGTTGTCCTTTTTGTGACCTCTTTCTACCAAACTAAATAGCTCAGATTTTGAATATTCATATTCACTAAATGGAATACAGCCCAGAGTGTTTGTGCCACATTGTCTAATAATAGAAGCATTTGAGGAACTCATATAGTTTGAGAGGAAAAAAGAGACTAAATTTAACAAATTATTCACCGGAGATTACTCACTTTTCTCTGATGAGAGCAGGAAAATGTGACAGCATGAACAAAGTTTATAGGCTCATTCGTGTCAGTTGAGCATAGTTTTATGTCAAAAAGAATGAATGATAAAAGCCACAATTCAGAATATTAAAATAAATACCTTCGGGGAAAAAGACAGCAAAGACTACAACAAAAGAATAAGACAGCGTAGATAGAGCCTCTTCTGAATTTACAGCAAAGAATTCATCACTTCACTTTGTATTTCTAATTAATAGGAACACAGAAAAAGCATAGAAACTTTGGTAACATTGAGCAGCAACTACTGCTGCAATTTCACTGTTGCCAATACTTTGGGGAAGGAGATGACCGAAGCATGTGACATTGTACCTACACACGGTGCCCTACATTTTCTTTGACTTAGACCCTTTTTTCCACAGAGTATTGAGGAACACCAAAGAAACTGGGATCGGTGATCAACCAAGTGAAGGAGTAACAAAACATTTCACAAATATTTCTTCATTACTGGAGAAAAATGTAGTAGATTTCTGATTCTTTATGAATTGTGGGTGAACTTTTCCTTCAGTAAAGTGAGGAACAGTATCCTGATACCACAGCAAATGGGCAGAAGATTGACTTCAAATTCTACTGATATGTCTTTGAGAAATGTGTCCTTAGTATTTCACTCAAATATCTCCCAATCTCTAGGGCAGTTAAGGCATTAAATATTTAAAATTCTGCTCACTCTCTAAAAGTTATCTGAAAATGGTTTTAATGGCTAGCTACAACAGTTTTATTTTCATTTCAGACAGTGAGTAACTTGATTTTCTGCCCAATAAGGTTAATTTTTCTAGCCAGATTACCAATACTCTGTTAGTCTTTGGCAATTTTTTTTAATATTTAGAGGCTTTAATATTTGCATGAAGGAATATTGTCATTGGCATCCTGTTGTAATCCAGCATGGCAAGCTGTAAAAGGAGTGTCACTATACAATTTCTCAGCAGAGGAAGCAGAGGTATCACATACAGAATAGAGCACAGGAATCATTATATGATCTGGCCAGAGTATTCATTCCTTTGCTGAGCAAGCCCAACACAAACACTGAGAGGACTCAAAGGTGCTGGTTAGTTCTCTATGTCTCACCTTGAGAACCAGAAGAAAGAAAAAAATTACGAGTATACCTTCTTCACAATGAAACTACTAAACCATTTCCATTTAGAAAATAAAAACTCTCAAGCAAACAAGAAAAAAAAATTACAGGTTACAGGTTTGTGAGACCTGCCAACATATAAGTAAAACATATTTTTTTTTCTTTCTCCTCCCTATTCCAGAAGTTTCTTTGGGGCCGGAGTTTCTAATACTTGAGTAATTGAGTTCTTAATGAAAAACCAAAAAAGGCATCTGATCAATACACATCAGAATGGCCCACATGTAGCTGTATCAGAAGAGCCATCTCTTCATGTCATCACAAAGATCCTTCCCATCACTTTTCTCTGGGATCAAGGAAGGATCCTTTGCCCATTGCTTTACAGAGCTTCAATATTTACTGTTTTCAATTTTGGAAACTTTTAATGTTTAGAAATTTTCAAAGATAACTAACTCTTTGTCATTCAAAATCACTGTATACCATCTCAGACGTCTTTTATCAGATGGTACTAAATTCCTTAATGGTGATCAGTGTTTGTTTAGAGGTAACGTCTTGCAACCTTGGATCTTGCTGATACTTTAACCCAACAAAACAGACCTTTACTTCTTTCTTTATTTCATTTCAAAATGGTCTTTAGAAGAAATAAATAAGTAAAGGGAAAAAATATCTTTTTTATTGGTCCAAACCAATGTGAAAGAGAAGAAGATAAACTTCAGGTATAGGAAGCAAAAGGTGCATTTGTGTTTCTTACTCTTTGTGCAGCATACGTAACACGAAGGAGCCTGGTAAGCACAGCAGAATCCAAATATCTGTTTATCAAATGTGTAACAAAGGTGTGTTACACATTGCTTCTCCTCACTGCCAGCCCAGAAGGAATTATATGGAAGAAGGAGCTGAAGCAGAGATCCAGGCCTCTGGAGTGGGTTAAAAACAGTGAGGCTTCCCCTGTACTAGGGCTGCTCAGGTGACTAAAGAATGACCCCAAAAGGTTTGGGAAGCAGCCTAGCAAGGGTTTTCAAATCACCTCAGGGCAAAAAGGCCAATGAAAGGTCCACACAGCACTCATAGGGATAATATAAATCCAATCAGTCCAGGTTACATGAGGTTACAGAGTGTGAACAGAAATCTCATTATGCCTGACAAGATTGTTTGGCAGGGGCAGAGAAAGTGCTTGGCATTTTGCAATTTATACTTCATGCATTTGGTAGCAGCTTGGACAGCTTCATAAGTTTAGTCATATTTTTGTGTCATTTGCTGTGATATGAGATACACCACTAACAGCGACAGATATCCTAGCACTCACATTGGATGACAGAGGAAACCAGACACAGGATACTACACAAATACATCAAACATTCATGACTGGCAGGCTTGCAAAACACTAGCTTTAACTTAACTAGCTTTGATCAGCTTCTCCTCCTGCATAAATTAACCCTTTCTCACTGTCCAGAACTTTAAAATTAAGTGTTTAGATGTTTATTTAGAAAGGAATTTGCTTTTACAGGGAGATAACTAAATTTCGGCTAAATAATTATAACTCTTATTTGATTACTTTTTCCCGTACAAGTCTTTTTTCCAGTTTGGATGCTAGCCTTAAAGTAGAATAATGAAGTAGGGGGCAATGAATGTGGTAAGTTTAGCCATGACTCTATCCACTCTTTTTTTTGTTGATATGGCTGGAGAATAAGTTGTTCTGTGAACACGAGTAGCTTAGTCCATGAAGCAGAGCACTATGGCCTGTTTCTCCTCTGCTGAGCTGTTAGGCTTCTGATAATCACCATTCCTTTTTGAACTAATCCAGAGAATATGCAGACCACTCCTCACATGAGTTGACATGAGTCAACCTTTTACATTTTGTTCCTGGTCTATGCAGTTCGGCCTAAATTTTGATACAGATGCTCTGAAGGAAAAATGCTTTGAGGCTGTAGCTGCATTGGCATCTTCCGAGCATACTCAGGAGTAAAAGTCAAAGACAGATTTCACCCAGAAATAGAACATGACCAGTACACCAGACCACGTGAAAATACAAGAAGGATTATTTGGCCATCAGGAGGAAAATGTGGAAGTTCAATGCTGTGTTCACGCTTGTCAGGCTGCTCAGCTGTTTGCAGCAGCAGTATGTTGCACCATGAAGCTTCTTTTCTATGCCTTCCTAGGTTTATTCTCTCCCATGCTGACTTCTCTCTTCCCCCTAGAAAAAGAGATTTACTTTTAATCCGTTTTCAAGTTTCTGCAAATCTTTGCAGTTTATTGGAATAATTTAGATTTTTTTATTGTGGAAGGACCTCCTGTTAAAGTGAGTGAAGCAGGCTGGATAAATCAGGGCCAAACATGTATCAAAAGTCAGACAATGGAAAATCTTTGTTGACTTTCTTGGTAAAGATTGTATGGAATTTTTTTTTGTTTTGTTTCATTGATTGATTTTTAAAATAAGCCCAGTGTTTATTGTTTCTTCAACAGTATTAAAGGCAACACCCTAATTACCCAGGCCTAAAAATCTTAGAAAGTTTAAAGACTTATTTTCTAGATCAGAACAGAGATCTCTTTCTACAGCACTGCCTTCAGCCTCCCATCCCCCAGTTTTTTTCATATAACTAAGATTACCCTGTCCCAGGCAGAGGATCCTGGGCTGCCCAGCATTCTAGCCTAGATCTCTCTGTGAACCCTCTCTACCCTCCAGGGAGTCTATAGCTCCTCCTAGTTTAGCAGCGTTGTCAAATTCAGTGACATTTGTTTCCAGCATCCAGACCATTTACAAAAACAATTTTTAAGAGCATTGGCCCTAAAATTGAACTCTGGAGAAGCCGGCTGTTGACTGGTGACCACCCTGATTTAACTCAGCTTACTGTAGCCCTTTGAGCCTACATTATCAGCAAATTGCTCACCCATGGTATTATGGACTTGTATAGGTGTGTGATGGACATTTTTTGCAGAAGGATACTTGTAAAGACACTAACAAAATGAAGACATTTTCATGAACTGAACAGAACAAGCCCAATCTTTTACTGAACACAGAGCCTGAATTTTTGAGCATAAAAACATCTTCCTTTTACTCCCAGACAGCATTGGTTTTCTCAGTATAACAGAGGTTTGTCAGATAGTAGCTGTTATCCCACCTGGCACTGCCTCTACTACAAGAGCATTTATTTTCTCTGCTCACTTTCTGCTTAGTGGAAGTCAATATATGTTGTTGTATGCACAATAAAGAACAGTAATACTCCTTTTATTCTTAGCTAACAAAAGCATAAATTTTTTAAAAAGTTATCTAACTGTTTTGCAAAACTGGCTATTGTCAGGCTTGCAATGACCTGAGATATGTCTCCTATGACAGTATCACTCTGCCACTTCATAGCACTGAAGCTGCACCTGTTAAAATTATCATTCTGGGCAACACACACTTCTGAATTTTGCTCCACCTCAGTTTTAGAGTAAGCATTGGATTTCTAGTGTAAAAAGTGAAACAACATTAACTTTAGGCTAGCATAAATCTTGCATTCACCAGATGGGCAGAACACTACCGTTTTTCCCAAGATTATCTCTGTTCTTTAGAGAGAAATGCAGTGCAGATAAATTGTGATATAAGTTATATTGCATCCCTTCAGGTTTGGGACATTCAGCACTTGTGGTATGAACTGTCTTACTCTGCATATCACTTCTACCCTTTTAAATGAGTAACATGTAAGCTCTCAGACAGTATTGTCATGTACATTCTAAAGTCCAAGACAAAAGGATTTTTCACCTTTAAGTTAAAAGATAGAACTCAAGCATGGTATTAATGACAGACTGAAGTTTGTAATTCATTCCTTAAGGTAATGGAACCATATACATTCAGTTGAGCATATACTCTTAAGTTATGGCAAAGTGCAATTACAGTTTAAAGAGAATATTTATGTACATTAGTTAACAACATCATTGCAACTTAGTGCTCACACATCAACACTTAATTAGTGTAAGCATAAGTGACATAATTGCTACAAGGCATGTATTACCCATAATGTGAGGTAATTTCATGCGCTATGCGCATTTTAAATATCTACTCTGTATTTTTCCAGCTCAGATTTTTAAATCAATAGGAGATGTTTGCATATAAAGTTACCCTAAACTATTTTGCATTTTATTTGAATGCAGGATGTTGTCCAGCAATAGAGAAAAAAAAAAAAAAAAAGTTTCTTTCTCCTTGAGGAAAATCTAACCACCTTTCAATGTCCAAACCTGAATTCAAAAATGTTGGATTTCAAAACAACAGAAATGTCTATGTGAAGAGTACACTAAGGTTTATATTAGATAAACATTATTCATGCTTTATCCACAGAATAGTCAGCCTTAATATGCTGATTTTCTTCTTCTGTAGGACTAACCATGCTTTTGTCCAGTCTCACTCTTCACATGAAAGACCCTTGTTAGCTGATTAACAAAGCCTGCAAAAACAAAATTCAGTATGTCATGAAGAACCCCAGCTGTTATGGCAACTACAAGAAACCAGTGAACTAATGAGTAGAGGGGGCATCTGGGATTATATTATGGATGTATAATGGAATAGGTTCACATATACCAATAAAAATGCAATCATTCATTCCCTGCTTTATTTTGTTTTCTGTTTTATAAGAGGATTGTCTCTTGGATTTTATTTTCTGTTTGAGAAGGAATAACTCTACCAATACTCTACTGAACATGAAATGTATTTTGCATACTACTGCGTCTTATGGAAAAATAAAACTAACTTTATAATCTAAAGACAGGAAACAGAAAATGCGTATGTCTTGCTTTGGAATAATTTTCAGAAGTTACATATGATCATATGGAGGCAAGAAGGAACTAAGCCGTTTTAGAAAGTTTTAATATTTTCCCATCATGTTACATAAAGGGCTAGAAATCTTCAATAGGATTGCTGCTTCCTGCCTAAACCTAATAACACATTCAGCAATTAGTGTTTAATAGTTCTGTTGAAAGGATAATCTAAAGACCATCCTTCCCTCTCATAACCTACAACTTATAAATAAGAACAGAGCTTAAATAGCTGGAAGAAATCAGAAACAGCAAAGTTTCTCTGTTTTTTTAGTAAGGGGGGATGGGTGCAGTCAGCATAGTTGACAGAATTTTATGTGTAATCATTTCAGTGTTACTCTTCATTAGTCAGTTAAAGCACTATTAAAGCTGGAGAAAATTTTACCAGGAGAATATTTTCCTGCTAGAAGATTTTATTTTGTATGATATTAAGACTTCTGCAACAATATACAAATGTTGAAAAGTTTCTTTAAGAAATAATTATTAGACTGAGGGGAGGCATTTGTTCTTATGCTAGAGATGTCAGAATTTTTATTGCAAAAAGATTTTTTTCTACTGATTTTAATTTTTGTTATCATAAAACAAATTAATCTTTTAAAGTAAAGACAAAAACTGAACATTTTTCTTTGAAACTGTTCTTTTGTAAGGATAACTCAAAAATATTAACATGATTGTAGTTTGCAATAGTCAATCAAAAGAAAAAAGCCCAGTACCTGTACAAATCCACCTGCAAGCTCACTGAAAGAGTTTGTGCACACGCTTATGGAATCAAAACCTAAGAGTAGGGGTTTTTTAATACAAATGTCATGGCTTTTTAGTCCATGACTTACCAAGAGACAAGCACCCAGTATTATAACCTATTAGTGTTTGAAAAAATAATTATGAACATGTTTATCTTAGTAGAATTTTTTTTTTTTTTGCCATTGACATGAATCTTAAGTATTTTGTACTTACTGAAAAGATTGATCAGACATCATCATCGAAATTTGGGAAGACATTGCACCTAGAAGTATCAACTGTTTGGGGAATAATCTATTGACCCTTAAATTAACTGACTTTTCTTACATCTATTTTTTAAAACACCCACCAGAATTTGCATCTGGAGGAAACTTGATAGATCCTACAAAAAGCCACAACATAAAGTTCTTCCATGTATTTACTGAACTCTACCAGGACAAGTGTAATAGTTGGGATTTTTTCCCAAAAGATTTGTGTGTTCATTATGCCCAAGCTATACTTAAATCTCAGTTTTCTCATGTTGGGAAAAATGCAAGTTTGCAGCCCTTTATTTGCTGTACTCCTTAAATTCTTTTACCAGCAGTAATCTCTACTAAAAATATTTTCTCAGATTTGTAATGAAATAATAATTATAAACAGTTGTTTTTTTTTTCTTGGTCTACCAACAATCTATTTGGTGGTTTTCTGATATAAGACGTTTCCTAAATCACTCAGTTGCTCTTTTCTGCACTCATTCTAGTTTGAGTATACCTCTCTGAGTAACCAGAATAGGATGCAGTTACTGCTGTCACCACTAATTTCTACTACAGTATCACTACCACTTTTAGTGAAAATATCTTGTTTGATATACCCTAAATCAGATTAGCTGGTTTTACTGACATATCACATTAATGACTCACACTTAACATAAGATCAATAAGTACATCCAAATTCTTATCCTTCTATGTTGCATCCAATGCTGAACCCATCAGTTTATAGATTACTTTAATTTGAAAAGTATTTTACGGTTTATTTTAATCTGAATAATACGTTTATACAAATAAGACCCATAAGGTATGTGAAAGATGAGACATTAGCTTAGAATATGCATTGGTATTTACCAGAAAGCTTACATACAGTCTTATATCAATATAAATATGTGTATCCACGTATTATTATGTATTTTCTAATCTGTAAAATTAGTTTTATAGTTTATGATTACTCTTGTTATTGTTTATGTAATTAAATGCATCCTTCATACAGCTCCTCTCTCTAACCTACCACGTATTCCTGTTAAATCAGATCTCCTGCTTGACAAGATAATATATTGCTGTCACCCCACTGAATATTAGTATAATTCTGATTTTAATTTACTAAAATGACAAATTCAGCTACTTTATAGCTGCTTTGGACCATAAAACATTTTGAAAGTTATTTTGCCACTGAATCAGTACTGAAGCAGATATGCATGAAGATTTGGCATTTAATATGTGAGGTGGTTTTGCCCCTTTTCTGTTGTGGGAAATTTGGTTATAAATTTTTCATGACATAGTTCTTTTGTCTGTCAGCACCTTTTGCTTTGGGAAAAAAGTCTTCTTGACAGCCACTTTGAGTCTGCTCCTCCAGAGTTTTTACTCATCACAGTAAAAAAAGTTTAGAGTTTAGGAATAATAAAAAAAAGAAAGGAAGTGGAAGAAATATGGACAAAAACAAAGAGAATTTAAGAAAATACTCCCCTCTTTGCCATTTTTTTTAAAATTACTAGATATGAGATATCTGTCTTCACATGAAATGAAATGAAATGAGGAAATGTTTTATGGTTCAGGAAGAAATCAGAAGACAATGTTTGTAGCTGCAGGCCAAAGGCTCCAGGATTGTCTGCATTCCACTCTGCAACCAGGATTAAAAGCTTTTCCTTTGGAGGAAGCAGACTGAGAAACAGTAAGGCCCTAACCCACCACAGAGTGATACATGAACTGTGAAAATTTACATTCTTTTAAAAGCAGAGCTTTTTCTGGTACATATACTCTATGTACACACAGAGATTATTGCCACAGGTCAAAACCAACCTTACCCTTCAGGGTTAACTGATATGTATTGCACTACCACCATTGTTAAGAAAATTAATGCAATGCTAGCTTGTCTCTGTACATATGCAACAAGTTTGGTATAAGTTATTATATTTCACATACCAAAAGGGAGAAAGAAATATACATTAAAAAGAAAGAAAGTTACATTAAAAAAATGTAACTACAGACATAGCTGTAAAGAAGTACTCAGCCATGCAGGTCTTTAGACTGTGAGTAAGTTTCCTCAGAATACACTTCAAAAGACTCAGCTTTCAGTGCTAACAGACCAAGAAAAAAGCAAAGTCATCTATTATCTTAGGTGTAGGTAGGGGGGACTTAAGTGCACATGCATTGCTTTGCATCTCTGAAAGGTGGACAGTACCTCATGAGAAAACAAGGCTTGCATTTTCCAGACAGTCCATAACAACTTCTTTTGTTTAATCTAGGGTGAATGGTTATTGACTGTTGTCTCTTGACAACTTGCCTGACTGCCATTCCAAGGAGGTGAGTACCTCCATCCTCCCGAGGACATCAAAACAAGGCAAACATGACAGACTGCATACAGATCAATGCCACAGAGAAAGTTGCTCTCTTTCCTCCAGAGCAGTGCCATCAGCAATGCTGTCATATTTTGCAACCCAAGGAATTCCAGTTTCAGATTTAATTTGAGGAGAAGGGGGTTTTCTTCCAGAAAAACAAAAAAAA
>VZRH01003879.1:1084025-1137054 GCA_013397555.1 Urocynchramus pylzowi
TAGTTATTATTCTAATACTAATAACCACCAATTATAATAATAATAATAATAATAGTAGTAGTAATAATAATAATAATAATAATAATAATAATAATAATAATAATAATAATAATAATAATAGGCTAATCTCTGATCTCATGTTCAGATTTAAGGCAAAAGTTGGTCAAATATGAATGCAGTTACCTGAGAGCATCTCTGGCAAAACTGAGAGCAAAACTGGAAAAAACATGGGTAGATAGTACAGCTCTAGTATCATAACCACCCCTTACAAGAGGTGGTTAGAAAGTATTAGAAGTAGT
Source organism: Urocynchramus pylzowi (assembly GCA_013397555.1). Taxonomy (NCBI): domain Eukaryota; kingdom Metazoa; phylum Chordata; class Aves; order Passeriformes; family Fringillidae; genus Urocynchramus; species Urocynchramus pylzowi. The sequence continues at coordinate 1,084,325 of VZRH01003879.1, forward strand.
AATTAGCAAATAGCACAAATATTCTGATTTACAACAGGAAAATACACAACCTTGTGATAACACTTTTATCTAAACGGAATACCACTAGAGCTCTGATATTCTGAGCTACACACACACGTGTGAAACTGCAGTAACTGCCTTGAAATCATCATCACAGTCCAGGTTTATGACAGCATAGTGGAGATAAGGATCTAGCCCAATATTTTGGCAGGGGATCTAAATATTTCCTCTGAGATCATGCCTGGACATCAAAAACAAATCTCAGGAAAAGACATAAAATTGAAAGCTTGTTCAAATTCTCAAGTGTATGCAGTTGCTTTATGATGTCCAAATTACTTACTAGCTTTCTTATTTTATCTTCAGACATAAAAATAGTTTGGGCACATTTACAATATTAATTTAGTACAGTTTAGCATCATTCTCAAAAATGCCTGTCAATTGTCTGCAGTCTGAATCACTTTGCCAGTTATGGTGTAATTAAATTAGTATCCAATGAAACAGTTATTTAATAAAAGAAAGGTACTGAACTAATAATGGTTATCAGGGAGTAAGTCTATTTAGATATCAGTGATGCTCTCTGTTCTTCACCTGATAATACCCTACTGTGGGATTGCAGTAGACATCTTAGCACATTTCTACTTCACTGTTCATAGTGTTGTTGACCTCCCACTGAGGATTACTGATGTTCAGTTCTGTAAGTTACTAACTAATTTGCCAAAACACCTAATTTTGTGAGTCATCATCCCTACTCATTGTACTGATATGAGATGTATTTTGTTAAAATCCCTGACTGTTAAAACAATGTTAGCTTCAGTTTTACATCACAATGAATGCAATGAATTTGTTTGCAAAGAAATACCATGATTCTCTTTAAGCCTGCAGGCCAAGTCACGTGTGACACATAATAATAGTAGCAGAATAAACAAAGAAAACATGACCCATCACCAGGCTGACAGAGAGAATAAGAGACCCCCCCCCATTTCTCATCAGAAAACCCATTCAATGACCCTTAAAGAGCAAAAATTCCTAGTTGTGTCCTTGCATCTTGTATACAAATCCACCAGCACATATGTAGGTTTTAAAATTTTGATTACAGATTTGTAATAATTCATTAATTTTTATTTCCTTGAACATCAGTTGTACTGAACTAATTCTGTTTAGTAAGTAATTACCAGGAAGAAACACTGTGTTTTCAGTGCTTCTTCCTACAAATATCAGATGACATATCCAGAAAGCTTTTCAGCGATGGAGACCAGGTGAACTGCTGAAAGCAATGGCCCTCATTTTATTATCATGAGCACTGAATTATGTAAATGTAGCAGTGATTAGGAGTCCTCACATTTCTTAAATATTCTGGGACAAAGATAATCAGAACCAAGAGAGTCAGACACAATTCCTTCTTGTTCTTTGAATATCTTATTTCAAAATACCTTTAGCACTGACATAATTTATAAGGGAATGTAGCAAAGGAACTATTTTTGTCAGTAACAGTAATAGAAACATAAACAGGGAAGTGCTGAGGTGTTGTCCTACACTGTAGTTCTGAGATATATGCTAGCTTCATTTATGTATACTGTTTCTGTTTCAGAGCTTCTTCAGGAGAGAACTGCCCACAAAACAGCCTTGTGAAATTCGGAACCGGCTCCAGTCAACATCAGCCCTTCTGAAGGCTTAGCAAAGATACCCAGGGTAGAGAGTCATACTCAAAAATTTCCCATTTGGAGCATTAACTTTTTCCATGGGACAAACTAAAAAAAAAAAAAAAACAAAAACCAAACCAAAACAAAACAAAATAAAAAAAAAAAAAAACAAAAAAAAAAAAAAAAAAAAAAAAAAAAAAAAAAAAAAAAAAAAAAAAAAAAAAAAAAAAAAAAAAAAAAAAAAAAGGAAAAAATAAAAACACACCCAAAAAAAGCCCCAAGAAAGCTAGAGAATAAGCCTTTTAAGATGAAGTTATCTTTTTCTCATTATATCATTATCAGAGGGGCTTCTAAAAGGAGAAGTGCTGTGGTATCTTCCTTGAGAAGACTAAAAGGAAGTGCACAGGAAGACTCTAAAGCAGATGTCTAAATATCCTGAATTCAAACTAGAAATGTCCCTCTGGGATCCAGCATGAGTGAGAACCCCTGGGGATTGAAAGTCATGTCCCAACAGTGTGAAGAGGGAACCTGACACAATGTGGAATTAGAAAATAAGTCATCAGACAGGAGCTGTGAAGCAGAATCCGATTTACAGCTAAGGGACAAATATGTTACAGATAATTTCTGGCTTATTCTGGAGCTTCCAGAATGGTGGTGTGGTAGATCTTCTCTGACTTGTCCAGAGCAAAATGGATTTGCCTAACACCAAAGAACTATGCATGAAGGCAAGGTCATAAAAAACGCAATAGCAATGTACAGTCTTCTTTCCCTATGTGCAATAAAGATTCAGACACAGCTTTCAGATGAGCAGAATATGACTTACCAGTTTCTGCAGTGGGTTGCTTCTACAAACATTGTAGATGTTCCATCAACAAGACACAACCCTCTTTATAATATTCAGATAACAAAAAAAATTAGAAGATAACATTCATGGGCATTAGAAACAAGCAGCATCCATCCAGAGCAAAGATAAACTGTTTATAAGTTGCTGTCAAAGTTAAGAACTTTTTTACTGCTGTTCAGAAGACAAGTGGTGCAATTGAACTGTGAAACACATTTAAAAGACCCAGGCATCACTTCTTTTCGTGTTTTCTGAATGCTATGATCTCTGAAGAAAATCATAGACCTAGAGAATCATGGAAGGCTTGGGTTGACAGGGAACTTAGAGGCCAACTAGCTCCAAACACTTTGCCATGGATAGAGACAACTTTCACTAGACCCAGCTGCTCAAAACACCATCCGACCTGGACCTGAACACTTCCAGGGATGGGGCATCCACAGCTTCTCTAGGAAACCTGTTCCAGTGCCTCACCACCCTTACACTGAAGAAGTTTTTCCTAACCTCTAATCTAAACCTACTCACTTTCAGTTTGAAGTCATTCCCCCCTATCCTGTCTCTACAAGTCTTTGGAAAACATCTTAATCAATTTTTCCTGCGACTCCCTTCAGGTAATGGAAGGCCTCAACTAGGTCACCCAAAGCCTAATCAGAAAACAATGGTGCTCTTAAAAATCAGGCAAATCCAGGATATTTGTTGGCGATAAAGTAAGATATTAACATAAAATCCCAAAATAACTTGTGTGTCTGATCTGCTTAGCAAGTGCTCTGTGAAAACATCTGTCTATATTTTGCATCACACCAATTACTTTATTTCTGGTTAACAAGCAATAAATAAATATAAAGCTATAAATCATCACATTGACAATTGTAATAGTAATGCGAGGATTGAATCCATGCATTAATAGTAGATTACTGCCTCTTTCTGCAATTCTTTTCCCAGACCAAATGAAAAGCATTCTGAATTCAGGAAAGAAGTACAGGAATTAGGGTGAAAGATATTTGAAAGTAAGACTTAGAGAACTGTTTCAAGAACAAAACTTTTCTGGTGCTTGTTGTTTCTTTGCTTTTCTTTAGCTGACTGAAGACGAGACAGCCAGGAAAACTGAAAGACTTATGAGAGAGGGGGAAATTGTCAGTGCGCATCAAGGGGAGGGGTGTGTGTGTGTGTGGGTGTGTTTGTAATAATCGAGGCTCCATTCCAGTCAGCAGAAACTGAATTCAACCTAAACTTTGAGTATCAGATGATTGTCATAATGATTCCTGCTGCCACTTTGCTCTCCATGGCAAAGCATGCAAAGCATCTGCAGCTGAGCTGAAATTAGCCTTATCCTGATGTTCCTCTCTAAATGTTTCCCCGATATCTCCCTCTTGTCTTGATAGCTAATATAGTTGCTACAGCTGTTATATCATATTAGGTCAGAGCAATGAAAACGAATGCCATTTTCTTGATGGCTTATGCAGAATTGTTGAAATTTGAATCAAGTCTCACTAGCCTCTTTCTTTCTTTCTCTCCTTTCTGCCCCTCATACTGAATATATTGGGGTCCTGGCGAGCTGCCATTCTACTGCACATTAGAAATGGTAGAGTTTTCCTCTATCTGATTCTCTAAAATGAGTTCACGAAAAGGTGCAGACCCAGCACATTTGTGGTTTTTCCTATAAATTACTTTAACACTGTGTCCAATCATATATATAATTTCAGATTTTCAATTTCAACTCGCTGCTGTGTCAGCACAGACTCCACTGATATGTCTAATGTATTTAGCTTAAAATGAAACGGATGGCATTTCATTACTAGGAAGATAATATTTTTGAATATGTTTGCTGCATGGCAGGATCCATCATTACTCTGCCATTTTATGTTCAGAGTGTGTAATAGCTTTTTAATGCTTTGATGTATTTTATTTATATATGTAATATTTTTCTAATATCATGGGGTGGTTTAACTCATTGAACACATTATACAGCCTTAATTGAATGCTTTTAAATATTAGTTAGGGAGGAAAAGCTTAACAAATTGCCAATATTTTGTTTGAAATTTAATAGACAGTAGTTGAAACACCAAAAAACCCATTTCATTCTCATTCCTTCACATTGCTCCTCAGCTCCCTCTGACACTCAAAACACTTTGAAAGGAAAAAAAGGGGAAAGAAAATCCCACAGTCCCCTGAGACGCTCAAGCTGTCAGCATGAAGGTAAGTAATGCAGGAAAACTTGAACGTGCCCAACTGTGAATGACAGAAGCCCTCTTATTGGAAGAAGCTTCTGACAGGCCTGAAATCCTTAATACCTGGTTTCTCAGTCCTTTGACCAAAGTCATGGAATTTTAAAACTACTAAGAATTTCTTCAAAGTTGGTTGCAGTGGCTTTGGGGTTTTTTTGCTTGCAAGGAGAAGATGCTACTTATGTACATCAGCATAATGCCACATCTTAAATCTGCCCAAAGAGAACAGGTAAGTATTAAAGGGCATTTCTTGATATTAGCAGCAAATGTTAAACTGAGCCATGGTAACTACTCCTTGCACTGGATTACTCTTGTATGTGTTCTTGGGATTGCCCTGACCTTTCTCTTGGCCTCATTGAACTTCATGAGTTTCACATGGGCCCCCCCTCTCAAGCCTGTCACAGTCCCACTGGATGCCATCCCAGCACATTGACATCACACAGTTTGGTGTTACCAGCACAGCTGCTGAGGGTGCACTCCATCCCATGGTCCCTGTCACCAACAAAGCTCTTAAACAGCTCTGGTTCCAATACCAGCCCCTGAGGACATCACTCACCACTCACTGTCCTCCTCTTGGACATTGAGCCATTGACTGCAACTGCTTGAGTGTGACCATCCAGCCAATTCCTTGTCCAACAAGTGGTCCACCTGCCAAATCCGTGCCTCTTCAGTTTAGGGATAAAGAGGTTATGTGGGAAATTGTAAAATGCTTTGCAAAACTCCAAGTAAATTGTGTTTGTTGTTTTTTTCTTATCCACTAACACTGTAACCCCACCACAGAGGGCCACCATGTTTGTTAGGTACAATTTGCTCTTGGTGACACTGTGTTCACTGTCAACAAGCACCTCCTTACTTTTCGTGAGCCTAAGCATAGTTTCTAGGAGGATATACTTCATTATCTTGCTGTGCATGGAAGTGAAACTGACCAGCTTGTGGATCCTGAGGGTCTTTTTCCCTTTTTTAAAAATGGGGGTTGCCTATTCCATTTTCAAGTCAGTGCGAACTTTTCCAGAAAGGTGATGTTAAATTAACTACAACCTTCTACATCCAATTTTTGAATTATCGTGTTCTTTTTGCTTTTAAAACAGCTTTAGTGACTCATTTTTACAATAGTTCTGTTTGTTCAGAAAAGTCTCCTTCCCCAAATGGCCAGTTTAATACTGCAGAAAGCATCATTTTCTCTAAGCTATTTCAGGTGCACTTTTCAGAGAGGAGGAAATGCATTGCTGTCCTTCTTAGAGTTGGGGCAAGGTACAAATAAGTCAAAGTCAACCTTTACTTAAGCTTCATAGGATTTCATGTTTCTCAGAAGTACCAAATATTTTTTAGTCCCATTGAAAATGGCTGTGTGTTTCTGAAAATTCAAGTTATTCCTTTAGATGTCTAGATATGGAGCTAGGGATTTGTCTTTGCATTTTTTAGCCAAAAGCCCTAGTCATCGGGGTAGTTAGGTATCTAAGTTGTGTTGCAAAATTAAAGCATTTGAGACCCAAATGTTTTGCAAGATCTTATTTTGGCTATGAGATTCTTAGGAGAAGACATCAAGAGAAAGAATTTAATTCCATCTCATTTTACTGCTTGCTAAGACTGGCAGAATAAGCAAATGTATGTTTAGGAAAAGTGGCATTTTTATATGGTCTAACTGATGTGAAATAACTATCAGAACCACTTAAGATGGGTGGTGGAGAAAAAAAAAAGAATTAAAAAATGCATAATTAATAACTCCCAGGAAGAAAAGGCTGAAAATTATAGTAACACATTGTTTGTTGGTCTAGTGGGAATTTGTGCTAGAATATGAGAATCTCAAAGGAGCTTTATGCTTCTCAGCAGAAGTTATTGGAAAATAAAACACATTCTAGGTAAGTCCTTTTTATTTATTGTGGGGGTTTAATTTCCTCTTTTAAGTTTTTCCCTATGTGACAGACCACAACAATAATTCATTTCTAAAATATAGCAGATAACTTTATAAGAGCTCCTTCTCATATCTTCCCAAATAGTTGGACTATCAAGATAATAGATGAAACCCTCTTTCTTCACCAATCACAACATGCTCTCCCTTTTCCATAGTTTTACACAGACTACTTCCTCATCAAGTAAAACTTTGTAAAATAGATTCCTGAAGGAAATTGTCCATACATTTCCATAGATCTTCACACATGTACTAGCAAACAGATCCAGAAAAGCTAATGTGAAAACACACATATTATTCACATGTATACATTTCTCCAACTATTATTTCAGGAATGACCTGCTGATGGTGCTTTGCAATTATGTTCTGCCTGAAGATCACACACCAGCTGCAATGACAGTGCCAAAACATTACAGCAGAAGTTTCCAGGTTTGCTAGGTTAGCGTACATGAGTCATAGAATCATAAAACCATAGAATTGTTTATATTGGAGAAGGCCTCTATGATGATCAAATCTAACCATTAACCCAGCACTGCCAAGCCCACCACTAAACCATGTCCCCAAGTGCCACATGTACCTGTCTTCTAAATACCTCCAGGGATGGTCACTCCACCACTTCCCTGGGCAGAGTGTCAGAGTTCTTGGCAATTTTTTTGGTGAATAACTTTTCCTTGATATCCAATCTAAACCTCTCCTGTCACAACTTGAGACTGATCCCACAAGTGCTACCACTAGTTACATGGTACACTGACTGCCACCTCACTACAACTTCTTTCAGGCAGTTCTAGGGAGCAGTAAGGTCTCCCCTGAGCCTCCTTTTCTTCAGGTTAAATACCCATATCTCCCTCAGCCAGTCCTCATCAGACTTGTGCTCTAGAATCACAGAATCACAGAATGACTAGGTTGGAAAAGACCTCCAAGATCATCAAGTCCAACCCATGCCCTAAACACCTTAACTAAACCATGGCACCAAGTGCCATATCCAGTCTTTTTTTGAACATCCAGGTATGGTGACTCCACCATCTCCCTAGATAGGCCATTCCAATATTTTATCACTCTTTCTGTGAAAAACTTCTTCATAATATCTAACCTGTATTTCCCCTGATGCAGCTTGAGACTGTCCTCTCGTTCTGACATTTGTTGCCGGAGAAAGAGACTGACATCCACCTGACTACAACTACCTTTCAGGAAGTTGTAGAGGGTGATAAGGTCACCTCTGAGTCTCCTTTTCTCCAGGCTAGACAACCCCAGCTCCTTCAGTCGTTCCTCTTAGTGCTTGTGTTCCAAGCCTCTCACCAGCCTTGTCACTCTTCTCTGGACGCGCTCAAGCATCTCAACATCCTTCCTAAACTGAGGGGCCCAGAACTGGACACAGCACTCAAGGTGGGGCCTCACTAGGCCAGTACAGGGAGAGAATGACCTCCCTGCTCCTGCTCCTGTTCCTGATACAGGCCAGGATGCCATTGGCCTTCTTGGCCACCAGGGCACACTGCTGGCTCATGTTCAGCCCCAGCTGTCAGCCAGCACCCCCAGGTCCCTTTCTGCCTGGGCACTGTTCAACCACACCATCCCCAGCCTATAATGCTGCAGGGGTTATTGTGGCCAAAATGCAGGACTCAGCACTTGGACTTGTTAAACTCTATCCCATTGCACTCTGCCCATCCATCCAACCGATCCAGGTCTCTCTGCTGAGCCATCCTACCTTCCAACAGATCAACACATGCTCTCAACTTGGTGTCGTCTGCAAACTTACTAATGAAAAACTCAATACCCTCATCCATGTCACCACTGAAGATATTGAACAGAACTGGCCCATGCACAGACCCCTGAGGGATGCCACTGATGACTGGCCCCAGCTGGATGCAGCACCGCTGGGCCTGGCCATCCAGACAGTTCCTAACCCAGCAAAGAGTGCTCCTGTCCAAGCCGTGGGCTGCCAGCTTTTCCAGGAGTGTGCTGTGGGACACAGTGTCAAAGGCCTTGCTGAAGTCCAAATAAACATCCACCAGGCGGGTCACTTGGTCATGAAAAGAGACCAGGTTGATCAAACATGACCTACCCTTCATAAACCCATGCTGGCTGTGTCTGATATCCTGGCCATCCTGTAAGAGCTGTGTGATGGCACTTAATATAAATTGCTCCATTATCTTACCAGGTACTGAGGTCAGGCTGACTGGTCTATAATTACTAGGGTCCTCCTTCCCACCCTTTCACCCTTTTTATGAATGGGAGTCACAGTGGCCAGCTTCCAGCCAACTGGAACCTCCCCAGTGATCCAGGACTGTTGGTAAATGATGGAGAGTGGCTTTGCATGCTCATCTGCCAGCTCCCTCATCACCCTGGGATGGATCCCATCTGGTCCCATGGATTTATGAACATTCAAGTGGCTCAGCAGTTCTCTGACTGCCTCCTCCTGAATAGCAGGGGGACTATTCTGCTCGCTGATACCATCAACCAACCCAGGAGGACAGTTGTCCTGAAGGCAAATTGTCTTTCCACTAAAAACTGAGGCAAAGAAGGCATTAAGCACCTCTGCCTTCTCCTCATCTGCAGTTACTAAGTTCCCTTCTGCATCCAATAGAGAACAAAGGTTGGTCTTACCCGTCTTTTTATCGTTAATATATTTGTAAAAACATTTTTTATTATCCTTTACTGGAGTCACCATTCTAAGTTCCAACTGAGCTTTGGCTTTCCTAGTTTTCCTTCTATATGCTCTAGTAGCCCCTTTAAATATTATAGTCCCCTGAGAGACCTGACCCTCCTTACAAAGATGATACATCCTCTTTTTATTCCTTAGTTCCTTCAAAACCATGTTGCCTATCCAGGCTGGACATTTGCCTCATCAACTCATCTTTCAGCACACAGGGACTGTCTGCTCCTGTGCCCTCAAGATCTCTTTTTTGAAGCACGTCCAACTTTCCTGGACTCCTTTGTTCTTAAGGACTGCTTCCCAAGGAACTCTCTGAATAAGTTTTCTAAATAGGCCAAAGTCTGCCCTCCAAAAGTTCAGTGGTAAAGTCTTAGTGATGTTCCTCCTGATTTCACCAGATATCAAGAACTCTATAATTTCATGATCACTATGCCACAAGCAGCCTTCAACCACCACACTTCTCACCAGCCCATCTCTATTTGCAAACAACAGGTCTAACGTAGTCCCTCCCCTGGTGGGCTCACTCACCAGCTGTGACAAAATTTATCCTCCACACTCTAAGAACTTCCTGGACTGTCCCTTTTCTGCTGTGTTAAGTTCCCAGCAGATGTCTGGTAGGTTAAAGTCGCCTACAAGAACAAGGGCTGGTGATCCTGAAACAGTCTCCAGCTGCTTACAGAATAAGTTATCCACCTCTTCTTCCTGGTTTGGTGGACAATAACAGACTCCCAGTAGGATGTCAGCCTTTTTGTCCTTCCCCTTAATTCCTACCCATAGGCATTCAACCTCTTTGTCTTTAGTTTCAATACCTGTGACATCAAAAGCCTCCCTAATATAAAGGATCACTCCTCCACTTCTTCACCCCTTCCTGTCTCTCCTGAAGAGCTTGTAGCCATCCAGTGCAGTGTTCCAGCCATGTGAGTCGTCCCACCATATTTCTGTGATGGCAACAACATCAGAGCTCTGCTGCTGCACCGTGGCCTCCAGCTCTTCTTATTTATTACCCACGCTGCATGCATCAGTGCACATGCATCTCAGCTGGGCTGCTGATTTCACCCCTAACTCAGGCTTACCACCCTTGGTCCTGCTTTCAGACAACCCAGCTACATCTCCCTCCCCCTTCAGACCTAGTTTAAAGCCCTCTCAATAAGTTCTGCCAGTTCATTATCTAAAATTCTTCTGCCCTTAACAGACATCTGACCCAAACAGATAACCTTCCTCCAGGTAACCTTCACCATCTCCTTTGCCCTTTTCTGTACATGCTTCAGCACCTCAATGTCTGTCCTGCAGTGACAGGCCCAAAACTGGACAGAGGATTTGAGGTATGTCCCCACCATTGCTGGGTACAGGGGCAAAATCCCTTCCCTATTCTGCTGGCCATGCTATTTCTGATATTAGCCAGGATGTCATTCACCTTCTAGGCCACCTGGGCATACTTCTGGCTCATGTTCATCTCTCTGGCAAACAACTCAGATCCTTATCAGCTGGGCAACTTTCCAGCCATTCTTCCCCAAGTCTAGCATTGCATGGAGTTGTTGCAAGCAATGGGGACCAAGTCAAAGCCTCTTCTAGAGTTCGTATCTGAAAGATGAAAAGCAATTGATTCTCTATTCAGGCTCAATACTGCTCAGTAAATCTGAAAGGTAGTTCAAATGTTTCAAAGGCCAAGGTGTTAACCTCAAAACCATTGAGTAGTTGAATTTGAGTGCAACTGTGGGGGGAGGGTTAATGCCTGGTGTGCATTTTAATAAAAAACTCAAGCTGTCAGATCTTTGATTTGTACCTCAGTTTCTCCACTGCAAGTTAATGGGGAAATTGTTAACTCACTGGAATTGTGAGTCGCACAAACTCAAAGATAAGTTGACTTGGCACCCTTCAAGTCAATTAACCCCACAGCACATCCATCTCCCAACATAAACACTGGATCATTGAGCTAACTCAGCCCTGAAAGTGGATGCATGCAACTACATGTATCTTTGTTTAGAAGCTACCCTCAATTAGAAGCTGCTCTCCTTTAGTAACTGTACCATTACCCTGCAAGCCTCCAGGGAAACTAATTAAACTTAATAGAGGCTGCACTCCATTTAAAGCTGTAGAGAAAAATAATTGAATATTGTAGGAACTCTGGACTTGAAATAAAGATAGATATATATATATGGAAAATACAAATCAATCCACACCCCCGCAATTCATTCCAAAGTAATTTTAACCCCTTCATAGGGTGCTACTCCAGGTACATTTACTCTTTGTTAAAGAAGATACGCAAATGCAAATCCCAGAAATCTATTGGAAAATGTCTGAAATGTCTGTGATTCTTTAAATTGGAACATCACATAAAAGCAAAAATTTTAAACTGACTCATGGAAAGGAAACATGCTGATCCAGCAATAAAATATGGCCACCTTTATATGATTTAAATATTTTGTTGAGTATATAGTTTGTTCCACATTCTGAAAGGAATTTTGCAGGAATTACAGCCTTCAAAATCTTGGATGCTCTGTGTCCGTCCATCAAAAGGAGGTTGTTTATCTGACCTGCATTTAAGCATCTAGGGTCAGAGCCTTCCTTAAAAATTGAGGAGATATGAGATTCAGCCTCACACTGAATAAAGAGCATGTTTTGAAGGTTATTTTCTTAGAAATACCACAGAGTGACAATTAAGCATGTTGTTAGAGAATTCTGATATAATTAGTGCTGTTCATTCTTGATTTCAATTCCAGGACAAGATGAGATGGGTTAGTGAGAAGAACATACAGGCTAATAGACTGATTTGCCAAAACATTATTTCCAGGCATTAGATCAAAATAATAACATAGAAACCAGGATTATATCAAGATGCTTATTTTGTATTTTTCAAGCTACTGAACTGAACACAGTTCTGGAACCCTTTGGCCAGTTTTCTCAAAATAAGTTTAAGCAATTAATGTGTTTGCATCAATCTGCCTATATATTAGCTTGCCAAGGAGCAAGTAGTGCAGTAATATATTCCCCTCATCTTTTTTCATGAAGCTGCTGCCAATCACTTGTTGTTTTCACAAAACTTTGCAGTCTGGGATGATCTGAACTAATTCAGATCTTCCAAATTTCATAACATAGGATTAGACTGATTAGCCATGAGTGAAAGAATTCCCATTGACCATGCTCTAAGCCATTTCCCTTTCAGATAACTTTGAAAACAAACATTGTTCTTACCAAATGTACACTCTGATTACTGATTTGTATGATAAAAAGCAGATAAATTTCCCATACTTCTAAAGAATGTCTTAATTTTTCCTTGGAATGAAATTAGGCATGAACTCCATGAAAGGTTTTAGGCTTACAGCTGAATACTTCTTTATTATATTTTAACTCATAGATGATATACTGGTATCCAAACTATTGAACATTCTGCTAGCCTGATGCTGAGAAATAACTGGGTGAACATAAGACTACCAGTAACAATCCTGAAACAAATTTTTCAGGGACAGCCTTAGCTGTTAAATAATCTCCCATAACAAGGCCATCCCATATAACTGTGAAGCTCCCATATAACAAGGCCATCCCAAATTTCTGTGTTTTCAAGTCTAAGTGAAAAATATATTTAATCTGCCTTCTTCCACGTAAGTGTAAAGCTGCATGCACTTTAACAAAACAAATGAACAAGCAAAGCTACAGTGCCCTAGCAGGTCTTATCCTAGAGGGAGAGAGGCCAAAGAGAAAAAACTGGTCACTAAGATTCTGCTGTTAAATCAAATTGTAGAATATAGGCTGTAATACTCCCACAATGAAACACAGGGCTTGGAGTATAAAATGTAATTATGTCCACAGCATCTTTATTCGACATTTATCCATTAATAAAAATATGGGATATACTCCAAGGACACTCAGAGACATGGAGCCTTGAATTCGATTCATACAAGGATGCCTTCACCCTTCTAAAACTGTAACTAGAAACCTGAAAAAGGTGAATCTGCCAGGTTTAAGGTCTCTTTTTATTGTACTAATAGTAAGGGGACTGCTTTGGCAAACGTGTGAAACTCCTAACTCTTTTAACTAAGAGGAATTAACTAGGTCACAATGTATTAAACCATGGATAAGCCTGAACAAGTACCTTTGAAACAAACGCTTGAGCATTGTCTCTATGATGAGCCATAGAAGCAGTGTATGATAATTTTATCATTTTTCTATAAGAGACAAAGTGAAAGACCCTAATGAAGAATTACTGTATTATTGCAAAGTTTGTAATGTAGTCATGGATTTGCTATAAAAATTGCACAATTTTTAGCTGTTTTTTTATCTGGAATTATATCTCTGGAAGTCACTAAATTTGAAATTATCTCAGCCAGTGACAGTTTTTTTGTCCTAATTTATTCATCCCAGCTATTACGGAAGGCAGAACCCATCACCTCTCCTGCTTGAATGCACTGCTGGATTTGCTTAAGTAGTGCCAGGTATACCCTGACTCCAGAGCACACTGCTGTGCACCTGTGTGGCAATATAGCAACAAGTGGTTATTTTCTTTGACAATAGGTCTTGATGCCTTGCTCTCAACCTCTTGTATTATTCTGCAGCACACACTTTTAGACTGTATTGGGGAAAATACTTCAATTTATCATAAGCTCAGTCCATATCCCACCCTTCTCCCAAAATATATTCTCTTTCTCTCTGTGGTTGGCTAAAATGTTGTTCTTGATCTCAGACAATACAATATGAATACAAAAATTCATTACTTCCTTGTTTGACAACTACAGGCATCAGTCTTGCAAAGCTCTACCGATTAAAAACACTACAACTTCATGCTAAGCAGAGTAAATGGACCTGGGCCACTTGGAGATCTCAACTACAAGAAGTAAAAACCTTTCTCTACATGAAGATGCAACTTGGAATTCTATTCATCATTTCAAGTTTGCCATTCCCTAAGCCCCAGGCTACTTTCAGAGCTGTTTTTTTCATCCTCAATAAAAAATTTTACTCAGCCATAATGTACAAAGGACAACAAAAATGGAGTTATGAAGATTGGGGCGCAGCCTGCTCATTAAGAATAAATCCAACCCTGCTACCATCAGAAAACATAAAATCACCAAATTTTCCCACATGGAGGAACAGTCATAATGGGAACTTAATTGATGTCACTGTGACTTCTTCTCCAGTTAATTTACTCTTGAAAGCTCACATATCCTATCTGTAATTTAGTCTTCATCACAAGAAACAGAATTAAACATCTCCTCTAACATTACCACTTACACCTAACTTTCTGGATAGTTAACCAGGACTTCTCACTCAGGACTCTGATACATGACATACACAAAGAATACAAAAAATATTGTCTGAAGAAGGCTTCAGTCCAAGATTATGACAAAAGATCAAATGAAGCACAAGGGAGAGTTGCCCATCGTCTTTCAAAATTAGTTAATGATGTAAGACAACAGAAAGCAAACCCTTACATCACTGTAGAGGCAGGGAGAATCAGGCAGTCAAAGCAACTTGACGGAATGGTCACTCACCATGAAGTAGTGGAGTAAATGCAGAGAGATTGTTTTGAGGTTTGTGTTATGCTTGCTGCACATTTTCAAAAGTTTAAGTTAAGAGAGTTATGGAAAAACACATTCACAGAAAGGATTCTCCAGTACTGCAAAGGCGGTGTTAGGTATTCAGTCAAAGTGATGTTGAATCACAGATAGAAAAATTACTGCTAAATGGTTTTATCGATATCCCTGCTACTGAGCCCTTACTGTGGTTATGCAAAAGAAAGCAGGAGGCATATGGTTTGTAAGTGAAATGAATTGATTTCTCCTCTATAGATTTAGCTGGTGTTTACCATCAACTGCTTCTGCACCAAGACACTGCTGACTGACTTGATTTCATTGGGAGGCTTTTCTGCATTTGAAGGACTTTTCCACTATCAGCTTGCATATGCTAACCAGCAATTCATGATAAGATTGTGATAGATGAGTTGCAGAAATTGAAAGCCATGTAAAGCTAGATAAATGAGAAGTTTTATTTGCAGTTAATAACCTGTCATAGCACTGTATAATTGTACTTTTTTCCTCTAGAGTAAGACTGTCCAAGAACAAATGAAAGGAAAAAAGACTAAGCAACTAAGCTTTCAAAATCCCTTCTCTTTCTGGACACCATCAATTTCTTGAAGCATGGTCATACCCTGATCTATCCGAAAAAAACTGCTGGATAGGATTTAGCACAATCAGCCCACTTCTTACTGCAGAACCTTTCAGTCATATGCATTGCAGCAAATATCCTGCTACATTGATTGACCACTACCAATTACACCTGAAATAACTTTCTTGTCAACTTCCCATGCAAAACAATGTGCATGTGACAATAATAGCACTTAGCTGGCTCTGGTGTCATTCACTAAGGAAATTCCTTATAAATCAAATGATAATGGTTCTCAGCTTACCTGTGTTGACTTTGCTGTTTTTCTCCAGGTGCACATAGGTTTGCTGGAATGTTATCCCCAGTCTGATGAGGAATTTGAAAAACTTAGTCATGTCCTACACAGCCTATGAAGAACCAAGACAAGACACACTATCTGTCTGAAACTTACTTTCTTCATCATTCTCTAACCACACCAGATGCTTTTTACTGTATCATTTAGGAAATATTTTTCAGAAAAAGCTCCTTAGTGACCTCTAACAGGCTGTCATCTTTTTTCTCTATAAGCAGTCAAGCAACTATAACAATAGTCATTTTCAGAGTAGTGAGAACCTGGGCAAAAGGCACCATGTATGAGAGAGATGAAAACAGTTACAGCAATAAATTACAACCTTGGCATTTTTTGCCTTTCCTGCACTTGAACATTTTCCAGCAGGAAAGACATCATTGGGGCTATCCTTGTACAAGACAGTCTTTAACTCACGAAAGTTTCCTGAATTTTTTACACCACTCTGTATGAAAACACAACTACAAAGAAAAACAAGAAAGTCAAGGCAAGAGAGAAAGGGGTGGTAGAAGAAAAAGAGAGAAAGAGAAAAAAGAAGGGGGGAAAGGGAGAAAGGAAGACAAAGGAAGACAAAGGAAGAGAAAGAGAGAAAGAGAGAAAGAGAGAAAGAGAGAAAGAGAGAAAGAGAGAAAGAGAGAAAGAGAGAAAGAGAGAAAGAGAGAAAGAGAGAAAGAGAGAAAGAGAGAAAGAGAGAAAGAGAGAAAGAGAGAAAGAGAGAAAGAGAGAAAGAGAGAAAGAGAGAAAGAGAGAAAGAGAGAAAGAGAGAAAGAGAGAAAGAGAGAAAGAGAGAAAGAGAGAAAGAGAGAAAGAGAGAAAGAGAGAAAGAGAGAAAGAGAGAAAGAGAGAAAGAGAGAAAGAGAGAAAGAGAGAAAGAGAGAAAGAGAGAAAGAGAGAAAGAGAGAAAGAGAGAAAGAGAGAAAGAGAGAAAGAGAGAAAGAGAGAAAGAGAGAAAGAGAGAAAGAGAGAAAGAGAGAAAGAGAGAAAGAGAGAAAGAGAGAAAGAGAGAAAGAGAGAAAGAGAGAAAGAGAGAAAGAGAGAAAGAGAGAAAGAGAGAAAGAGAGAAAGAGAGAAAGAGAGAAAGAGAGAAAGAGAGAAAGAGAGAAAGAGAGAAAGAGAGAAAGAGAGAAAGAGAGAAAGAGAGAAAGAGAGAAAGAGAGAAAGAGAGAAAGAGAGAAAGAGAGAAAGAGAGAAAGAGAGAAAGATGTATGAGCACACAAGCACATATGCACACCTTCTTCAGAATAGATAATTACCCTATTAAAACTTGAGCCTGGATCTGGCATAGCATATGTTCATCCACACACTTTCTGAATCAGAAAAGCATCTTAATTTTCAATTCTCTCTTAAACTGTGAAGTTCTTTGACTGCCAAGCTATTGAGTATTCTGGAACTGGTCTTCCCTCAACAATAATTAGACAAAAAACTGAACAAGTTATGTGAATAATTTTCAGTTGTCTTGGACAGACAAAGAAGAAGTGAAAAGGAGTAAGCAGTCTGGAAGAATAATTGAGAGTTGGTCAGCCACTGACACATAGCACTGCAATACTAAACTTCTGGAAGGGAGAGAACAAAAGCTAAAGAGCAGTTAAAGAGCAGTGGAGAGACCATATGAGACAAGAGATGCCTTTTCAAAACTCAGTCAGAGGTGTAGCACACAAGCCAATGTTTTGTGCAACACTGGACAGAAATGGAGGCTACAAACAACTCTAGTGGTAAGGTCTAGCAACAGCACCTCTCTGTCTTTCAAAGTCTGTTGGCATGCAAGTACCAACATTTCTCTTTCATACCTTGCTTACAATCTGTAGCATGTCTAAAATTTTTACAAAAACATGCTTCATTTAACTGAAACCTCGTAGTACTCACCTGAAAGCAGCTGATCAATGTAACAGGAACCTTTCAAAATGTGCCAATGGGAACAAATTTCTCTAACAGTTCAGAATTTTGCCTTAGGGGATGTCTCCTTTCCATAGCAGGTGTAGTTTATATGTAGTCTGCTATCATACTGTTCATACCAGTGATGGTACTGCCAAGCTTTTTTGTTGCTTCTGCGACAAAAGTGACAGCCTCAGGTCATTAGCCTCTTAATTCAGATGATGTTTGAACATCCACCACAAGCTTCACCACAGCATGGAAGTCCACCCTATAATCTCTCATTCTGGATTTCTATTCCCTCCTCTTATCCTCACCATTGCCCAAATTGCTCCAGGTTTTTGTTCTCAATTTTTCTTAAGATTCAGCTGCCTGCTTTCAGTTTTCAGACCAGAGGGAACTGAGCAATTCCCTTCAGGCAACCTATATGGTCTAGCAGTCCACTGTGTGCAATGCCTTATTGATTTCTGCCATAGCCTCCATAGCTGACTCAAGGATCAGAGGCTCTGGCAATGGCTAACAAGTTTAAACAATTAGTCCCATTTGTAACTACTTGGTGAAAGGCTTGTCAGTCTCAATGTACCTTGTACTGTAGCTTTTAGTGGATTTCTAGTCCCATTCATTTTGCCTCAATGACCTCTACAGTTAATGGGGGTTATTGGAAATTATTTTTTTCCTTCAAAAGCTTTTCTTTCTCCTCCCTGCTTTTTGTTTTCAGAACATAAAAGCCATTTAGGTTGTGATGTTAAAAAACAGCAGTGCCGGCAATAATCTGTTGCTCTCTAGTGAGAAAATATGTGTCCTTGTGTACTGTGTGTTGTGTCTGATACCAAAAAACATCTCTGTCAATCAGGTGCCAGCAAAGTAATTCATTCTGAATAGAAAGGTTTGCTGAGAGCAGTATTATTCTTTTAAATAGTCATATGAAAAATCCTAACCCTCTTCAAGGTTGAGAACTTCCCATTAGTATAATTTCACCATATTAAAACCTTTCTTTTTTCTGTCTAACCTTCTCAGAGCAGTAGTTTGCAGTTTTGTCATACACACAGTAAAAATAACTTCCATGTGAGATTCCTGCTACTGAATGGGCCCAATTATGCCAATTTTCATAATAATTAGCACTATACACTAGAAGCAGGTCCAAATAACTTTGACTGTGCTGTTCCCTTAGGTGGCTCTCAAAGGCCACTCCAAAAGCAATCTGATGTTCACCATTCTTTTCTTTACTGCAGGCCTTACAGACCTCGATATTTCCCTGCTCTTCACTGCCTGGAGCAACCTTAGGTCAAAAATATGTATAAAATAATATCTTAATGAAAAGACACTGCTTACCACTGTTTTGCTCTCTGCCAACATTGCAAAGAGATGGTGACTTTAAAGGTTTAAGGGAAGAACCAAGATGCTCCACAGAAAACTTACCAGGCTAAAGATACATCTGTATCTTGTTGCTGTCCAAGAACTAGCTGCCTCATCTCAGGAATGACAACTTAGATTCCATAAAAAGAAACACCTCAGCCGCCCTCTGATTTGCTAAGAGGACATCCACATGGCTGAAGCCTGCCACAGCTGAGGCTTGACTACTGCAGTGGTTGGTCTGGGCATGTACTGCAAGCCCAGAACTAGTGAACTATGCTGCTGTCCATTCAGATTGCTGACCAGCAGAAGATGCCTAAATTCTAGATGCAAAGCCTCCAGGTCCAGAGAGGCAGCATACCAGCTTCTAGATTCTGATTTACTCCCATTTTAATCTCTTGATCTGTTTTTGTCTTTTTTTTTCTTGTCTGACCATTTATGCCATTTCTCTATTCCACCTTTTCAGACCAAACAGAAATTTAGTTCCCTGTATCTGTCTTTATCACAGAAGTTTGTGAGGCCATGTGCCCTTCAGATTATCATGCCCAGAGAACTTCTGTCCCTAAAAGCAATCAGGCTGCTTTCAAATGTGTTCTGGAAGGGACCCACACTTGCTGGGCTTATGTGTACAGACAAAAATCTGTCCTGCCTCAGAGGCCATCAGAAGCCACCAACAGTAGTTCCTTTGGTGTCTGCAGGAATGCCTTTTGGTTTTGCACTCTGATGCACATTCCCTGGAGGCATGGATCTATGTACTTAGGCGTTGTCATTGTACAAGCCACTGATAAATCAACAGAGATGTGCATTCTACTGCTCCTCCTCATCCTGTCAAATATTCATCAAGTGCCATTTTTAGCAGCTCAGAACTATTCACAGTGTTTATCCTTGGCACCAGCATGAAAAGTAGCTTGAGCAATGCATCAATTCCTGCCTCACCAGCAGAGTAATGCACAGAGATCATCCCTTGCAGGTGGGTATTCAACCAGGTTCCTGACAGCAACCACGAAGGAACTATAAGCAGACTCCCAATCTCTCTAGTTTGAAGTAAAATGTGTGTCCTTCTTTACAGTCTCATTACAACCTGCATAAAGATGAGGAAGACTTACAGACAGAAGGTACAATGCTTCTTTCCCTTCTCACATGGCGAAGGCATTGTTCCCAACATGCTATTCTGGAAGTCCAAGAAGACATTCTTACTCTGTACTTGGGTCTGTAGCTCTCTTCTGTGCCCTCACCAAATTCAGGCAGTGCCACAACTGTCTCCTGATCTTAGTTCTTTCCTCAAATATCTGTTCTGCAGATGTAAGTGCAGTTGTCTTTTCCAAAATCAAGCATGTGTAGTGGGTCCAAACATAACCTAAGTCCAAGGTCAGAGACTAACAGTATTCACCAGTTTTCTTCTCCATCCCTGGTGGGCCTTCTGTCCTGGCATTCTTCCTTGACTCTCTGCATTGCAGGAAAGGCCAGTTAGCCTTTCAATGTCACCTCCTCCAAGGATAGGGTAAGGAATGCTGACAGCAGGGCACTGCAAGGCAGTGGGGGAAATAGAATGCTTAAAGTAGCATTAAAAATAGTATTGGCTTTAAAAGTAATAAACAGCATTTAAAACACCACTGTCGATGCCACATGCTGAGGTAACTGGCACAGCTGTGGTAGGTACCTTGAGAGACTGAGTATTTCAACACCATCCTTTTCAGCCAAAAAACAAGTTGATGCTGCCTTCTTCCATTTGGGTGTCTTCTTCCCTTTCCATACCTAGTGTCTAACATCCCACCAGCTGAAAATGTGACCAATACATACCACAGGCAGAATACATAATTGTCTTCTTCTCAAGGACTAAGGAACACCTCAAACCCTGGGTGACAACACTTCTCTTCCCTTCTCTCCAGCTAACACAGCTGGACTTACTGTGTCCATCCTGGCTCCCTCACTGCCTCTGCCCTGGCACAGCACTGTTCACCTGGCAGCTGCCTGCAGCCACAGCCCCACAGCCATCATCCTAAGCCAGTGAGACACCTCTGCAAGGCCATGGCCTGCTCACGGATGTCCTCCCCTATACACACACCCTGTCTCTGGCACATGGTGTGATTTTTGGGGTTGTCATGTGCAGAGACAGAAGTTGGATTTGATGATCCTTGTGGGTCCTTTCCAGCTCAGGATATTCTATGATTCTGTACAGCAGCATGCCTGGAGAGTTGGACGTAGCTGACTGACTGACTGCTAGGCAGAACAGTCTGTGCCCCAGCTGCACCACAGAGCTATTTTGTCTCAACACATGGCGTTTAGGAAAAGCTGGACAGTGAAATAATGATGCATTGAAATAGGCCATATTGTACAGCCATGATAGCAAAGTGCAGTCAGGCCAGGAGCAAGGATGAATTAGGCTAAGGGATGGAGGGAACCTTTCCATGCCCATCCAGGACACTGTGGCTATGGTGTCAGGAGGATGCCAGCAAGAATATTTCAGAGGCTCCACGGGCAAGATTTTACCTCATGAAAGTCAAAAGAAAACAGTATAAAAGCAGTAAAACAAATTAAGGTGTAAGAGAGAGAAAGAGTAGTCAGTCATGGTCCTAACAAAACTTGGGTGTATATGTAAAATTATAGAATTAAAAGGATGCAGCTGAGCTTCATCTCTTCCCTGATCTGATCAGCAAGACCTCAGTGCCAATCTCCATGCTCCCTTTGCTGCAGAGATATTGCTGGCATGTAGCATCACATAAAGGGCCTATCATAGAATTTTCCGTTAGATATTTGAATTAAGCAAAAGACATGTATAACTGAATAGAGCAGTCCTTGCTCCCAGGGTTCTATAATTTATCTTTAGCTTGTAAATAAATACTTCTGGTTGGCTTAAATTTTCATGCTGTGCACCTTAGTCAGCCTCAGGTCAGAAGAAAGAAACACATTTTGAATGCGGAGTCACTTAAAACATATTTTAGATGTGACTTTCTCATTCTACCACCAAGGTGAGGTAAGATGAAGTGTTCATTTGCACAAGGTTTTCCCAGAGAATATTTTCTGGCTGTGGTGTTTGCCTTATCTTGAAGTTACAGCACTTTACTTACATAGGCAGCAGCCATAAAGAGGTATATGTGTAGACATGTCCTTATCTAATCTCCCAGGAAAAAAACAAAAAAAAAGTTAAAAAATCCAGACCAAATATGACAGAAGTTTAAAAGATCACAGTCCTAACCAAGAAATACATTAAAGAAAGAAAGACTTAAAAATGTATTTTCCTACTAAAACAGGAATACAGAAAATGAGCTCTCCACTGTCAGTGATTTCCTTTTCAACTGATTCTTTCTGGGGCTGGCATCTATAGGATGCCATATTATGACTGCTTAATTGTAGCGTGGAGTACAGGAAATTGCTGCTATTTTTTAGAACTGGTGCAATTCTTTGACAGCTTAATACTCTTACAAGCTTTACTTCCACCTAGCTGGATGCGTATTTGTGATAGTAGGAGACAAAACCACACTGCCTGGTGGAGACATGAGCAGGAAGAGTGAACAGCAGAATAATACCCTTAAAAATGGCACTTAAGCACAATTGTCATAAACATGTTCCTAGATTTCTTATGGATCATCAGCAGTTTTACAAGGACTGCTGGCAGGATTTTTACACAGTCTTTTAAATGAAGGAGATTGTTCTCAAAATTCTGGCAGTGCTATACCCTTTAATTTTTTTAAAACACATCATGAGTATTCAATATAGACTATCCTACAAAATTTATTTTCTTCCTGAGAACACAGAAAAAGAAATAAACCTGTTTCTGAGTTTAGCTTTAAATTTTTTTTTTAAATTTTAAAAGCCAGAAATCATCCTGGATTACATAGTGACATCTTGTGGTGCAAGGAGAGCACGGCTGTGTGGGAGTTCAGAATCATGATAATTATCAGCATAGCTCCAAAATGCATAATAGCACTTTGTGTCTAGCTTTTGACTTTCTTAACAGAGGACTGTTGCCGGATTATCATCACACCTTGTTCACTATGCCGCCTAAAATGCTTTTTCTGAATGGGGTATTAACTCACAATTAATCATCTCTCATTAATGTAAATTTATCCATGCAGGCATATTTAATCAGAGTTCTTTCATTTTTCACAATGTTTTAATAACAGAGCACCAAAAGGGACTTTCAAGATATAAAGTTATATGAATAGTGTTTATAATCTGAGTCGATTCAAGCAGTTGCATTCTTGACTTTCAAGGAATTTGAAAAATTACATAATTTGAACCTATGCAATCTCATTATGATTAACCTGAAAACTAGATATACTTATGGAATTTTACACAGTCTCCAGAAGTCATTCATAAAAGTGATGTGTTTTCCAATAAGAGTAGTTACAAATGTAGCATTTAATTCATTTTAGAAACCTCAGCACAACAGTATATCATCAGAAAAACCAGAAGTGGAAGGCTTTCAGTGAATGCTCAGTGTTTATGCAAGTAGATGCATTTAAGTATGTGGAAGGTTTGGGGATTATTAAATTTATCTCATTTAATTTTTTTTAATCCTTGCTCTAGAAACAGAATAAAGGTCTGATGTTTTTAATGAGTATTGATGGCAGCTGTCTCTAAAAAGACTGACTTGTTGTGAATAACAAGCCTGAACTCATTGTAGGCAATTACTACTACCACATTTCTGACAACATCATTTACAATTTATCTCCTCCCTAAAATGCCAAAAACCAGCAATATGTGCTATCATTCTGTGACAAATTTCCTATTCAAAGGTAAGTCAGGCATGTTATGAACAACAGAAACACTTCAGAATCTTCATGAATTTGGATCTCTGTGAATAAAGCAAACAGGGCTCAAACCTGTTTGCACAAACCCCAGGTAAGTTTGGAGTAAAGCTGTCTCTTTTACTTGATCAGGACCATCCAGAAGTCTGTTACCCCTGCTCAGATTTAACATGCATTCAGCTAGGTTTCAAGATTTCTCCTTTGCTCTCATCCAGTATGCTTTCCATTGTGATGGTAGAGAAGTTAATAAATAGACTGCAAGCAGACAACACTTATAAACTATGAATGCTAACAACATCAGCACTTGAAGCAGACCACTAGGTGTTTTGTGGTACATATAGATTGTGATCAGTTTCCATACTCCCATTAGAAATATTCATTATTAAAACAACCAATTGTTGAAAAAAATTGAATGTTTCTCCAGGATTAGTGGCCACCTGGGAGCAGATTAAAGCTTGCTATAAATCCAAGGCCATTAAGACCATTTTGCCCAGTACAAAATTACTTATTCAAGATGTTTGATTTTTCCAATTGAGGAAATGTTTGATCCTTCCAATTGAGGATCTCCCCATGTTTTGCAAACAGCAGTGATTTCATAACTCAGCATCCACAGTGGGTTGAGAAGAATGATTATCCCACTTTCTGATATAATGTAACGGACACAGAGAAAAATTAAACAAATCATCAAAAATTCGCGAGGACATCTGCCAAAGCCTTTTTTTCCTCATGTATGGGTTTCTATTTTTCTTCCAAGCAAGAGCTTCAGCAGTTACAGAGGACACAGTCTGTGCTGTGAGCCATTTGTACCACTTTGATCCTCTTTCAGTCTCACATTTGGCTTATGGTTGTTTCTGGCTGCTTCCCACACACCACTTTCTCTGAGTAAAACAAACACCACAGCCATCACTGAAAGAAAGAGCTTGAGGATGAATTACCTACTAATAAATATGAATTTTAACAGATTTTAATTTAGGTAGATGATTGGTTAAAGATATCTCTTTTATATTTTCCTCCACATAAACAGAGGTGAGAGAGAATGAGACTTGAGTTATGTAAGTCAAATACATACACAAAATGAAGAACATTCAGTAATGAACAGCTGAGCCCCCTCAGTGGAAAAGAGATTTCAGAAGAAGAGAGTCAGGACTTGTTTATTACAGCCATACTTTCTCCTTTTCAGGAAAGGGAGAGAGGGGGCGGAGGAACAAACAGCAATGCTTCCTGTAATACAACATTTAAAGGAATGGGAGATAAAAAGTGTATACACATGAAGCAGTTGCAAAACTTGACTCTTTTGACACTAGTGTAGTTAGATGAGGGTGATGGTAACACTGGAGTTTATCAATACTTTTGGCACCATGTCCTATGGGGCAGAGAAGTGATGAGGAACAAAGTGAAGATTATTCCTTCAAATAAGAGGTAGCAAAGTGAAGTGGAATGAAACAAGTATTTGCTGTAAACTCAGAGGATTAAAGGTGTTTGAACTATTTAAATAATGCACTGGGTCTACACCCTTTCATTGGCTGTCTGCTGGACTGAAGAAATTCACAGGTGCTGCTACAAGTAATTGGTTGTGTGAGGAAGATTACACCCTGGCAACATTTTTCACAGTCCTCTATCAGCCCAGAAATAGAGAGGTTTAGGAGCAATACTTACATCTCACTGGCATGGCTTCCTCTCATCTCTCCTCTGCATTAAGTGCAATACAGAAAGCTTCAATGGCCTGAGGCACACTTTCTCAAGGCTCATCTACATTTATAACATGAGCAGTAGCCTCTTCTGACCTGCAAGGTGGATTATAACACTTTAGACAAGGATCTTACTCAACCAGGAGAAATGCAGAAAGCACAGACCTCCACAGAAGGATCAGGGGAAGATGGGTAGAGGACAGGCTCAGAGAACTTCTGAACTTCTAACACAACCCAAACATGTATGATTCAGGTAACTAACTACTAACTTCAATCCAAATTCCTGAATCTTTTTTTTTTTTGCTACCTGTCCCAGCTGCCACACCCTGCAAAAAATAAAGGAAGTCTGGATGCATAAACAAGGCAGGCACTGCAATCAGCTCCAAGTCTCTGGTAGATCATCAGAATTTGTTTAGGCACAGATAAATGACTCAGACAATGCTCACATTAAATTTGCCCTTTGCCACAGGCTGTTGACAGAGTGGTAAGCTATTTTTACTCTGCTACTATTATGTATTGCCAACACAATTATTCAAAATCAAGTGTCCTAAAAATAAAAAGATGTATATAAAAATAATTATTTATCTGTGAATAACAACTGTGAGATGTATTTTCTTTCTACAGCTTCACAGTAGGACCTTCACTTATTTCATATCTTTAAGCCTTTTTATTCAGTTATGGGATTTGTGGTACAGATCTGTGAAGTAACAACTCCAATGCTTTTTAATAGACTTTTAATCTATTATAGATTCTTATAAACATTGTATTCAGAATCTACCCTCTGAAGTTGCTCCTACTAGCACCTATAACCTTACACTTGTTAAGGTTTTAAGCTTTTTATCTTAAAGTAATTCCATGCTGCACCATTTTTGTAAGGTTATTTCGGAGTCTTGTTGGGAGTGTCAAGGGAAGAAAGACCAACACTGAAAACCAGATCAGAATATAAGTGGTTAAGTCATTAAGATACTAACTCAAAAGAGCAAATAGTGCCAGCTGTTTAAAGGCAATCTCCACAGCAGAGAAATAGTCATCAGAAATTAGGCATCTCACCTGATCACCTTCCTAAAGCTTTTCAAGGATGACTGCCAAAAAAAACCAGAAGAAAATAAACAGTCCTAAAAGACTACATTTTTTTCTGTTCTTGTACACACTTTCATTTTCTGTATTCCTCATTATTTCTCTTCTTCTAATCACCATAATTTTTACTTCACAACTGTCTAGAATTCTTTTCACTTTTTTGTTCATTACTCTGTCTTTCTCTTACCTGCCCTTCTCTTTCTTTTAAAAAAATTCCTCTCGTGTATCCCTTATCCCATTCATGGCAATATTCTCTCTCCTAGGACCTGCTTTGCTTTTCAGCCCCATTTCGTTCCTTCCCAATGGCCCTGCCTTTTCTTCCCTTGCCTCAGGTTATTGACAAGGGAATCATCAGGCTTGCCTGCAGGGAAAGAAATGGGGTGAGGGAAGTGACGTGACCACTAGGATGAACACATTTAAGCCGTTCCGGCTGCTCGTGCCTCACACCGGCCAGCTGCCTTGTCACTTTCCTATGCAGCTGTGTTGCCCTTTTCATGCTTCTCCCTCACATAACTACTATGTTTCCAGATGGAATTTAATCCCTAAACACTGTTACAGGGCAGGCACCAGCCACCTTTTGATGTCACAGGCGTGGCAGAAGCCTGTAAAAGCAGGCTTTTGCTAAGACACAAGTCTCTCCGGCAGAAGTTGTGCTCAGTCCCATGAAGGTGACAGATGTTGATTAAGGATTCCTCTTCCTTACTGCACGTAGCCAGGCTTCCCTGGGCAGAAATTGCCCAGGGCTATGAGAAGGGAGAAAACTGATAAAATATCTAGGAAGGTAAAAAAAAAAAACCANAAAAAAAAAAAGATAAACCATTAATATGTGAATTAGAAATTGGAAAGAACTGAGTGCATTGAAATGGACTTGAAATTTTCTTAGGAGAAAGCATATCAAGAAGAGCCTGCCACTGCTACAATGCCTTTTTCCTTTTAGCACAGGTGATGGCTATTATGCAAAAGAAATGGCACTCAAAGGGTTATTTTAGAGATGGAGCAAGAACAGAGAAAAACCATTCTCCTAAATGGAGATAATGTCGTCATGGAAAAATGACTACACAAGAACATATTCTCATTCTAAATATTTGCAACTCTGGGAAACCTTCACTGAGTATACAAAATCAACATTGTTAAGACATTCAATAGCTCTGCCTTCCTTCTTATTGCACTGAGATCAAAAGGCAGACTGTGTTAGTCATTGGAGATAGAATTTCTCATACCTTTCTAGTTAGTTAATTAACCAGAGTGCACTGAATTCATTTTCACTCTGATCTTAATTTGAAAATATGCCAATGCTCTGCTTTAGTGAGTATTTCCTCATTTTACAAATCTCATTCAGCACACAGGGACAATTCTCATTTCCAGTGAAGTTAAACCTCACATTAATCTTTATCTGGATTCAGAACCGAACTCCTGCCATGATGTGATCTGCTTAACTAAGAGAGGAAAGATTTTTAAACAAACTCCTAGGGTCATACTTGAGGTGGGCAGAACACCTCTGAACAGTTTTTCTTTAGGAACAAGTTGTAGTTAGCCTTGGCCTAATAGCAATGAAGGAAAAAAATGCAGCAGCTCTTCCCTGTATCCCAGTACATCTGAGGATACCTTTGTTGGCTGTAATTCAGCTGCATATGGTTATGGCAAAGTTTGCAATAGGGAATCTAGTTTGCCCCCTTTCTTGAGTAGGTAGCTAACCCACAGTCTAGCAATATCTACCAGGAATACTGGAAACCTGAGGGACTCCTCCTGCCAAGGCTGGCAGCTGAGATTATATTTACAGAGTATTTTTTGTACCAGCACAGGTCCACCAGCTAAAACACTGATGCACACAGATTCAGGCTGACCAAGGACAACTGAAGCCTCTAAGCAACATTATTTACTAAGACTGTGGTAAAAGAAATGGAGGAAAACACAAATATAATGGAAATGCTTGTGCTTCAGCATGACACTTTATGAGTTCTGGGTCCACTTTCCAAAACAAGGTATTAGAAATTGGTGCAACATGTACAGGTCTGAGCTACTGACAATGAGAGGAATCCTTCCTCCACCCATTGGCTCCTGGGCCATCCTGACAAAAAATTCAAAACTGGGAAGAAACATATGGTCAGAAAACTGGCAAAGGAATAGTCTTTTTATCACAACTGCTGAGCTGTGGGCATGTAAGTCTTGGTATCATTCATTTATAAGCCAGTAGCTAAGAGAGATATCACATTTGTAATTTAGATGTTAAAGTGTATGGGTGTTTTTCACCCTCCTAAGTGGTGTTTTGAATGCCTTAAATATTTCAAGTTGTCTCTTCAAAATTACATCAGACATCTGGGATAGCTGACTGTTCTTGTTAATTAATTCTTATGTTTAGTGCTCTGCTGTTGTCACCATTTGTTCATGGACTTTTCATTATCATAATATTTGTTTATCTGACTAAAAGCAAACAATAACATTTTGAAGTACAGTACACTAAATGCAGCTTCCAGTGCAGGCAGAAAAGCATACATGAAAGTCTCTTTAGGAAAACATGTGCCTGCCAAACCACATGCAGCGTTGCCTCTAAATGAGTAAATTTAGGTAATTAACACAAAGCTAAGCCAAAGAAATACAACAGGAATGAGCTGCCAGGCACCAATTACCTGTATAGCTAAAAAATGGGGACTAGAATTCACAAAGGATTCTATATTGAAGTCATGGGGTATGTTCAGCACTTTCTTTTTTTTTTCAATAAAAACCCTCTCAGCTCTCTCTTATGGCCAGTTTTTCCTTCTGATAAAGCAAGTCTGGTGACAAATCCAGAAACAGATAAAGTGGTTTCAGTGGAGCTAAACACCTGCAAACTCACAAACCATACTTTGAAGCCAAAAGTGACTCTTGCAATAGGGCTTAATAGTTAGAAAGTATTGTGCATTCTTAGGGATTATAGCAGAATAGAAGTTTAAAGAACATTCTTCACCATTCATGGAAATATGAGACCCAGGAGAGCCTCCCTGCAATGTGCAGATATAAAATCTATCAGCAGGGTAGTAAAAAACATTGTGTATCTGCTGTGGTGGCACATGCTGCAGTCCATTCCTGCAAAGCTGCACAGGAAGGACTGCAGATGTCTCCTCTGACACATGGTAGCCCACACTCAGCCATCACAGGCCAGGCTCATCAGGCATCATCATGACAAAACAATAAAATATTCCCAATTTGTCTTATACTGCATGCAGGACTATACTGGTTCCTAAATTCAGGAATTGCCGTACCCACCTTTCATTAAAGTGATTTCATCCAAGCACTAACATCCTGATCCTTCCAAGAAAGCCTGTTTCTGAAATGGTATCTAATTGGAGAGACTGTAAAAACAAGTTCCCTTGGCGTTTCCCATGACACTCACAGAGAAACCTCAAAATTTCTTTCTAAAACCAGCAACCTCCTCAAACACTGAAAAATGAATAAAACTTCCGGCTAGCTTCTCCCCTAGGTTTAAATACCCATACTTAAGAAGCTAAAGCTTAAATAATCCTGTTACCTTTAATAAGGGCTTTTCAAGTAACATAGGTCAAAGTCCTGTCCTTGCTTTATCAAATAAGGATTCTCCATCAGACTCCAAAATCCTTCTTCTCCTTTCTTCCTTCAAATTTGCAAATATGAGTTGTATAATCACATAGGCAGAGGAATCTTCCATATCTGATTCATTCACATTAGATTGGAGGAAATATGACTGGAAAAGTCAAAAAAAATTTAGCTTGTTTTTTCATTGCATTTACAAAATAAGGAAAATTATTCCTCAGCTTGCTGACTCAACCATCAAATCCTAAGAGCTCTCTTAGGAGAAATACACATGGAAACCTGGTTCTTCTCTTACTTACCCTAATTCTACATTGATGTAATTCCACTGGCATTGAACAAGTCACTTCAGACTTATATCAGCAAAAATGAGTGGACATAGGAAATAATACTGTTGGGCTGAATTACATACTCAAATACAACCATGGGCAAATTTTACAGTCTCTTTCTCCTCTGTAAAACTCAGCAAAATCACTGATAGTCAATCAATCCCATAGGATTTATGAGGACATCTCTGATACCACGTTAGAATTCTAGAGATATGCACAGACAGGTATGAATGAGCAAAACCCCCTGGGAATTACAATACACCTTACATGTGAACCACCAGAATTACAAACTCTACGTAAGCAGTGAGATAAGGAGGAGTAAGCGGAGAGACCTTATTGCAAGAGAGAACAGATAGGATCTTGGCAATGAAGAATTAAATGTAAAAATTAAATTGTTAACACTTTAATTTTCCTGTTATTATAATAATTTATTTGCAATTATTCACTGTAATAACACTGATCTCAATTAATTCATTTGGTATTAATGCTGCTATGAGAAACACTTCCAAAAGATTTTTCCTGTAATTCAGAATTAGTTAAATGTACCATTAAACCAAAATGTGATCAGTTCATTTCTGTTGTTATTTGCAAGATCTGTTGAAAACATATTTCCTTCCATTCAGCTTTCTGAGACACTCATAAACCCCATAGTTCCTATGTCAGAGCACGCCTCTCATTTAACCTTATTCCTCGTTCAATTTTCATCTTGATGCATTAGTATTAAACCATAAATAAATGGCAAATGAACATTGCTTTGGCTACACAAAAGAATGATCATTAAAGAAACCTCTCATAAGGCATGAATCAGAGACAGGAAGCCTTTACTATTTTTTCACTCAAACTTCCCTGGCTGAGGAACTGCCTGCAGAAACTTGCTCCACTTATATTAATGTCTGGCCTTTTATTTTCATTCTCAAAACATTTTTGCCTATTTCTCAGTAGCTTTTGTAAAATATACCCAGGTATGCCCAGGCAATAGAAAATCTTTTTACTAAAAGATTACATAAAAGTAATGTAATGCATAAAGTCATGCTTACATAAAAGCATGACTTTATGTAAGTCTGTTCTCAGTCTGTAATGTAATCCAGCATGAGGGAGCATGAAAACAAGAAGGAAACGAAGGCCAGGAAACAGGCACCCTGATGTGAAAAACATGTCTAATTAATAAAGTGAGGTATGTAGAGAATTTGAACCATTTATCCTAGTGACCCCTGCAGAAGATAGAGCAATGAGACTGGCAAGTTTATGTTTAGCATGCAAAGATGCACATTCATTTTTGCTGCTTCTTTTGAACAGCTCAAAGATATTTTCCATTACCTACATCCCTGCATAAGCATCTAATGCTTCTGAAAATCAGTGAGAAGGTGTAAAACATAACAGAATCTGTTCTTTGTTCTTAATATTCCATACACAGCTTCTGTTTCCTCTTATCTTTTCACTTCATTTCATTTGCTTCATTGTGTGTTCTGTTTCTTGAAGTAGTCAGAGAAGTTCACGTGTCCTTAAACTGAGAATAATTACCTTTGAACTCATAGAAGTTGCTGCCCTCAGCACTATAATAACCTGGTTGAATACAGGCTACATTCCACAGTTAAGATTAGATGTTTTGTGGGTTCCAAATCTCTGCAACACAGCATTTTTATGTCTTATCCTCAGGTCTGGAGTACATTTAAGACTGTTGTAAATCAGGACTAGTTCACTGATTCCACTTCATCTGCACAGGTCTGTGCAACCAGACAGATGCAATGTTTGCTTGCTGGAAAAGGAGGGAGAGAGGGAGGAAGGCAGGCAGGAAGGGAGGAAGGAAGGAAGCCAGGAAGGCAGGAAGGGAGGAAGGGAAGAAGGGAAGAAGATAATTGCATGTCCTATATTATTATTCAAGATAGTAGTGCCTCTGTTGAAGTCACTAGAGCTCCGCTGTTGTGAAACTCAAATACAGAACAGGGTTCATATCAGAATTATACCTTGATCAAATGCAGGAATCCCACATTTGTAAAGAAAACCATCACATGGCAGAACATAACCACACATTCAAAACCCAAGGGACACATTTTTCAGAAGCCAATATCCAAAGAGATCACCATGTGCAAATTTCTGCTATCTCAAATCTGAGTCCAAAGAAAATAGCAAACAGCAGATGCTGCTACTGGCACAAGTACATCACAAGCTATGGCTTGCTCTCCAGATTCAGGGTGTTCATGATGTCCTTGAAGACTGCTCTAGAAAAGGAGCACAAAAGAGAAGAGGGACCCAAACAGCAGTATAACTCTAAAATCAATAGCACATAAAATCATTTTTGCAGAAAAAAAAACTTGCTTTAAATCACATAATACCTTGGGCCCAGTCCATGGTGATCTAGGCAACTATTGATTTCTGCGCAGTTTATGCTGACATATGATTAGCTAAAAGCCTGGTCAAGAATTCAGAAAGAATGCTATAAGTGTTAGATTTATCCTGACTGTGGCATCATTAACACCAGCACCTTGTGATTTATACTGGTATGAGAGGGAAAAACCCTGTAATACAAACACAGAACAACTGAGCAGCTCAAGATCATGAAAACAGTAGGCTCTCTTTATTATAAAGGCAACACTCACAAAAACAAAAACAAAAACATGTGTTATTTTATATGAATTTTCATCATTTTCATTTAAAAAATGAAAAATGGGTGTGGATAAATGAGAGAAAATAACAGCTAAAGGTGGCAAAGGAAAAAAAGAGAACTGACTCAAGAAAAAACAAAATTAATGCCAAGAATAATTTTCTGTCTCGGAGATCTGGGTAGTCTTGGCCTACAAGACTACATAAAGTTCATGGATGTGATGTTGAGCGCAATCTTGAATCACCAGAAAGGTAATATCTGTATTAGCTACAACTTCTAGGATTAGATAAAGGAAGCAATGGCTCAATAGTGCTGAGCAAAAAAATGTTGGCACAGCATGCTTCTTGTTAAAGCCAAATTAATAAGATGCCTTCAAAGAAATAAGCTCAGAAAAACAAGAGAGAATTGTGCATAGTCTTTGTCAAAAGCCTCTATAGTACCAAAATAAACACAAACTGACTCCCAAGGCAGTCCTGTTTCACCTAATCTTTACTGCATCTACAAAACACAGAATAGCCTCAAAACATGTACCCATGTAAAGCCTCAAGAATGATCAAGAAGGATTGAGTTCACATCTTATATGTGCTCTTATTCCTTCCCAGACTGCAAAATTTACAAAATTTAGCACACAGTTATCAATTAGTATATTAGAGAAAGAAAGGGAAAAAAAAAAAAAAAAAAAGCAGATCACCTGCAAAACAAAATGTACTATTATTTCATCTTTGATGGGCAGTACAAAGAAACAATGCAGCTAAAAAGTAGCAAAAGTAAGCAAACACTTTTGCTTTTCTAGTATTCATTTGAATGAGGAAAGAAGGTTTGTAAATTCAGATAGAACAAAAAAAGTGTTCTACAAACACAGAGGCATGTTGGGTAAATCAATCAATGTAGCTATTTCTTTAAAAGGTCTTTCTTTGAGACACTTAAATCAAAAAGCAAACAAGCCATCTTGTCCCTTGAAGTTTATTGCAGCAGCTTATCAGCAAGGAGGATAATATATGTGGAAGAAGAAAGGATACTCAGAGTAAAAGACCAGCACTCTCAATCAATAAATATTATATTTATAAGTATAGAGGGATGCATAGTCCTGCTTCAGTATGGAAATCTAATTTCAGTTTTGAGACAGGATGTAAAATTTTTTTTTTTTTAAACCTTGATATTAGTTTCTGCTAAAACTGGTGCCAGTATATTTGCTAAAAAACTGTTTGAAATCCATTTCTACCAAATACACGGCATTTTCTAGGTATATGTCAAGCATTTTGACACTGCCATCTCTCTTAATAGAAATTTGCAGATATTCTAAGCAATGCAGTCAACAGAAGCCCTCTTTAATGATGTCGATGTTTCAAAACAAACAGTAGCCCAAAAGATGAAAATCTCACTCTCCCTTTCTGGTAAGAACCTCTGCAAAGGTGGATTCTCCAAGCTATCCCTCTTCTGCACACCAAGCAACAGTGACAGTGGAGTTTCTACAAAGAACAATAAACAACATTCATACCTTTTGGGGGTTTAAACTGGTTGAAAATAAATATTGGGATAAATATAATATTTGGATTATAAACTATTAGTTGAAGTGACCCTAAAACAAACATTGATTTTTCCAGCCTTATAATTAAAAAAAAAAAATAAAATAGAGTTAAATTATTATTATTATATTTAGTCACACAAACGTTGTTACTGAAAACGGTAAGGGAAAGGATGTAAAATAAATAGCTCTAAGACATGCTAAGCAAATGTTTTCACTGTGGTATTTTTGTTGTTTCATATGTATACCTGGTAAGTGTGTAAACCAAAAAGATAATACTAATTGCCATAGGTGAAGGTCTAGATCCATTTTTATGCAAAAATCCAATAAATAAGGTTGAACTTTGAATCTGAGAGAGATTTCTAGGAAGGCTAACACACCAGTTAGGTCAGTTTTAAAACAGAGATCATACTGTATCCAGATATTAATGGCTCTAACTCCCAGTCAGTTAAAAATAATGCAGAAAGCAATGTATGTATCTATAACAAAAAATAATTTTATACATTATCTCCAAATTTTGACATGGATTCTGACATTCAAAGAATCACAGAATGTTAAGGGATTGGAATGGATTTAAAGATCACTTAGTACCAAGTATCCCTGCCATAGCCAGGGACACCTCCTACTAGACAAGCTCCATTTTCCCTCCTATTTCTTCTGAAAAATGCAGGAATATTTCTTCACCAGATCCAAGGAACTTGTATAGATAATATGGATCAACTGTCAAACAAACTCCCGTATGGAAATAGTTGTTTCTTACGAAAGTTCTGCCAATGTGTGCACTTTAAAGGATGCTGGTTTTCTTCTGATTCTTTGTTTCACCTTTTCATTAATCATCTAATGCAAGATCTCCTTTCCAGCAAGTGCTAACTAAGAGAAAGGTATTTCCAACAGTACATAAGTTGTTGGGAGAAGTTCAGAGAACAATCTACATGCTCAGCTACTAGAGGAAGGTGCCACAGGAAGGGTCACCAAAGTTTAAAGCTTGGGAGAGCCTTCCAACGCAGTTTGGAGCAGAAACTTGTCAGTAGCTTTGCTATTTTCCATTTAATATACAGACAGTATTAACAGCCACAGTGTCTATTAAGTTGTGTTATTAAAGTGTACATGGTGCTCTGCAAAATCACAAGATGAGAAACAATCCCTGATTCCAATCATCTATCTTATTCAGCAGGCAATAGCTCAGGTAAGAAAAACAACTGGTGAGAAAAGAGGTGATAGGAAGACTTACTACTAGTCTTTGCTGGAGCAAAGAGATAAAGGCAAAGATTGAAAACGAGCACAGGGTAAGATAGCATTAGGTGCTGACAAGAGCTAAGTCATAGAGCACTTTGAAACAATAGGTCTTACAGATGCAGTCCTAAGGCAAGAAAGCAGAAATGGAGGAGTGATCAGGCAAATCAAGAAGTGAAGAGTCTGAAAAGTGTCTTTTTCTTCCTGAAGTAGAAAAGCAGGAAGGAAAATGAAAGGCATTGAAGGGAAGGTATAGTGATGAGG
The DNA here is from genome assembly GCA_013397555.1 of Urocynchramus pylzowi. NCBI lineage: Eukaryota > Metazoa > Chordata > Aves > Passeriformes > Fringillidae > Urocynchramus > Urocynchramus pylzowi. The sequence continues at coordinate 1,120,260 of VZRH01003879.1, forward strand.
GAGATGGAAAGATCAAAAGGAGAGCTGATCAGCAAAAGACATGGAAGCAGAATTTTAGAGGGAAATAGGCATCTGATTTTCTCTAAAATACCTCTAAATGCATGCCAAGGTCGTGCCAGAAACTCTAAGATGCAGATAAAACCACCTGCTTCTTAATTTTTAAAAAAATTAGTTTGCACAATGAAAAAATAGTGAACTGAAAAAAGTCAGGAAGGTTTTTTTGGGTAAAAGCAGGAAACCAAGGTTACTCATTATCATGGGAAGTATTTATGAATTACCTATTTTTGCCCAAGATTTTTCAGACAGAAATACGTACACGTTTGCTATTTAAAGCTTCCACCAGAAATTCAATCCATGGGAAACTGTACCTACATGAACAGTGAGCCCTTTCGTTCACAGTGAATATATGCAAAAGTCTATATTTTTCAAACATATAGCTACCTAGATATTCCTTCTAAATAGTAGGAATCTCAAAAAAATACAGGCCTTCCTCACAGTCTCCCAAGACAGAATTATGAGACAGAAAGAGAAATACATGTCTAGGGAACTCCAGACATCTTGTAGTCTTCTTAATGCCAGATTTATCATTTATATAGATATTGCTGCTATGTATCTTCAATGTGTTTTCCAAAGCTTTCCTGCCTATAAACAAACTCAGTTTATCACTGGACAAATATTTCATAATACTTTTGGCAAATTTTAAGTACCTAGAACAGGTACACAGTGACCCTGGAAATTCAGAGGGCAGCACAGGTTTTGGATTGGCAAGATTGAAATAGGACTCTATTTTGACAGTCACGCTTTTCTTTATTTTCTTTCTTGGTAATTGGATAGTGGAAGAGTTACAGACAGTGCTGATTTTCTGTGGAAGGGGTTCCTGAATGAAAACACAAATGACTGGAAATATTTTCATTGGCAAGTATGCCAAAAAATAGACATAGACACAGAAATAGTCTTCACAACAGATTTCCATGTTGCCCATGAGAAATCTAAATCCAGTACATGTTTTTAAAAATAGATGAAGAGTTGCTTACATGCAAACTTTAAAATACACTAACACAAAGAGCAGCAAAGCAGAGCAGAGTGACACAAGTATTACAATCAAACAGAAACCAAATTGTAAAGAAATGTACTTTAGAGCAACTAAGATATAAAAGTCCAGAACATGTGAGGTCTGGAAATTATCAGGAAATGTCCTTGCTCAATGCAGGAGGTTTGAATTAGATGACCTTTACAGATTCCTTCCAACACAAAATATTCTATGACTCTATGATCTTAAAAGCCTAGATCTAAGTCACAATATTGTAGAAAAAATTAACAATGTTATCTATGTACTTGTTTAATAGTACAGAAATGCATCTTTAAAATATTATCNGAGAGGGAGAGAGAGAGAGAGAGAGGGAGAGAGAGAGAGAGAGAGGGAGAGAGAGAGAGATTTGTTTTGACTCCTCCAACTATGTCTCCCATAGCATAAAAAATTCTACTAAGAGGAAAGAGGAAAATGGTATAAATAGTATAGACATCATTGTTGGAGCACAGGTAAAGGGCAAGCCCAGTGATCTCATAACTTTAACCAGACAGACCAGTTCTTTGATAAGCACACCCTCCTGACCATTTTCTATTTCACTTTGCACAATGAACAGAGAAACCTAGAGAGCAGGTTTATACTGTGTAGCTCTTGATGCAGATCATCTTCAGTATCCTATTCATGAATGCCACCTTCAGCTTCCAACTTCACTCTTGTACACGTACTATTTATTCCCATTATGCAAATACACATGTTGCAAACATATGAAAATGACTGCTTCCACATTTATGTGAATTATACTAAAATTATCAGTGGACAACTATTCTATAGCAATATGAATGTATGTGGCATTCCTTTATCAAATGAAATCCACTTTACTGATAACCTTAAAGAATCAACATTTTCCTAAGGTTGTTTACATGTAAGATAATTCTATGCCTTCATCTGATTAAAGAACATAATTTAATACCTATTCTGCTTTTTTCCTAACATTTTTTTTTTTTTAATCTGTTCTTCATGGAATTCATTCCATCTTGTTTTGGTCTCATTTCAATTTGAGAAAGTTAAAATTTCAAAATTAGTGCAGGATGAATAAATTTAATAATTTTTCAGATTGGATAATTAACACGGAAAAAAGGCATTCTGTCCAACTTTGCAAGAAACTTTAAGATGATTAAAAACAACAAATGTGGAGCACATGAGTTTGAAGTNTCTTAAAAGCCTAGATCTAAGTCACAATATTGTAGAAAAAATTAACAATGTTATCTATGTACTTGTTTAATAGTACAGAAATGCATCTTTAAAATATTATCTTGAGAGTAAATTTGAGAGAGAGAGAGAGAGAGAGAGGGAGAGAGAGAGAGAGAGAGAGAGAGAGAGAGAGAGTTGTTTTGACTCCTCCAACTATGTCTCCCATAGCATAAAAAATTCTACTAAGAGGAAAGAGGAAAATGGTATAAATAGTATAGACATCATTGTTGGAGCACAGGTAAAGGGCAAGCCCAGTGATCTCATAACTTTAACCAGACAGACCAGTTCTTTGATAAGCACACCCTCCTGACCATTTTCTATTTCACTTTGCACAATGAACAGAGAAACCTAGAGAGCAGGTTTATACTGTGTAGCTCTTGATGCAGATCATCTTCAGTATCCTATTCATGAATGCCACCTTCAGCTTCCAACTTCACTCTTGTACACGTACTATTTATTCCCATTATGCAAATACACATGTTGCAAACATATGAAAATGACTGCTTCCACATTTATGTGAATTATACTAAAATTATCAGTGGACAACTATTCTATAGCAATATGAATGTATGTGGCATTCCTTTATCAAATGAAATCCACTTTACTGATAACCTTAAAGAATCAACATTTTCCTAAGGTTGTTTACATGTAAGATAATTCTATGCCTTCATCTGATTAAAGAACATAATTTAATACCTATTCTGCTTTTTTCCTAAATTTTTTTTTTTTATCTGTTCTTCATGGAATTCATTCCATCTTGTTTTGGTCTCATTTCAATTTGAGAAAGTTAAAATTTCAAAATTAGTGCAGGATGAATAAATTTAATAATTTTTCAGATTGGATAATTAACACGGAAAAAAGGCATTCTGTCCAACTTTGCAAGAAACTTTAAGATGATTAAAAACAACAAATGTGGAGCACATGAGTTTGAAGTAGGACATGACAACCCCACCAGAACTAAATTTAAGAGAGAAGGATCTGGCCATGGTCCTAGCACAGAAGTCCAGAATATTATAGTAAACTGGCAGTCACAAAGAGATCTTCAAATAACCATAGATATATTTACAGGTAACTTTTTTCCTTAAGGAGAATGGAATGGAATGGAATGGAATGGAATGGAATGGAATGGAATGGAATGGAATGGAATAGTACATGTGAAAGGGATTTACAACATTCTTCTGCACTAACTGCCAATGTTGCCATATTGTTTTAAATGCAAATAAGTTTAATTTGTAAACTGCCATCAGGCTCTCTCTTGTAAGTGTGCTCACTCTTCTGCAGAGAATGTGTTCTATCCCAAACTGCCCTGCATCTGTTGTCTTTCCAGGAATAGAGCAGGAAAATTACCACCACTGCCTGCAAGAGAGAATGCTTTTCTTTACATGCACCTTACCTGCCTGCATTTTAGTGTGATGTGTAAAGACAAAGGTGTGTGCAGTCTGGCATACCAACATGACACTGGATCCTTCCCCTCAATGAATGATCAAATGTCAGTGTCAACTTAATCAAAAAATGGAATTTATTAATAACCAAGAGGCCAGCCTTTAACATGGTTTTTAATCTTCACATGGCTATGCAACAGAAATAAATACAGCATCTTCATGATGTACTGAGTACCAGTTTGGCAGGTTAACAGGTGTGGAACAAGTGAATGAGGAGTATAAATGCTACTTATCAGAGAACATATTGAAGAGAAAGCTCATTTTTCACAAATTATGGGCTTTTTATTGCTGGTAATGGAGAGAATATGAAAGTGAAGTCTATATTTCAGAAATGGGAAGACCAAATGATTTAAGACCCGTTTTATAATGACCTGCCTGGGAGTGAAGAATCAATTTCTTTTACAGCAAGAATCTGTTAATACCATGGGAGTGAGGAACATAAGACAATGAGTAAAATAAAGGACAGATACTTTCTCCCATCTATATTTTCATATGTTTAATTACAGACACTGCTGTCATTATTTTTGTACTATTTTTAAGCAAAGAAATTATTCTTCAAAAAAAGAAACATGCTTAAAATTTATAAAGTACTATTAAAAGAAGCATGGTTACAATGTTTTGCAAGCTATCTTTTTATTAACAAACTATAGGTGGTACATTTCTTCCAGAAATTTAGCCCACTTAATTGGACTGATACTCTTCTGTAATTTTGAAAATTACCCCCAGTACAATATCTCAAAGCTTGCTTTCCTTATGGCAATATAAGCCAAAACCATCAGTACCCAAAGCTATTTAATGTGATTTCTGCCTCAGCGTTGGTGGTGTTGGATTCTCCTTCCTTAAGTCACAATACTGATCTTCACACTAAAGCACACTGAGTTTTGACAACTTTCTTGCTCTTTTTCAGGCATTACAGAAAACAGAGGCCAGAGCTCACCATCATGCTGCTTGCAGTGTGTTCAGCAAGTCAAAGATCTGCCATCTAACACCAAGATTCACCTCTTTAACATCCCCTGCCATTTCTGCACTGCTGCATATGGACACTGTCTTCATCCTTTGACACTAGTGGGTTCAGTGGGTATCTTGCATCGGGGATAACCAGGCTGCATTCACCCTGATGACTCAGCAGACACCTAGCCACAAGCAGAGAATGCCAGACCTCTTACTCCAATACCAAAAGGTACATCTAAGAAAACAGAGTACTAGACATTATTCACTATCTATTTCCCTAAACTCTGTTTCCTTCTGACTTTTTGTAATTTTCATACTTATCTAATCCCATTTTCTCCAATAATCAGTATTCTGTAACCCTTTCCTCCTCTGAATTATCAATTTTTTAATGAATTTAGACAAGATTGAAGGAAAAATCTAGTTTTATTAATGGTAAGGGATGTAAAGAGTCCTAGGCCAACACACCTACCTATACCAACCCTTCACAAAGGACATCTGAGGCAGATAAAACTGGCCTTCCAATCAACATTGAAACAGAACAAAATGTTATTTCCACAGCATTATGGGTCTAAGCAGAGAGACAATGAAATGCTACTAACAGCACCTGAGTCAGATCTGATGACCTTTGTGCAAAACTCTGCAGGAGAATTTTTTTAAGACATTATTTTATATCAAATAATAGATTTTACAGATATTATATGTTACCTTATTAAATTCCCTATTTCTGCTTGCTATAAGGAAGCATAAGGCAAAACAAAAACATCAAAAATTGTGTAAGACAATAAAAATCTTCCTTATGGTAGTCAAACAAGTCTGTCAGAAGGATATGTATCTGTCCTTGTGCTGAGCAAATAAAGAATTGCAGGGCCTCTTTTGACTCATAGCAGAGCTGCAGAAAAGGCTTTACAGAGGTACAATACTCTTCAAGGTTCTTTTTTTTTTTTTTTTTTTTTACCACACACTCCCATATCTTTGCAAAAATTCAAAATCAGCTGTAAAACTCCAGCCACACTGAACATTAGATATGTAAAGATGACATTCTTGCTAGGCATATGTTTCTAATTATTTTGTTTACATTTTGCATTTTAAAAAGTTCTGTAAACTTAAAATTATTAATATAAATCTATAAATTGTAAATTTATAGATTCATAATCATCAGGATATCAAAAGCAACATGTAAATGTCTTGCTGACTTAAAGCAACTAGAAAGCAAAGATAGTATTTATATGAGCTAAGTTAGTTTTTTCAGGAATACTGCTCACAATGACACCATGTCAGCACATAAAACAACTTCACGTTTTATAAAAGACACTTATTTCCTAATGAGATTTAGGGACTGTATCTTGCAGGAAGTTTTCATTGAAGTAGACATTTAAGGAGAAGACTTAAGGCTTAATACTACAAAGAGATTATTAGGAGTTCAGCCACATACAACATTCACAGTCTCCCAACAAAAATAGATCACGGCAATGACAGGTTAGAGTAGGTCAGATCCAAATTACATGGCACTACCAAAACTTGATGCCATTTAATAGGTTCATTGGTTTTGGATGGCTTGGGTTTTGGTGGGGAGTGAAGAAGTCAGCCACAGAAGTGATTTTCTGTGAGAAGCTTCCTCCACGCCTGGCAAAGCCAATCTCCAGCTGGTTCTGAGAACAGACATTCTGCTAAGCCAGTTAGAGAAGTCAGTAACACCTCTGTGATGACATATTTAAGAAGGAAATCAAAACCACACACAGCTCTTCTTTTCCGAGGGGTGAGGAGGCACACCGTGGCCAGGGCTGTCCCGGCACCGCGGTGGCCATGTGGCCACTGCCATCTCAGCACGGCCAGCAGTGAACTGTGCCTGCCTGGCTGCTGCTAGCCTGCCGTGCCACCCACAGAAAGGCAAGGGTGGCAGCAGCAGCTTCTCTTTCCCAGCACCCCCACACAGCCAGGTGGCTGCCATGGCTGCAGCCATCTCGACACAATCTGCAGGGAACTGTGCCTGCTTGGCCCCTTTCAGCCAGCCGTGCTGCGGGCAGAGGGGCAGGGACAGCGGTGGTGGCGTCTCCTTGCAGGCGCCCCGCATCAGGAGAGGCGCTGAACGGTGCCAGCGCCGCAGCGGCACGTGGCGCCAGCAGGCCACATGGTCAGCAGCAGAAACATGGCGAGCAACTCTTTGGCACAGAGCCCAGGTGAGATCAACCTTTCAGCGCTACAAAACCCCATAAGAACTTTTCAACTGATAGAACTTGAGAACAAAGAAACCTACAGACAAAACTTTTCTTCCAAGTCAGAGAAAAGAAAAATGTGAAGATGCCTGAGGAGAACCAAAATGGTGGCACTGAGGACAATAAAGAAGGAGGGAGAAGTGCTCCAAGTGCCAGAGACAAAATTTTCTTCTGCAAACTGTGGTAAAAGACTATAGTTAACTAAGCTGTCCCCCTGCAGCTCACTGGGTCCATGAGAGATGCAGAGGTCCACTCACATGACAGAGAGAGTGGATGCCAAAAGGAGGTGTATGCACTCATGCAGACTAGCCACTCACAGGCAACAGTTTTCAGAAGCCTGTTTTTCCTGTGAGAAGCACTCATGTTTGTACCAGATTGGGTGGGGTTGCTGCTCATGAGAAGAGAACCAAATTGGAGAAGTTCACAGAGAAGTGCCTCCCATGATGGGGGACCCCACAGTACAAAAGAAAGACCCTTCTTTCCCTGAACAAACAGAAGAAAATTAGAAGTGACAAACTGACAAAAACCCCATGTTTTGTCTCCCTGCACTATATATGAGAAAGAGGGAGGGGCTCGGAAGAAAAAAAGTGTTCTAAAAGTTTTTTTTATTTCTCATTACCCTCTTTTAATTCTGTTAATAATAAATTTTTCTTTATACCTTCTAAGTTTGAGCCTATTTTGCCCTTAGTGTTTTCTCCTAATCCTTACCTCAACACAAGAACCCTTTGCGGTTTTTTTCTCCTCCTCTGTTCAACTGCAGCAGAGGAAAAGGAATGAATTGTTTTTTGTGAGTACCTGATGCTTAGCCAGCATCCAACCACAACATTAGGTTAATATGAAGTTACAACTAGTACTGCCAAATTCCTCTCAGTCACACTTCTTCATGGCCATGAAGTACTCCAGCACAAGTGGAAGGAGAAAAGTTAAGACAGAAACAGGAAGCTGTAGGTTGCTTAGAATATGGATTATTTGTGAAAACAATATACTTTGAGTAAAATTACCAAAATGACACTAACCTAATGTTTTCTCTCCGCAGTAAGACATGCAGCAGCTGAGGATCTGTAATAAAGCTGCTGGTTAAATGCAGAGAAAATAATATTTTTTAAAATACAGTGTTATTTTTTCCTCACAAATTTTCATGCTCCTCAGTGATCTGTCACAAACAGATATTACACCCAAATCTATAACATGCCATTGAGGGTTTCACAGCCAACCACAGTGGAGCAGCAGGGGATGTAGGAACTGAATTGCACTGCACGTAACTCAGTTTTGATTTTTCTTTACTTTGTCTACTACAAATACAAGACCCTTAACACCAAAATCAGCAGACTTACACCAGCATCAAGAAAGATTATATTATCTCCCCATCTTGTGGAGGTAGCGCTAGCATTCTGCAGCAATGTGCAACAGAAGAAGTTCTCCAGAAAGGAAAAGAACTGGTGATTAAACTCAACAGTTTACAGTGAGGGCCTGACTTTTGTTCACATTTTGTTCTTGCTGCACCTGAAACCACCAAACAGCTACACACTGCTGGGTGATGTCTGTTGCCAGAAATGTTTTCTGGTTACAACATAACATCATATATATATATTTTGTGCCGATTTACATAGAGTCTATTTTACTCTATCTAGCTGAGACACAAATGAATGAATAATTAATATATCTACAATTTGTCATCTACCATTTGAAGGCAAGCCAGAGCTACTCTGACAGCAAAGAACTGAGATAACGAAGGAAAGGAAAGAAATTTGTTGTACATAATCTGTGACTGATTTGGTTTTTTCTATGAAGTCATCAAGGATATCTATTGCAGCTGTCACATCACTTCACAAGCACTACTTTTATTCCAAAGTTCAAGAGGAAACAAAAAAGACATGAGCAATGAGAAATAAAAAATAAAGGAGGAGTGTGTAAAGAAATTTTTGAAAAGTAAATAAGGGACAAAAAAAAATCCCCAAACTACTGTGAGGAGGAAAGGGGAAAATAAAGACCAATCAAAATTAAGCTTAGGAAGTTCAGAGGATGGGAAGAAAAACAAATAAGATTCAGCATGGCAAGACTTATGTACTAAATGTTATAGTTTCATCAATTCCTCAAAAATTTCCTGTTAAAAGCTGTCTTTGTGTATACAGCACTTTAAAAGTCACAAAAGGAAATAGGAAAATAATTAAATGCACTAGCTTTCCTGGATTTTTTTAAGAAGATAAATGCTGCTAACAGAGCTCTTTGTGATGGTTCAAAATGAATAAATAACACTCTTTCTGCCATTTTTTTTATTGTAATGTTTTTCTCCTGCTTTTTAAAATTCTTTCATTAAAAATGTTTTAATGTTTTTGGGGGTATTTTACAGAATGTTTTACAATTTTGTCTTCTTAAATTTCACCAGAGACTTGCAAATCAAACCAGATCTCACTGATTTGATAGCTGCATTTACATGGTCCAATGGAACACAATGTGTTAGCATCATTCTCTGTGGAAGGTGAGTTTATTAGCAAGCTCTCCCTCCCCTGTTTCTCCAGTAAGGTGATGTGATTAGCAGGGGTATCAAGGAAGCTGTCAGCAGGTGGATAGAGAGAGATGTAAGGTGCCACTTGGTTTTCTTAGCTGGTGACCTTTGCTCACACGACAGTGAAAAACAAAACCACATCTTTGACACAATATAATTAGGACCCTTGCATTTCACCAGGTCAGGAAAAGAGGCAAAAGAACAATACTTGTTTTGCAGCCCCAGTAATTAGTCCAGGAAGATTTCTCCAACAGCTACTGTTGGCAAAGAGAGCCTATGGAAAGAGTCGCCACTCTTCCTGTATTTGCTGGCTGAGGAGCCTGCTTCCTGCTTGAAATTCAAATGAGCACAGCTCTGACCTTTACTGTCACATTTTTCATTTCATCGACAGTTTACAAGGCCTCTCCACCATGCAGGTCATGTTTTAGTTTAAACAGAAATACTCTCGTAGGTGTTAGATGCTAGTTAATGATTATACTGAAATCATTCTAATTAGGCTCTGTTGTTACATGCTGCCCTTTGGGGGCTGCTGCTGTTGTCACATAAAGTATTTTGTAGAAAAATAATTGGCCTGAGATCTTCTTTATTCTATTTTTTTTTTACTTTTTACATGATTCTGTATTTTATCATGAGAAACACTGCACAAAACTTTTAGCAATGGCTCCTACCCATCAGTTCAAAAAATGAAGGCAGGCAGGAAGACTTAAGAGATGCATGACACTTCTGAAATTTATTAACATGATCTGAGGAGGGAAATCTGTATTTTTTTATTTTTTTTTTTGTTTTCTAACCCACTGTCTTGCCATTTCTCTAAGAACCTGGTACACACTGCAGCCAGGGGAGGTTTGTGGACCAGGGAGGCACTGCTATGCTTTATGCACTGATGGGATGACTGGGATTAGGGAAAGCAGGAGGGAATTTGAGTCTGCTGCAGAACTGAGAAATAGGACAGAGAAGAGTACAGCAAGCAGCAAGTGAAGAAATGCAAATAGAGTAGAGAAGGTTTCATTTCAACCTTTTACATTTGGCAAGGGACATTAATATCATATGTTAGAGTGCTAGAAGGGAATCTCAGCCACTACTTCTCCCTCAAACATGTCCTCTTTCAAAAGATGTCATGCAAATGCCACCCTTTTCTGTGTAGCTTACATTTTTAAAATGTGAAGTGGGTCTGGATGGGGAGGGGAAAAAAAAGAAAAAAAAAAAGAGAAATCCTAGAACCTGAATTGCAGAAACTCAAATCACCCTGTTACTACAGTCATAGTCAAGAATTTAGAAGCTTAAAATTAGTCAATCTGTAAAGTTCAGATAAACTCTCTGAAGATATTCAAGGCCCTTTCAATACAAGACAGAGACTTCTTGCTTCATTCACTGTTGTTTTCTCTCTTCTTATTTATGAAAGGATCTTTTTTTGTGATGGGCAATTGAGTTTCTAGTCAAAATGTTGCTAGTTCAGGTTGTTGAACTGTAGTCTTTTTTTTACTAACAATGATGTCAACTGCAGAGTTATCAGGAAAAATTCTGCAGTATTTGTAAAGCAGCAAATCCGTAATCACTATATTCATGGGAACAGATTTCCAGTTTGTACTCCAGATACACAGTAGAGTTGGCTCATCACCTGCAAGTATCTTCTTGGCTACTACTACCACTAGTCTACAGCCATGGCAATACATTACTAATACCTTTATCACTGCCTAAATGAAGCATCAATAATTCAATTCCCATTTAAAAAAGCAGGAAATTATTCATACCATCAGCCCTCACCATCAATAACAGAACTAAACCTAACTATCTCATTATCCAATTGCAATGTGTGCAAACAGAACTGCCCGTTGTTGACAATAAATATTTGATAAGTGAGGAAACAGGAAGGATAAACCAAGGATGTATGGAGTGGCTGCTTTATAGTTACCACAAGAATTGACCCAGATGGCAATGGTTTACCCTGCTTGTACCTCAACTTATTTTCTTTTCATCTCAACAAGAAAGTGATCCCAGCTGGGCTGGATATCAACCATGGATGCAAACCATCTGTTCTCTTCCTGTCTTTGTTTATGGTATTAAGTCAAGCTAAATACCCAGGTTCCTATCAATTTCTGTAATTCCCACATTGTTTTCTTTTAAATTAGCAACAAAGTGATAACTGCAGGGATCAATTAACAATATACAAATAACAAAATATTTACTTGCTAAGGGTGCTTGAGCACGCCGTGATTTTACCTATGTTCAGGAAAGGCTGTTGCTAATTTTAGTGTTGCTATAGCTTTATATTTACCAGTGAAATCTAAGCAAGCTATTCCTACAGAGCCGAGTCAGGCAGAATGTAGTATATTTTATGTATCAATTATAAAACTTGAAAAGAAATGAGGAATCAGCTTTTGGAAACATCAACCACCAGTGGAGTCAGATGTCCAGGACCTAAAAGTCAGCTTCCCTCCCACTTGGAAGATGTCTTAAGCTCAACCACTTTCACCTGGATATTCATCACCACTTTGCTCAGAGGACAGTGATTCCTAGAAACATGTCACGATTTATTACTGAACTGAAATCACCTGGATGTTACTTCAGGAAGGATACACTGGTAAGATACACAACCAGCATAATTCTCCAGGAGATCAGTCAACTCTTTCACACTGGGCAATAGCACATCTCCAGTGAGATCAAAGAGCATCTTCCACATGGCTGACTGCAAAGCCTAAGCTAAGCCAGACCTGCTGCTGGGGTACGACACCATCCTTTGCCTCCAAGAGCCTCAGAAATGATCCAAGTATCTTGTGACAAAAGCTTCCAAATCTGTAAAACCATCTGCAGTTGAAAAGATGAGCCAGTATTGTTTCACTTCACACATGTCAAGGGTGCTTTGCAAAAGTGAGAGGACAAGAAAACAGTATCACTGATTAAAGGGTTAAAAAACAAAAAAGGGATTTCTAGTAGTCATTTCCCAGGCAGTAAAGTGAAGCTGTTTCCAAAGGAACAGTGCAAGGTCAGTGTCTGACTGCACCACATGAAGCCTAGATAACTCTTACAGAAGAGGTCAGCTCGACACAGGAAACTGTAGTGTGCCCTGTGAAAATAGCTGGGATCCTTTATAATAACAAAGCTTAGGTGTGTGTACTGTCCACCAGACACATTCTCTGGATGGTGTTATTGTGCTGATAAAATTGTTTACTGAAAGAAAAAGTCAAACATTTTTAAACATTTAAACATAATTCATTTATGAAATATTCATCTGTCAAAAAAAATTCCATTATAAAATTGTAAATAAAATAAAAACAAATAATTGAATGCAAATAAAAGAGAAAATTATAAAGGGGAAAAAAAAAACCAACAACAAAACAAAAAAACCCCACAAGTTCCAGGCTGTCTCTGAGAAATTACACATCAGTGAGGGAAATTATATACACATTTATACACATTACCACACCCACAGCATTATACCCACCAGCACAAAAAGCACAGCAACTTACAAGCACTAACAATTCTTGGCCACTGCCCTACCAGACATTGAGCAAGCAGTACATGTAGCTCTTACAGGAGTCAGTGCTAGGTACAAGAACTTCTGGAAGAAATCAGCAAGTCCTGAGGCTATTTTGCTCAGTACTGGTTGGCACAAACATTTTGCTTGCATAGGGCTTCTATCAGCATGTCTCAGTCTCTCCAATATGGTGCTTCACTTTCATGGTCATATTTTGATAAAGAAGAGCTAGTTGAATTGTAATTTCCCTTCCTCTAACCCACTTCCCTTCCTCTAACCACCTCTAATCCCTTTCTGGATGTCTTGCTTCAGAAGCTTTTTTCAATTTCATCTGAAAAATTTAGTGAAGAGACTAAGAGTGTGTATGAGGCCTGCTCTGAGAATTCCGGAGAAATAGTGAGTGAGGCACAGTAAGAAACAGGGCAAGAGATGCAGGGGAAACATTAGATGGGGACCAGAAGGTAAAATGCTTTATTTCAAGAATAAATGGAATTTTCATATTTCTATAATACTTCTATTAACTCTGTTGTCTGCAAATATTTTTACAAGCAATAGGAACATACACTAGCCTCCTCAATGGAAATTAGGAGAGAATTGCTTGAGTTGACATTAAAGGATGAGCAAGTCACTCATACAATATCTAGTATTGAATATTTAATACAGATATTGCCAGTTCTATTGTAAATAAAGAGACTGAATAAGTCAGATGACAGAACCTGAAGTGTGATGTAGGTTGTACTCCTTTAAAAAATGCTAAAACCAAAAAATTGAGCCAAGAACATAAAAGATACTGTCAAAACATTAGAAAGAAAAGAAAATTAGTCAAGGTCATGGTGTGAGTCATCTGTCTCAATTCTGTCGACAGATTAACATGTGTAGCTTAAAACTATGGTGCCCTTTGCAAAAAACACAGTGTTCCATGTATATCCAGTGCAGATGCATCATCACTGGAAAGGGCCAGACCTTTCCACATTAACAGCAAAAGCTGTTGGATATATTGGATATATATCAAATGACAACCCTGCTGTTATTGCAGCTCTTGGGGGTGGAGGGTTATCTGTGCAAAATTAACGTTTTGAGGTATCAGCTTTATTTTGGGAAATACTTGTAAGTGCCCCTAGTAAGTTATTTTACTAGAATATCTTTTCTGTGTGTATTTGTTTTTTCACAATAAATAATGTTAATTTGTTTAAAAATGTGTAGTGAAATCTCCAATATCTTCAGCATTTATCACTCCTAGAAGTACATAATTGTACAACTATTAACTTTGTTTAAATTTAAAATCTTGACAGGAAATTAAATTCTCAAATCAGAAAAAATAAATCAATCTTTTAAATTATTTTTCTTTTTTTCTTATTCCTTCTGTTCTATAATATATTTTTGGTCTTTGCAAAACATAACCTCCTTGGTTAGCACCAATTTCATCTGATCAAACTTGTCCTACCCACCACCTCCACGTATATCTCTCCCTCTTCTCACTCTTGACAAAGACAAGCACTGACTTAGACAGCCTTGGCAAGCTGCTAATGCTGTGGATTAGTGTGCTCTGCCTTGAGTGAAATCAAGTTCTCTGCCCTTTGGGGACAGCACAGCCATCAGGTTTAATTTCATTTTCTGATATTTTAGCAGTTATGTCAGGACTGCTGCAGACAAGTGAGAATGAAACGCCTTTTTGACAACAGTCTTCAGCACACCCCAGGAAAGGACATGTATATGATTTTATATGAGAAAGAGGAAGTCAGAGGCTATCAAACACATAGACAATAGGACTAAATCAAACATCAATGTGATAGATCTCAAATACAACTGGATATGCACTTGATACATTTCACAGTGTTTCCTTTTATTATTTTCCAGTTTTGCTACATTCTATGGGACAATTTAATTCAGTGGATTTGTCCAGAAGTGAAATTCATATTCTTTTATGTTTCTAAAATGCAACTATACAGACAAGCTAAAGGAAAATAATTGTATAATTATACCACCTCAAGAAAACCACATCACAAAAGAAAAAAGAGTAAAAAAGGATCTGATCCATCAAACAAAAAAAGTTATAGGATACATACCTTTATACCTTTTTTCCAAGTGGGTGAACATTTTCTATATTATCCTTTGTCTGATAAAAATTCAGAATTTTCTGAATATATAATAATATGCTAAAACAAAGTGAAAATATTTGGAGTAACCAGCGAGAACTCTTCCTTTGCAAGTGGATTGAGATTCTGAGATAAATTTCTTTTGTCTCAGAAAACCCCTCTACACCTTTACACTGAAATACACATTAACACAGTAAGTTTCATCCTACAAGTGCCTGAATTTCTTCCCCAGTCACAACACACTATTAAAATTAACTAATAAAAGCAGATGTAAGATCATTATCTGTAATGAGTGCTTTCAACACTCGCTACCCACTAGCATCTGACGAAAACATGCAAAGCAGACTGTGAAACAAAATTATGCAGAAGTGGCAGTAGTAAGCAGTTTTTGGACTTCCATATCTTCTGACAAGTGAACCATTGACTATAACTGATTGTTTTAATAGGTTTGGAAACCAAGTGCACTGAATTCAGGGGAAAGCAGTCGATGATCTCAGGAAACTTTGACTCTGTATGAATAAATTTAGAGGTCTAAAGTCTGTAAAATAGAATTCTTTTGGAGATATGAATGACGGACTGAAAGTAAAGATTGCAGAAACTGTCATTCTTGGATTTGGGGGAGGAGGTGGGAGGGATGGAGGGGGGAATTAAAAAGGATATCAAGGTGCCAGATATAAAATTCAGACATACTTATGCAATCAATTACAGTACATGAAGGATCCTAGCAGAAAACTTCTGTAGGCAGCTATCTATCTATCTGGAAGAAATTCTCAGGAGTCTTAATGGCTGTGTCCAAGTTAAATGATAGGAGTAGAAGCAGAGGTTCCGCTGTAAAACAGACTTCTATACTAGAAATCATAACTTCTCCTAGGAATACAAATATTAGGAAATAATTATATAAAAGTACATGTAAATGAAAAAAAAAGAAAAATAAAATAAATACACATATTACTAAGCCAAGTTCTCCTCTTCATGAATTTCAAAGCTCCATTGACTACTGTAGTGGCTTGGTAGTGTGACAACTGAAACCAGGATACAGATGAACTGGGAAATCACTGTCAGCTACTGATGAACCACACCTGTGAAATGTAGAAGTCTGGTTCCCTGTAAAAATTTCCATTTCTTGGACTGACAGGCTGTACAGGTTGTACTGTCAGAGGTCCTGGGTTTGGAAGGTCAGATTTGCTGTGATATATATTTCCCTACTGGTAACAATGGAGAGAGGGCTGCAATGAGGTGTTGGAGTGTCCCTGGCACAAAAATTTGATGCCCAATTAGGTTTAGAAATAGTGACAAAGAGTTGATGCCCAATTAGGTTTAGATAAAGCTCTTCTCTGTAAACCTCAATTACCTGTGATGCCTTATGACATTCAGCGTTTACAAAGTATAATTACACAATAGTGTCTGACATTTAACGTCTATGGATAATTTAAAAGACTTCTACTTCAAAAGGGCTGCTCATGAGCAACAGTAATCACTTCAATTAGCTTGGCACCATTACAATGTAACAAGACCATTTGACTGCCTATTAGGACCAGCCAAGCTCTTCAAGTGTGTTAATTTAGCAGTCATTGCTAATTTCTGGGCTTTGCTGCATTTGCATAGGAAAACATAGCCCTGTTAGCCAGAAAGGGAGTTCCATTCCTGCAGCAACTTCCTATTCTTAGAGAGGTTTTTGTGCTGTTGTTGTTTTCAGCCAGAAACATATTTCAAATCGTGAACTATTGAAAGAAAGAAGAGTTTGATTCACCAAGGGTCTTTTGTAGGATCTAGGTCTTAATTACTAATATAGTTTTCAAGTTATTTTTGTTGGGTTTTTTTTTTTTTTTTTTTT
>VZRH01003879.1:1137086-1155169 GCA_013397555.1 Urocynchramus pylzowi
TTTTTTTTTTTTTTTTTTTTTTTTTTAGCTAGTCGAGACAAGAGATCCCTGGATTAAAAAAGAAGGGGGGAAAAATCATCTATCCCTTCCATGACTCCTTTATGTAGTATTAAGGTTTTATCCTGGGGGAACTATCAGTATCTTCAGGTTTTTCCCAGAGCTCGTTGAGGCCTTGTTTAAATTTACTGGCCAATCAAGGTATTATGGGGACTGGGACCAGACAGGGTGTTACATCATCACAGATGCTCCTCTGTTTTCAAGCACTTGATATATAGTGTGAAATTCTGCAGAAGCAGGAAAGCTCTGCAAAGCAGAAGAGTTGTCCGGGGAGAAATCTTATCAGTTTAATAATTCCCTTTAAACTACTGGGACTAATCAAAGGACCAAAGTGGAAATATAAGAGTTATTTGTGCCTCTACATGAGAATAGGTAAGCTAGGATGGCTATGAGCAACCAGCAAAAGCTGAAAGTTCAGATCCTATAAAAGAATAGGTCCCAAATAAATTAAAAAAAAAACCCAAAACTTTCACAAAACCTAAAACCAAAACCAGACAATATGAGGGCTAGTCCTCCTCATGAAAAATCTCAGCACAGATGCTGCAATGCACATGAATATAAATTGAACAACTCATTTATTAATTGGAAGATTTAAGCAGCGAGTGGTCAGCATGGTCACCCTGCCATAAACTCAAATGTGTCTTGTCTGTTATTTAAGGGAAATTTCATAATGTCATCACTGCCTTCCATTACAGTGATATTAATTCTTTAAAATACTACTGAGGCATAATTTCTGTAAGGAATTATAAATATAGACTTTACTAATAATGCTTAGTATTTCTACAGTACAGATGGTGAATTAACTCAAATACAATAAAGCAAACACCTACAATAAGAAAATTTCTGGCAAAGGGATAGCCAAAAAAAAAAAAAATAAATAAAAAGCATCCTCCCTGATCTAAGTCTAGTGGGGTTTTACTAACTCTGCTCTAGTAACAACAGTAGTCCAAAATTTACTTACAATACCTAAATATCATTGAAATTTGATCTCTAGGGTAGTACCAGGGAATTGCAGTGGAGATTAGTCTGAATATAAGCCAAAAATATGCTCTCACCCCAAAATAAGACAAACCTCATAGAGACTACATTTGGACTTGGGCCAGAAGATGAAGGAAAATTATTGTACATTTTCTTTGGCACTGCTAATTTGGCACCAGCAATATTGTGTTCAGCTTTGGCACCATTTTCTGCATATTTTAAATCAGTGACTATATTTTTAAGAAAATAATCTTGAAGATAAAATGCTGAAGTGACCTAAACCTTTCATCTGTGCATCCCTGGTCTGGAATGCTTACAAACCAACCCCCCCCCCCCCCCCCCCCCCACAAACCACAACTGAAAAAAAAAAAGGTGACTAGGAGAAANCCCCCCATAATTTTCTCATATGCCTTCTTGAACTTCCAGCTCCAAGCTAATGTATATCAAATGTACATGACAAAGATTTTTTTATATCTTTTAATAGGAGCAACAAAGCTAACAAAAAATGTGAGTGAAAGTCACTTTGTTTCCACAGGCTTCTGTGATAAAAAGTTAACCCCTACCACTTTAATGCATCAGTAACCATTCCTTATAGTCAGATGGGAATCACACCACTAATGAGCTAAATACTTGATGACTTGAAGGCTGAAGGACTGAAAGGCACATCATTTTATTGCTTCTTTTAGAAAATGAGGTGAGTTCAAAATCCTGACCATGTGTTAATAGGAGCAAGCAATTACGTTCATATGATAATACAGAAATAAGGGGAAGTGTCAGTTAAAATTGCCTTGAAGTGGCCAGGTGGAGAACTCAAGCAGAATTCAGTGAAAGAAAAAGTTTCATGCAACATTTTCCCTTCATATCAATTTGCCTCCTTGACCAGAACAAAATTGAGCTCTGTGTGTTTGTACATTTCAAGAAGCTTACATTATTTCAATCTCATTTTCAAAGATGTCAGAAAATTTTAACAAAAGTTCCAAATGCATTACAGGCGTAGAGTACATGAAAATTACATAATACCATAATGTAGGTCAAGGAAGATTTGATTTATGGATACCACAACATTTTGACACATAATTTTGCACCAGTATAACATTTTTTATCATTTCCCAGAAATGCTAGGCACCAGCAACTCTCAGGCCCAGCTTTAAAATACAGTATTAACATTAATTTAGTGCAATATCAGACAGTATGATTCTGGAAATTCCTTCCATGTAAAGGAAGTTCTCTAGCTTTCCAGAGCTGGAGAAACACTTTCTCTCTGTTTTTCTACCTTCAGCATCACAGGTAAGATATGCAAGCAGAGAAAAGGGAACATGACTAGGTCTCTGCTCATGCTACAGTGATCCATTTGCTGACTGCCCAATAAATCAAAATACACAGAGAGAGAGAGACCTTTGTAAATTGTTAAAAGTGCCACCCTGATCTTGTCTAGGATTAAACAGGAAAAGAATAAAAGTGGACACTTTCTTCCAGTTCTCTAGTGTAACAAATACAGCTTGCACAAATTGCAAGGACCACCTATGACAAATACCAAAACCACCAAGAGGATTTCAGACCAAATTTTCAACCTCTATTTTCTTCATTTATTCTTTTGCAAAGTAATACAATTCAAAGACATAAAATACAGACAAATGAAAAAAACATATAATCAGCTTTATTGTACTTTTCATAGAAACAATCAGACCAATATCTTTTCTTTCTTTAATCCACAGAGAGAAAAAAAAAAGAGAGTGAGAGAGAGAAATTGATTATATACATAGGCAGGAAATCAGACTGATGCATTTATAAGGGGAAAAGAAAATACCAGCATAAACCTGATTCATCAGCCAAACTTACAGGAGAAAAGGGCACATGACATATTTGTTCAATATTGGAAAATCTTCTTTAATTTACCCACTGTAACGACACCCTCAAACTTGCATCTTTTATAAGAGACAAGGCTCATCAGAACATCATTTTACAAATTCTTCTATGGCCCTTCTGGTATTATTTCTTACAATAAACTGGCCAGTATATGATTACTCTTTACAGCACAATTTTCATGGAGTCATATGCTCATTTCAAGGTCATGCTCACTGCGCTCTCCTGAGGTAATTTGTTTGGCGCGGAAGAGGCCTCTGTTTTTCTTGTGGTCCTTGTGTTCACGCTACCAGAACCTCATCTCATCTATGTAGCAGCTTTCTCATTCTGCAGCAATTTTCAGCCTGAATTCTCAAGGCTCTCTGTGGACTTCATGAACTTCTGCCACCTCACCCCTTCCTGGCCTTCAGAAGTGGGGGAACCAGAACAGCCAGAATGATTATTCTGACTGGGGCTGCACTATAACACCTGAAAGAGAACTGAGAAATTAATCTGGACCACAAAAATCTTATGCTTTGTTGAACAGAATGGAAGTGGTTTTGATGAATCTCTGTACTCAATGAACTTTTTCCTTCCAGCTCATGCCATGGGTGAAGGTGGTTCACTGGATATTACGTTTAAAGGTTTTGTGTGTCTGTAAAAAAAGGATGCCAAAAGATCAGAGGAACAGTGAGCAAAGGGAGCAAGAAAGCCAAAAATCTAGACACAGCCACAATAGGAATAGCAATGTGACCCATGAAAAACTGTCAGAGATCAGGCTTTGGGACTAACCATGCTAGGAAGGTGAGAAAGTGGTAAAGCAAAGAGCCATAAGCTCTTGCTGTGCAGCTCCTACTCTACTGAGGGAAACAGAACTTTTATGTTCTTTTCAAATAAGCATAACAATATGTGTAACAAAAGTACCTGACTCTACCCAGAGTTTCTCCCATTAGTGCTTTTTCCAAAGACTAACCTTTAGCTATCCAAAAATAAATGATGCTCAATGTAAATCATCATATCACTAAAGATTATAGGATAAGAAAAATTCTTCTCTCTCATTTTCATGGGAAATGAATGAGAATGATATTGGAGGGAAGACTAAAATCTTGGCTCAAATTAAACACCTTTCTCCTGTTACTCTCTCCAGACAGCCATTACTTTTTCTTTCTCTTGTTTTTCCTTGCTCCTATCACTCCAGCATATATAGTTGCTGAAGGGGCTCACATTTTGGCACTTGAGATTTGCAGACCTCCTCTCCAGGACTTTACATGATTTTGCCTCCTATGGAAATCTTTTATTTTCTTCTCATTGTACCTAACTCCTCACCAAGCCACCAGAACAATCCACACATCTCATACAATATGGTGATCTTATACCAGCTACGTGGGAGATGGTTGTATATTATATCTAAGGGAAGGAAATAGCAATCCTAATTTTCATTTCTGTTCTTATATTCTCTCCCTAATAGAGCCATTTTCTTCTGCAGCCAGGGTGTGAAGAGGGGTGGTAACCTAAATCAACACACATCCTCCAACTGTCCCCATACATCGCTCTTTTACTCATTGTAACCTGATCTAACATTTCTTCCTCTTGCACAGGTGACAGACATCAAAATATTCAAGGGGCCCCGAATCACAGTGGAAACATTTCTGTGAAGGACCCTGCCATATTTCTTATCCTAAGCAGCCTTAACTGTCCCCAGCATGGGGCTAAAGAGGAGAGTATTAGGCAATTGGCACCAGCTGATTGATTGCTCTAGGGTCATATCTAATGCCTGACTGGTCTGATAAAATGTGAATGTATACATCCATAAAATCAGCACCAAAAACAATGGCAGTCAGCAGTGCAGCAAAACCAAATTTTCTATTTCTCTGTAGATTCATCCTGCACATGGTTATGGCTATCCCAGTAACAAGTCATGGAAGATTTTACCACCATCCAAAGATCAAACCACATGACTACAAAATTAAGTAAAACCTCTCAACCTGGTAATAGCCAGTGTTAATTTACTGGCTTCCACTCTGTTAAAGCCTTTTCAGCAGCAGACTAGAGAAAAGCTGTCTTGTTCTTGCCTGCAGGGGTGTTTTGATGAGCTGAAACTTTATCTACACTGACAAGACAGTAGCGAGCAAGTGTCAGAGCATTTTTATTCAGATCTCGACCACACCTTTGCAATGTTTCCTGCATCTCTGGGGACTACAACCGGGGAAAAGAAAACAACCCAGACAGCAAAACACACTACACTGACTTTTCACCCAACTTTGGTTAAACCTCTAGCAGCCAGAATATACAATCAGATTAGTCAAAATTATATTACCTCCCCCCTCTCAGAAAGAAAGACCTGAACCTAAAGGTTCTACATACATCTCAGGAGCTGGATGATGGGGATGGTGCTTATGTGCCAGAGCCAAAGAGGGAGAGAATACAGCCTATGCTGCCACACCTCTCCAAAACAAGAAACAGTCAAGCAAGGAATAAAATACATGTGAAGGGAATTTATTTGATTTAATCACCAGAAGTAAGTTGTAAAATCACTACTTTCCTTCATGTCAGATTAAATATTCAATGATTCTCAAGCCCTCTCCTGTTCTTTCAGCTGAGGAGACACAGGGCATCTTTGTCAGCAGAGGCAGCTGCTCAGGAGGCTGAAGCAGACCTGCCATCTGTCCACAGCTGATCAGCTCATCCCTCATGCAAGTGAATATGCCCTCAGAGTGGGAGAGGTAAGAAATAGATGTACTGACTTTACACCAAGAAAACCTGAATCACATTTTAAGAGACAAGACACAGTACAGAGACAGGTACAAAACTGAGAAGTACTTTACAGTCAGTGAGCGAAAACCTGTAAGAAGTTCCCACCATAAATGCAAGCAATCTCTGCTTCAGTCCTTGCTGAAAGGATTGTCAATTCAAGGAAAACTGACTTAATACAATTGTAATAATTTACCCAAAAAAAGAAAGCACTACCAGAGCAAATCAGTACTTTATTATACTCCTATTCTTCCAAGCTCACCTTACTCAAGAGAAAAGCAGCACACGATGAGCTCGTTTTTACTTCCTAGCCTTCACTCAAGAGACCAACCACATATCAAAGGATCTTATAATGTGCATCATTTAAGCATCAGCATAAGATGCCCTGGTACATACAGCAGTCCAGTACATCTTACATGTGTGTTGCAGATAACATGATTTTTTTTTTGTCTCACTACATAATCCACTGCACACAAGCTAAGATATTTCAAGGGATTTCAAATTCCTTAATAAATAGGTATTGTCAAAGTGTTATTTTTAATAGTATGAATGTATTCTCCATTTCAATATTCTGTTTCCTAAAGATGCACAAAATTAAGAACACACAGTGTTGCATAACCTACCACAAGATTATTATAAAATCTCAAAAAGTCTCACACAAAAAGAAGTTGAACTCCTTTTAACTGTTCCTCATTGTAAATATTAATAAATAATCAGAGGTAGAGTCCACTCCAGCTGTCATGCTATGAGATTGATATTTCATGTGTTAATCCACTTTTTTTTTTCTCATGACAATGGTAAGAAATCATAAAACTCTAATTTAACCTAACAAACAAGAAATATTTTTAGTAGCATAGAGTCATATTTAAAATAATGCTGATTTTGTAAAGTTGCTGTTACACTGGCTATTTCAGAGGCATGTGCCTGTCTGAGGTTTCTCTTTGACTCCCTCCTGGCACAAAGACCCAGCTTTCTTGCCCCAGTTTCTCCTCTTGTAAAAATCTGGAATTATACTTTGTCTCTCACTACTGTGGAAAAAAAGAGCTTTAGTGTTGTAACCCTCAGTGATGTTTGTCTATATTGGACAGCTGGTGGTCCTGTTCAACAAATCCACAGTCTCATGCTTGACTAATTAGTTGAAAACTGAAATTCAGTGTTGGAGACTTCTAAGGATAAACCCTTCTTATATACATATGCAAACATACAGGGTGATGAAAACTCCAAGATCACTTGGAAAAGAAACAACTTAGATTCATTCTGGACAGTCTCCTTAAAATGTGAATTCAAGGCTAAGAATCAAAAGATCTGGAAATCAGGTCACTGGTAAGCTCCTGGTGTCCAACTGAAAAACGAGAATGTAAGAGTTTGGTTTCAGGGAATAAGCCAGACCTCATAGCCCATTTGCAGCACGCCCAGCCAGAGGTAGAGCCCTGACCCATCTGAGGCATGTGTCAGAACAGCTGAGTCAGAACACACAGTCCAAGCAATGCGTTATCCTGCTCCCAACTCTTGGCAGCACCAAAAGTAATGTATGTCCCTTTTCTTTAGTTGTCTAATATTAGAACTGGGAAATTTTCAGGTTAATAATTCTTCTGAAGTATGCACTATCATTAGTTGCTGCAATTCTGAATATTCTTGTTAGCTATCAGTGTCCTACCCTTTTTTTCTCATTCATATTAACTTTAGTTTCAACGTCATCTTTACAGCAAGGAGTTCACAGTTTTAATTAACATGGTATGAAAAGACATTTCCTTCCTTTTGTTCTGAGCTCACAGTAGAATTCAGCTGTAATGAGTCAACTCTTAACCTGCATTTCCTAAAACACTATATTTTGTCTTCTTTTCTAAATATATAATTCTTGAATCAGACATGTGGATCTCAAATCGAATTCATCCATATTCAATTACTATAGTCACAAGAATAAAAGGAAATTCTTTGTCCTCTCTCTGATTTTACCACTCAGAAAGAAAGACCAATGGACTTTAGAGTGATTTCTCCCTTGGATTTTTTTACCACTTCTTTTACCACCCTTCCCACAGCCTTACCCAGGCCAAAAATAAAGAGTGAAATGAAAGTGACATTTTGCCTGAGTTCAGTCAATCAACTACATAACAGCATATGACAAAAGATACACTACTTGGCTGTGTAGAAAAGGCACTATTTATCTCATTAGAGAGCTTTCCTGATTTAGATTATGCAAGGCAGAAGAAGCAAAGCCAGTACAGCTGCAGGCAAGGATCAGAATTTTCCCCAACTCATATCCCAGCTAACAGCCACAGGTCTGACCACTTCTATGTGTCTATATGTACAGTATCTCTTGCAGATTTCCCATTCCTACCAGGCAAAAGCCTGTTAGGCTGGTAGCATTTTTACTACTTTCTTCACAGCAGTCATACTTTCCTTGGTGAATTCCTGGATTAAGTGTAGTTCAGTCAAGAGCATAGGAGTAAATAAAAACATGGGGATTTTTCTTCCTTCTTTATGTTTATCCCACCATTTTCCCATGCTGATTCTGGTTGCTAAATTAAGTGCTATCAAGCCTTGCTGTTTCATCACACCTGGATATTTATAGACACAGAGTCCTTGACCAGCCAGATCTAAAGTCTCTCGTGTCTGTCAATTAAGAGAAATTTCATTTGACTGACGCAGATTATTAGTAGTACTGGTATAATTTTAATTACAGTATTACATACATTTTATAGGGAGACATTCTGCCTTACTTTGCCTCATCCAGAATTGTAAATCCTTCAAGAAACTCCATGTGTGTACACATGTATATTGTGTACTTATATGCAGAATACACACAAACACAAGTGAACTCAATCAATAGCCCTGTAACTTCAAAAGGCATCTAGTCACCAAAAGCAACAACCTCCTGTCAAAATGGGAAAGAAATACACAGGTGCAGAGTAATCCATGCAAGTCAAGAAGAGCACAGTAAGAAAGCTCAGAGGAGGAACAGTCCAAGAGCTGCAGCAGAAGAGAGCCCCAACCTGCTACAGTCTTCTGGACACCTCAGCAGGTGCATCTTGTTGCCTCCAACGATAGTCCAAGGTGAGAGGCACGAAGTGGTTTCTCAAGCAGCACAGCAAGCAATATTACTAGCTCTGTTGCACAGACAAAAAATTAACATGCGTGCTCCCCAGCCTGCCCCGGGCGGATAAACCTGCTGCCTGTCAGCTTGCATCCTCGTAGGCAGGAGATAGCAGCTGGGGCAGCAGCCAGAGCACACTGCCTGACAGCACCCTCTCCAGAGGCCTGATATTATTACAGAGCTCACCTCTCTCTCCACACGCTGAATTAACTTGTTCTGACTGTGTGACAGCTCTGACGACTGCCCGCACGGATGCAAGAAGCCAGGGTCACATGCTGTTGTGTGCATGGCCTGTCACCAGCCGTGCCACTAAAGCCAGACAAAACCTTGTCAAGGGAGGTAAACTCCTCCAGAGGCAGAGGTAAGCGACTCAACTCATGGCACAGCTTGTGAGGGTTTTGATCAAGTTCAAGGACAGTATCCTCTGACAGGGGAGCCGGGTGTAGGAGGGAAGGAACACACACCCACACACACGCTGGAACACGCATGCATGCACACACGTAAAGAAAAAAGCAAAGACAGACAGGTTCAGCTGATGGAGCACAGGCAGGAATGCTGGTGGGGGCACAGCTTGCTGTCAGCAGTCTCATGATAAAAGGGGCAAAGGAGAAAGCTTCCAATTCTCACTGCAAAATGACATCAAAAGAGAAGAAAAATAAAAGCATGTCCTCCCACTTTGAGGTTCTGGAGTTCTGGATGTGCCCAAAAATTAAGTTAGGGAGCAGAGAAAGTGAGTTTGCAAAGAAAAATGCCCTGTTGAATTTAGTAGTTAGCTTCTGCTGCAGACGATACCTCTGCTTATAGCACACCTGGCACAGCCCGGAAAACCTAGCTGAAAAATTGCTTAATATTAAACTTTTTTCCTTCACCTTTCTTCATGAGCCTTTATCCTAAACATGAAGCCCACAGGCAATTGTGCTGACAGTATTTTCAAAGAGCTCCTACAGAGTACTCCCTTCTCTGCATCTCAGTGAGCTGTACTCCAAGATAAGGAAAGAGTGGTCGGGCTAAAAACCCACTGATTGTTACCTTCTTTTTACTTGAACTACAGAAAATTTCCGTTCTACTTGTTCTCCACCCTAAAATACCAAGGAAATTTGTTCACTCCCTGTATTTTTTGTCACAAAAATACTAGGTGTCAGAGATACAAGGTTTTTTACTATTCAAATGAAAACGCTCAGCTTACCAAGCATGTTTGATCAGTATATATGGAAAGCAGTTACTGGAAATAATGTACACTTTGGAAGTCATATTTAGTCCAGATATGATCTCTCCGCTTCATATTTCTGCCATCACACAAAGAAGCCTCCCTACAGTCTAAATACCTAAGCAAACAGAAGCTTCTACTACTTTACATTACCAGCATAGCACAAAACAACTAGAATGGGCTGCTTTGGCCCGAGTTTTGACCAACTTTGCTAGCAAAGGGAAAACAGAGGCTTACAACAGGTAGCATGTTATTTCACAAAAAACGTTTTCTTCTCATGAGCTCTGCAAACAGAACCTACCCATGGGAAAGGTGTTACCACCATCCAGAGTAATGAAACATTATGTGCTCATCCCATCAGTAACAAAAACGAAGTTTAAATGGACACTAATGTATTAAAAAAGCAACCTTTGATGCAATTACCCTGTAAGTATCAGGGAAAAGTGTCACTTACCAAGAACTGATTGTAAGAGAGCATTTTTACACCTTTTGTCCCATGCCAGCCGTGATCAAATATTATCTTGTTTGTTTGGTTGGTTGTTGATTGGTTTTTTACAGCTCCTGTATGGAAACAGTTGCTGGTCATATTTCCAAAATATCACAGGAAAATCAACTCAGTTGGGATACATTCTAGTATTAACACTACAACTCCTACCCAGAAGCAATGACAGTGGGATGGCACAGATTATTTTGCTTTTGTCTGTGCCATAGTCTTTTCTGCAAATCTCCAAAATAGAAAACTTTCAAAGTTTAATCTTCCATAAAATAATAAATAATATATAAAAATGTCATTGAGCAAGCAATAAGCTACTTTCTGCTTATTTTAAAAAACATATTTGACAACAGAAACCTTGTACTTTTCTGAAATTAGTGGAATTTTTGGTGTTGGTGTTTCTTTAAAAGCTTAGCATATAAGGAAGCAAACTAATATACGTATCCATTTGCACAGAAACACCTAGAGTAAAATATTTTCAGGGTAATATTGAAGATAGTATAGTACAGGAATTTCTAACACCAACAAGTAACCAAAATCCAGACATAAATATGCCAAAGATCTGAAGGTTTTTTTTTCTGTTAGAGCTCTATATATGTGATCTCACAGAAAGATCTTAATGGAGCAATCCCCAGTTCCCTAGCAAGCGGCAACCTCAGGCTAATGACTAGCCTTAACTTAGAATGAAAGAAAAGAAATTGAGAATTAAACTACTTTCTTATGTCTATTCATTCTATTCATTCACAGGAAGCCTGTGATTTTCCGAGGAAAGTCTGATGACTGGTGAGTCAAAAGTTCCAGAAGTAGAAGATCCTGTTAGCACAATTTTTTTTCACTTCTTCTTCTAGGTATTTTCTTCCACAGGCTTAATGAATTGTCATTCATATTTTTGAGTCACTTCTCATTTATCATACCTATCCAACAGAAAAAGCATAATTTTCCATTGACCTCTTTGATTTTGACAATCATCAGACTTCTTCTAGTCTATAATATTCCTTTTTATTTCGAGAGAAAAAAATATTCAAGGTTATGTTCCTCAGGATCATGTAATGAAAAACCTTTAAAGCAGAACACAAGCATATCTGGCTGAGAACAGTGTAACCAAAACCAACTCACTAACTTTTCCTGTCAGTTTATTAATTTGAAATAATCATGATACTCCTGATCTGTATTTAGTACAGAAGTGGTACAGAGTGTCTGGTCTGTAGGAGAAGCTTAGCTCATCATGTTTCATACAGATAGGAGAAGTTTAGCACATCATGTTTCACACAGGGAGAGTTGTTCTGAGAGACATACGTCTTTTTCATCTCTCCTAGTGATTAGTTGGGGATTGCTCTCTCCTGCACTTCAGGTTCAAAAATAACTAGAGATTTTTACCCCCAAAGGGAACGGTCTCCTTGCCACTAGTGACTAATTATTAAGTCATCATTATCTTTAATTGTCAACTGTCAATAAAGTAAGTCCAATAAATAATAATAAATAAACATGTGTAATAAAATGCTCTACTGCCTCAATGTCTACTGCTGAAACTACAACAGAACTCCAATCAGCAGGTTCCTCCCACCTACTGTGGTTTGCAGATAGAACACATCTTGTTTTTTGTGTTTGCAACTTTGGAGGCTGTTCACTGAAGCAATTGAGAGTTGCTGTAGCAATAGTACCATGCAACACACTGTGAACTGAAGTATTAGATATGTTAGCCTTCTAACAGGACATCGCTAGCATATGATAATGACAGTTCAGTGCATTTGTAAACATCAGCTTCTTATTCTTAACTCCAAAGTAGCTGGTACACAAATACACAGCAAAAGAAGTCAATCACTCAAAAAAAAAAAAAAAAAAAAAAAAAAAAAAAAAAAAAAAAAAAAAAATTGAAATTATATGCCACTTCTGGATGCCAGTGGGAGGAGTAATAATACTCAGATTCTCCACTTTTATCTGGGGGCCAGTGCAGCTCTCCTAGAATATGACTACTCCTTGCAGCTTGAGGAATGAAAAATCCCAATTCCATTTTCATTTCCATTTCTCATCGCACTGCTTCTGGCTGAGATGGAGTTCATTTTCTTCAGAGCAGCCCAGAAAGTGCTGCTTTTCTGATTTGTGCTGAAAACAACCCTGATAACACAATCCTGAGAGCTTCAGCTCCTGGCGAACGGTGCTTGCGCAGTGCCGAGGCTTTCTCTGTCTCTCATCCTCCCTGTGCCTTCCAAGTGAGCAGGATCTGGGTGGGCAAGTGCCTGAGAGGGGACACAGATGGCAGAGCTGACCCCAGTGGACAAGGAGATGCCCCATGGTGCTCAGCAAGCACAGTTGCAGGGGGGAGGCAGGAGGAGCAGTTGGGCTCGTGGTGTCTGTGCTCCCAAGCCAGCGTTAGGTGTGCTGAGGCCCGGCTTCCTGGGGAGTCCACTGGGACATCTGCTTGCCCAGGGGAATGCCTTGTTCTGCTTTGCCTGCATGTGCAGCTTTTGCTTTGCAGGGTAAACTATCTGTGCCTTCATTCATGAGTCTTCTCCCTTTCCTTGCATTTCATTCCTACCTGGCAGGAGAGGGGAGCAAGGGACTAGCTGGAGTGAATTTGGCTGATGGCTGGAGCCAACCCACCACATATGTACATATGTACTGTTTCTTATCATCAGAAGTTCCTAATAACTATAGAAATCACTTAGAATAAAACAAAGATAATCATTATGGTTCCAATATATTATTTTGCATCTCTTTTAAAACCCATATTGTAATGGAACTCTGAACACGTGTCTGTTGCTCACAGTCAAAAACATTTCTCACAGACTGTCTAACTGAGTACCTTTTTCTTAATACTTATTTTTATAATTCAAATATCTTAGTGTGAATTATTGTCCAGAAAAATCACCAATAAGGCAAATTATGTTCTCAGCACTGGACATAGAAAATAGAAAGTTTATTGTATCATATCTTTCTATCTGATTCCTGGAAGAGTTCATAGAAAATGTGGAGAAGGCACCATAGTTAATTATTTTGTTTATCCCAGTTTCCAGCATGAGGGAAGGCATCCCAGACAGGGAACTTACCCAAAGTGCTGCTGTTCTGCTTCTATATCCACAGAACTCTCAGGCTTCGCTTTGATTCTGTGAACATACTTTGTAACACGGCTTCCATATCCAACCATTTTCATTTTGCAAATAAATTGGATATAAAATTACCATTTTTAATACTGTGATATTCACCTCATGCAGGTAATGATACACAATTACACAATCACACTGTTAGGACCATATGTAGAATGTAGATGCTTTAACTGGGATTTGAGGTATAACCTTGAACCTGTGCAAGCAGGGGTATCCCTCTATGAGCAGTTACTGCAGAGCAAGAGCAGGCTGCTGTGCCTCAGCTGCTCACCATGGAGATCCCTCAGTGACAGAGAGGATAGAGCAGGACCTGATACAGACTAAAGTTCCTCTTGCTATTCTGGACTGTTGCCTCATGATTTAGCCAGAAAAAGTCCTAGAGCTGCTAAAAGTGCAAATAAGATTAACAGTTGGTGTACCTACTTGGTTGTTTGCATCTTCCTATATAGCAAACCTCTGGATTATGCTACACTGTTAACTTGCTTCAAATGTTCTGACCCAAAAGGGTCCTTTCCAGGTGCCCTATTAAAAGAACTTCACAAGATTTTTTTCTTTCATGGAAGGGCAATCTCACCAAGGGTTAATTCTCATTGTTATCTCAGTGAGGCATAACCTGAAAACCACTGCCAAGGTGTCCACAGCTGCAGTATCTTGGCAATAGTTCTTTTTCAGCATATTTAATTTGTATGGTAATATATGACCACTGTTTTGTAATCTGAACTAACCTAATCAATATGGATGTACTTCATATTCAAGTTCATTTTGTAATTGTACTTGCCAACACAGGGTTTTATAAATATAGACTATAAAACAATTAAGAAACATATAAAAATAATAGTTTTGACATTTTTACTCATACTAAAGACTCCTAAACATCTGTGTTCCATTGGATTACGTTACAAGCTTATATATATACTTCAGAGTTCCCAGCAGGACATGTGAATCTAAAAAGAAGCCATAATTTATTATCCCTATTAATGAAATTCTCTAGATTTCAATCACTGTGGAGCTTTATGGTGAACTTCTGAACATCAAAATTTCTTTTGCACAGCTGAGCCTTATTCAGAATCTGGCCTTGAAGAGACTCATTTCAGTATATTAGGCATTAGGATTTCAGATCATTTAAAAAGGAAATGTACTGAAAAATAAAGTAATTGTTACATTTTTTTTGTAATTGCTGTTAAAAATTTAACAATTGTTACA
Organism: Urocynchramus pylzowi; assembly: GCA_013397555.1. Lineage (NCBI taxonomy): Eukaryota > Metazoa > Chordata > Aves > Passeriformes > Fringillidae > Urocynchramus > Urocynchramus pylzowi. The sequence continues at coordinate 1,151,816 of VZRH01003879.1, forward strand.
GCAATTGTTAAATGCTGGCATAAAGAATTCCTAGCATGAAATATGTAAGTCTGCTGTTGTTCTAAATTGTGATATTTTTCTGTTTTACAGAAAAATATCACAATTTCCATGTGAATTTAATATTTGGTAGCATCCATGCTACTTGAGGCTCAATAAGTATGAGTGCAAACTTAGTATAATAAAATAACTGGCTGTCATGGTTTAAGCCTAGCTAGAGATTAAGCACCACACAGCCACTTGCTCAGACCCCTTGTTTCCCCACCCACCCCAGGAGAATGGGGAGAAGAATCAAAGTCTAAGTTGAATGTCGAGATAGGAACAGTTTGTTAACTGAAAATAAAGTAAAATACAATGTTAATAATAAATTATAATAATGATTATAATAAAAAATTGTTCACCACTTACTGACTGATGCCAGACCCTACTTCCCAAACCCAGATCAGCCTGCCTGTCCAGGTAACTCCCCCAGTTTACATACTGGGCCTGACATTCTGTGGTGCTGAATATCCCTTTGGGGACTTTGGGCCACCTGTCCCAGCTGTTCTCCCTCCCAGTTTCTTTTGTGCATGTCCTCAGTGGCAGAGCATGAGACAAGGAAGAATAAGTCCTTGACTCAGGACAAACACAGCTTAGCAAAACTCAAAATATCATCCTCACTCTGAATCAAAACACGGCATTTTAGCAGCTGCTGAGAAGAAATTAACTCTACTCTGGCTGAGACCAGCGCAATGGTTAAACAATTCCAGTTGTCTTTTATGTGTGTGAAATGAAACCTTTTCTGTCTTCTAAAAAGAAGAGAGAAGAAAAGCTAATAATAATGCACACACATACACAAATACCTCCTACTTCAAAACAGAGATATATGCCAGTATTAGATTCATATCTGTACAGAGTATTCAATTTACTACCAATTTTGAGACCCAAGACAGGAAAACGGTCTCTAACAAATACCTTTTACAAAAAGAAGACAGGAGAGTTCTGCTCTTTTTCATAGTAATCATATTTTCAAAACCTTACACTGTTTAAGTTGTTTTGAAGCTGTATATCACAGTCAGCAGCAAAGTCCCCATTCCTCCTGCACTTACACCATTATGCATGTGCAATTCATAAAATATTTACATATGTTGCCTCTTTTTTGTTTTGGAAAGCAAAATAAAGATAAGCCATAAATTTTGTCAACAGCACATATGTGAGGTAGGGTAATTAGTTTATTTTTTATCACCTTGTTGGTAAATTAGGGGCCCTCTTATTACATCTTGATTATGTTTGCAATTATCTGATACCAAATGTTGCTTCTACCATCTTTCCACTACTTTTATTCTCTTTCTCTTCTCTTCCTGTCCGCTCTCCTTCTTTCCTCAGCTTTTTAATAGCTGATAACCATACCTTGTTGCATACTGGCTGAGAGCTCTATCAAGTCCCAGGTGCAAATCAATAAGTTATAGCGATTCATAAAAATAAGACTGTCATCATTATTGTTCAATTATTGCTGTGTCTGAGGAAAGATTCTTCAAGTGCTGAAGGTGTCTTCACTAATATTTATAATCTGCACCGAACAGTATTAATGAATGAGTGGGTGTACATTCTGCTGAAATGCACTGGTATTTGATTTATACTAAGTCCAGGTCTGATTGTTAAAGCTAAATCCATTAAACTGTCTCTTAGATCTGCCTTAATGTACTTCTCTGCATACAACAGACATTACTTAGCTTTTCATTATTGGTTGAATATTTGTCTTTATTAGATCATCCCATGATAAATGGGACTTGGGATATTTTGAAAAATAGCAGTTTATTAAAGCTTCACTTGTCAGAAAAAAAATACTTAAAAAATTATCAGCATGTTTGCTAAAAAATAATCAGTAGATGCTAAAAGTGTAAGAAGAAATTCAAAATATTCAACCCTAGTTCATAAAACCAAGATGCTCAAGGAAGAAATTCACACTTCATCTAGGGGAAAAGAAATTCACAAACAGTTTTCATTTGGAAGGAAAAAATACACTTCATTTACCTAAGCTGTCAACTTCTAAATGTCTCCAAAGGGGGAGGTTTTTGTTTCTCTAGCTCAAAATTGTTCTCTCCTTAAAAAAAAAAAAAATCCATTAAACAGAAATGTAAATGGCAAAGAGAGGGTAGGGAGAACATGGAGAACATGTAGGAAATCATCAGCTTCCAGCTCAGGTTAGGCATATCTGCAAAGGCCATTGAGTATTAAATACAAAGACTGACTACAGCATTTCTTCTCATCTACAAGAGTTTTCCATTCATAGTACATACAAAGCCAGCCCAGGACTGACAAGTCAGTCTGGGTTATATTTCGGATACTGTCTCCATGCAACACTTTTGTTTTTCTTAACTGTTGTTGGCTACAATCAGAGAGAATTTCTCCGGCACTATTAATATATTATTTTCAAGTCATTTTGCTCAGGAAGTAAAGCCTCAGTAAAGCCTTGTAGGCTTGATTCTATCTTAAGAGGAGTGGTCAGCCATTGAATAGAATGCAGCTCATTTACGAGTAGATAATCCTTCTTTTTTTGCTGCAGGAGACAGTAAACAACACAGCTTCTCTCCTTATATTCCCATTGTTCTTCTAGACAAATCTTTAACTCCCAAAATTTCTCTCAAGCCAGCAATGCCATCATCTTCTCAAATATCTGTGGGCTCTGACATGCTAGCCCTCTCCTCTTCTCCCTGCATTTTCTTGTCTAAACTCATATTACAGAGCTCCTTCACCAAATACCAAATATTTTTGTACTGAGTACAAAATGTGCACAGTAATACATTATTACCTGCCTGCCACATGCATTAAATAAACTAATTTCACAATCCAGTGCTGTCACTGCTGTGCATGACATGTTAGAGTCAGAGTTGTGCCTTTCCAACAATGCGAGATCACTAGAAGCACAAGCTCCCTGAGGGTCCATCTTTCTAAGGGTCCACAAAACCCACACAACATATGGAACACTAGAGCTAAAAGCTGGCAGTATCTGAGGATGGAGTTAGACCTGGAAGTCCCATGCACATGACAAACCCTGGACACATGTCAAAAGGCAGCACCTGTGCCTCAGAAAGGATAAGACCCTTGTGCAATTTTTACACTGTCCCTCACTCAGAAGTCTGTCCAGAAATGCAGTACAGATCCAAGTGTATAAACAGCTGTAAATTATAGAATCACAAGGTTGGAAGAGACCTTGAAGATCATCAAGTCCAACCAATGCCCTAACACCTCAACTAAACATGGCACCAAGTGCCACATCCAACATTTTTTAAACACATCAAGGGATGGTGACTCCTCCACCTCCCTGTGCAGACAACTCCAGTATTTTATCATTCCTTCCGTAAAAAACTTTTTCCT
>VZRH01003880.1:0-36132 GCA_013397555.1 Urocynchramus pylzowi
GACGGACAGACAGAGGCGCGCTCCGCGCCTGGAGACTTAAATTCTCCCTGAGCGCCAAACCTCGTGAGGGGCTCGGTGTGCGGCACCCTGGGTTTGTGCCACCCCGGGAGCTCTCATCACCGAGCTGCGGGAGCGCGGTGCCTGCGAGCTGCTGTTCCCATGTAAAGAGCTGCCATAGCTTGTTAAAGTCGTGTAGGAAGGTTTCAAGAAATCCTGTGGAAGTAACAATTGTTTTTCATTCCTGCCGTGGGCGTGTAGGTGAACCCTCAAGAGAGCTTTTCTAAAGAGCTGTGCAGCTTCTGATGTGTCATTGAGTAAAACGAGGGGTCTTGGGCGTTGGGCACGGGGTATGGCTTCCTTCTGAAAATAATTTATCAGTAGAAATCCAATATCTAAATCTCATCACCGAGATACTACTAAAAGTGGCAATGCATTTGTATTTCTTCAGTTAAAATTAATGCAAGCATCAAGCTGTTCAGCTGAATATGGTTATTTTTAGAACTCTGAGGGTTTGTCATAAACGTACTAAAAATGTGGTAAATCCCTTGAGTCAGAGGCTCAGTTTTGCGAAAAATAAGGACTGATTAAAAAAACTAAATAATCCTCTTCAGAAGCAAAAATACCACCCGTTAGAAGTCTGATATGCCCTAGATGAAGAAAAAGCTTAATCTCTGAACTCATCATCCTGAAGGACTAGATCTTCTGAGAATTAGGCTTAAAATGTGTTTTTTACCTATGTTTTGCACCATATGCAGGGGTTGAATTTGTGGTGGCAGCAGTTTACCGGGGCTGCCTGCCTGCCTTGTGCTGCTCTTGTTCCCCAGACAGACTCTTGAATTCCGAGTTCTTAACGTGCTGAGGGGCTGGCCTCGGGTGCTGCCACTGAGCTGCGATTTCTTTAAACACACTGTGATTAATGGGACAGGCATTTCAGCCGTGTAAGGCAGGTCCGTAAACATTGATTTCCAGGTGTTAGAAAGTTAAAGCTTAATTATAAAGATGCCTGCTTTATCCCAGAGTATTTCCAAGCTTGGTTATTTGGAAGGGTTTTTATTTTTCAGGAACTCAGTTTTTGCTGCATTTATGTTTGGTTGGTACTGTTCCTACTAGAAACCTGATTTTATGGTGTTTTATTAATTCCTGTTGAGTCTCAGTGTTAAGAACTGGAAGGGAAATCTAGAAATCAGAGGAAGCAGTTACTTCTTGGTGGCTTGAATCTGTGATATGTTTGGTTACAGTAATAATAAAACCTTTTTTTTGAACTGATGTTGTAGCCTGGGAAGTAGTGAACAGCTACTGAAGGCTTGTTTAACAGAGCCACTGCTGACCACTTTTCAAATCCCCCACCAAGACCCCATGCCATGGGAGAGGTTTTAGTGTCTTAATTTTAGCAGAAGTTTACAGCTCTGTTGGCAGGATAAGTTGCAGAAACAGTTAATTAGCTTGATTTTTTTCTGAATCCTGTTGGCTTTAGTGCATTTGAGGTAGTTTGAGTAGGATAACATGCAGCTGTCAAAATACTGGATCACAGGTAGAGCTGTATGGGGGGTGTGCACCAATTTTTGATCCTTTGCTTATACAAATGAGGATATGAATAGATTTGGTGAACCTCAGCAGTTATCAAAGTGTTTCATTTCAATGGCTGTGTTGCTGCTGTTTATCTTTGATAATCATTTGGATAACTACCTTAGATAACAATTTACTGTTGTTAGCATAACAAGCTTGTATTTGATTGCATCTCTGATAACTGTAATATTTTATTATATACATTTCTGCTTACATGAGCTAACATTTACGTTGCTTTGGATGGTTCTTTTGGCCTTAGACACTCAGATGTACATTAGATGTACATCTGATTATATTTTTATTGCTAACAGTCACTTCAGTAACTTTTTTTTTTTAATGTATTATCTAAAATTCTGCTAGTTCTTATATGCAGTGTAAAAGTATGAACTTCCTTCTCTTCTGAGGGGTCTTGGGATAGGTCTGTTCAAGAGAAGCTCTCTTCTTCAGGGTTACTCTTGGTTGTTTGGCTGTTACAGGTAACCAGTCCCATCTCTGAAATTCAGAAGCCTGCTGAGCATTGTAGGTAGTCTTCATTGACTAGCTATATTTGATACAATTATTACTATAAAAGGATATTACTGTCCTTTCCTTGATTTCAGATGTCAATTTACTGTTAGTAATTACTTTTGGCTGTGGCCACATGAGGGGTGTTGGGAAGAATACTGAAATCCTGAGTTCAGAACAGGTGGAAGGGTACTCATTCCCCCCCCCCCATGATGGGGTATGGAAAAGCAATGTAAAGCTTATCATAACAAAGATTTCAGGGTTGTTTTGTTTTTATAAAATAAATATCTTTGTGATGTTCCTGGGCATAAAGCTTTGAATGGTTACATGTGATAGACTCTGAAACACAAACTTATCTGTAATGTCACATTAAAAGAAAATAACGTGGAGGGAAGCAAGAGACTTTTAGTCTGAACCCCTTGGTGCAGTGCCTTGTGATCCACCTGCCCAGGTGGCCCGGGCTGTCACCTGGGAAGCTCATAAACAGGGAGGTGGCTGCGGGCTGGGTGCTTTGTTGTTGTCGGGAGCAGCTCCTGCCGTGTGACTGCAGCCAGGCCTGGGCAGGTGCTGCACGTTTGTGGTGGGGAGCTGAGCATGTGTGTGTGGCCTCGGTGTGTTCATCACACAGGCCACTAGACAGCCTTGCCACAGAAGGGAAGAAGGCAGGAAAAACCATTTGGGTGGGTTTTTTTCCTCTGTTTTTCATGACTCTTAGATTACTTTTGTAGCTACAGTGTTGTTTATCAAGATTCACTAGTAGTGCTAATGATAATGCAAATACTGAATAACTTACTGTTTACATGGTACTGTTGACCAGTAAATGTAAATGCAGTTGCAACATTTGTTTCCCATCACTTTTATACTTAATCTGACCTCATGTTTATTTCAGTGGTATTTGCATTGTGGGATAAGCTACCTTAAGATGATCCCCTCAAGCTCCTTTGCAAAAGCAAGAAAATTTATAAATTGATGTCAATGTATTTCCCATCATTTTTGCATTGGATGTAATATGAATTTTTTTTTTTCAAAACTAACACAGGTTTTTGTGGCATTTTATCTGGACAGGAGGGGAAAGCAGACAGATGCATGTGAGTGCCCCATGGCTGCAGCTGCCTCAGTTCACTCATTTATTGCCTATTGTAACTTGGAAGCATTCTTTAGGTAAGAAAGTTGCTTCAAAATATGTGGTTTATAAATTTAATGCACTTAAATTGCTAACCTGTTGAATCTTTAAATTGCATCTCAGTGTTTTGTGCTCTCAGTTATAATGTTATTTAAGCCTGCTCTTTATATGTGGCATTATAAACCTTTGATTTGTTAGACACTGACAGTACTTAGGAAAATGAATTCTATGTGCTGTACAGCCTCTGCTCACTGCACAGGAGAGAGAACATGTGATACTTGCAGACTGTGCAATACTAGGCCACCATAAATTACAGATTTCTTCAGGTGCCGCCCACAAACAGAGTTACTAATGGATATCAGCTTTCTCTTTATAGACAAGCATGACTACTCAGCTCTAAATTTTCTGGTGTGTGAGCTGAGCAGCAGCGTTACTTGCACAGATTGCAGTACTGGAGTTTGATTTTGTGTGGAAGATGGGGGCTACTTCTCATGCATTCATAAATAATGTATACTACACCTTTATTAAGCTTGGCATCTATAAAGCTGATATTAATTGGGTAGTTTTTCTAAAGATGATGATATGATCTGAAAGAATTTAAAGTCTTGTCCAATTTTTAAAGAAAAATAGAGAAGTTCAGTATTGGAAGATTTCTATAGATGTTATTACTGGTTGTACACAATACCTGGTAAACATGTTCTGTTTCTACAATCTGTCGTGATTTAGTGAGGTGGGTGTTGTTGTTCTTGTAGCTTTCCATTAAAACATCTGCAGATAATGTAAAATTGGTAACTGGATATGGGGGGTTTGGGTCTATATTCTCATAGTGCACCTGTCATACTAAGACACAGGATAGTTTTTTCATTAGTATGTAGGAGGATATTTGTACATTATTGATATCTTTTTTCCAGATACAGTTTAATTAGCCAAAATTGTTGCTTTACTGTCAAGATTATCATGGTGCAGTAAGCATACTTTTGGAGTAAAAGTGAGTAAAGTTTAAAGTCAAGAGTCTTTAAATGTCAAAATATTAGAGGTCCTGTCTTTAAGTATAACTTTTGATTCACATGGTTTTGGTATAGAGTAGGCTGAAAAAAAATAAACATTTGTTATCAAGGTTTGTAGTTTTCTTTGGATAATACTCAAGAATTCAGAGGTGTATCTGTGTTGCAAGAGAGCTTATGTGACTAAAACTGTAGCTAATGCAAAAGCTATTTTTTTGCCAACAATTACACCTTCCCCTTAGTTAAATGGTATTTTTCAGATAATGCTTGGTAAAACTAATGTGCTTGTTACATTCTGTTGCTCTGCTTCCACATCTGCCCTCAGAGCAGCAGGGTTCTGTTTGTCTCAGTCTCTGTTCCAGAATTGATGTTAGTGCTTTCTGTGGGTTTCCCAGACATTGCAGAACAGTTTTTCTTTGGTTGGTGGCTTCACAGGTCGGTTCATCTTCTGGGACCCATCCCTGCCTTCTGGTTAAGGAATCCATGCACACATACAGGATGACTCAACAGTGGGATGGATGTTCAGATACCAGAAAGGTGCTGGTAACTTGACAGGAACCTCCACATTCTTTGGAGGTAGGGTTGTGTGTGTGTGTAAACCTCTCATTTGAATGCTGCCTGGGTTATATCACATGGGATTGTCACTTAGCCAACTTCAGTTGTGCTTTAAAATACATACTGTTCATAAGGATTCAGAATGAAATAAGGATTCTTATTTTTGCAGTAAATATTGGGGCTTCATGTTTGTTAAAAATGTTTCAATGCATAACCAATGGAACCTTTTTCTGGCTTTGCATCCCACACTGAATAATAGGAATTCATTTTGCTAGATATAAAGGACTGTAGTGTGGAATACTAAACATAGAAATTCTTGAGACAGCAGTTTCTAAAGGCTGTAGCAACAAGAACAAGTTCTGGCCAAATTTCAGGCAGAGCTGATGCTGTGTATACCAGCAATGCTTTGCTGCATCTCTTCCTACATCTGTAGTGCTGCTTCTGGTCTGTAGCTTGACCTGTGGTTTAGGGAAATGCCCTTTCTGGTTGTTCTCAGATGTCAGAACTTCCTTGTGGGAGCCAAATCAGCAGCCATGAAATTCAAGTAAGTTTCAAGTAAGATAGGAGAAATCTCCATTTTTATCAGAAACCTATCTTTAACCAAGATGTTGCAGATCTGCATGAGAATAGCAACAGCAGGGTTTGTTCGATTTCATTTTTTTGTTCTGGACTTCTGTTTTAGTAAACAGCCAAGTCTGTAATTCCTCTCAAGTAGGGAGGAAGAAAAACAAGCAACAGGTATATTTGACTCAAAAGGTATTTAACCTTTGCTAAATTTAGCAAGGCTATGATCAACTGTACGAGAGAGTTTTGTAATGGTTAATTACTACATCCACACTTAATGGTTTGGAATTCCCATTTGTTGTGGGACTTAAAGTGGTCTAAAGTCATAAAACATGATTGTGTAGATGATAACTTGATGGTCTAATAGCAAAATGTTTATTCATGCTGGGCCTGCATCTTCATTAGATTAGTAACACTGTTAGTGCAAGCCATGTGTCTACTCAAGGAAGAAAAACTATTATTTAATATAATTTAAAGAGTTGCTGGCTTATCTGTCTGCATATATTGCTGATTCCAATCACTGATGGAAATTTAAATAGATTGGGTGAATATGTGTAACAACTGCTAAAATAAATTCCTTGGTGATTGAGATAATTTGTCAGGAAGTCAAGCAGTAGTGAAGCTGGTTGTATGAACAGCCCTTAATAAATTGGCTGCATTTTTCTTTCCAGTTTCTCAAAGAATGCACATGCTTCCTTTTCATAAAAAATGGAGTTTATCAGACACTCATGAGCCAAACAGATCAGGTTTTATAAGTTGGGGAAATGTCAGGTAAATTTTTGATAGGATAGTATGTATTTTGGCAGCTGGTTTTGCAATACACAGATTTGTGGGGTTTTTTTTTTCTTCCTTTTCCCCTCCCCTCCATAATAAAGATACTATGGAAAATTTTCAGTCCAGAAAAAGCAAGCTGTGGGGGTTGCCATGGAAGTTTGTTCAGTAAAAATAGATAATATGCTCTGTTCTTTCTTGAAAAATGCATGGTTGCTTTGAGAATACTCACTTCACACAGGTTGGGAAGAGGGAAGGTCTGGATTAACATCTGGTTAGTGGGACATTTGAGAAGGGGCTTCAACCTCAACTAAAATGAAGTGGCAAAGCCAGTTGTTGAAAATTCAACAGCAGAATTCAGTCTAGAATGGACTTTGTTAGGTTGCTCTGCTTCAGCCTGTGAAAGCAGAGCTTTTTTCTTATGCTGCTCTTCTGAGCTCTGGCTCGTGAGGCAGATGTCCCTTGCTGAAGCAGATGCGTGCAGTTTGTTGATTTCCAAGGTCACTGTCCTTTTCCTGCTGAAAAACAGCATGTGAACCTCAGTTACTTTGCCCTGCTTTGATAAGTGGCCTTTGAAGTTTTTTACTGTTAGTTGTACAGACACTTTCCTCTGCTTGGCATTATTTGGAAAATAACCCAACTGAGAAAGGTGGGCAAAACTTTTCAATCTGACTCTTCTGAACATGTCTGTTCTAGGTTTATCTGTGTTTCAAAAAGGAGTTTATGAATTAGGTTTTTTAGTTGATAAACTTTTTTTAGAGATCATGAGTAGATTCCATAGTTTATCAACTGAATTTAAATTTAAACAATCAATTTTCTACTTCTAAATTAAATTGCTGTGAAATACTTCTTGATTCCTACAAAATGCTTTATGTACTATGAAAAACTACTACATGAAACTACACTTGGTAAATTAACAAGTCCAAGTTCTCCAGATTCAATCCAAGTTGTACAAAACAAAAGGTACTGAGGGAGAAGGTCCTTGACAACATGTGTGCACTGGATATTGACATATGGATATGCTTCTTTTCAAAATAACATGCTGTATTTAAATTTTTTACACTTGTTATTGCTTACTGTGTTTCCACTGGCCTTTCTCCCTTCCTCCCCTGATCTTCTGTGTTTTTCTCAGAGACCTGTTGTACGTGAGACCTTTCAGGAGCCTGTGCAGTTTGAATACGTTGGACTGTTACATTCTGAAACTTTCACCATGAAGAGAGCTGGGCAGAAGCTGCTGGCTGGAACTGAAGCTCCTGGAACATCACAGACAAGCAAAAAACAGAAAACTGGTTTATGTGGCTCGGGGTTTGGGGAGTCTGAGCCGTGCACCTCGATGGACTGGGGCAGCCTTCCACACCACGTGATTCTGCGTGTTTTTCAGTTCCTGACTTTAGTGGATCGAGCCAGGGCATCTTCTGTTTGTCGAAGGTGGAATGAAGTTTTTCACATCCCAGATCTCTGGAGGAGATTTGAATTTGAACTTAGTCAGCCAGCCACTTCTTATTTAAAGTCTACACATCCAGATCTCATTCAGCAGATTATCAAGAGGCACGCTGACCATCTGCAGTACGTCAGCTTCAAGGTAAGCTGTGGATGAGCTGTGGGTCAGTGTCACGTCACTGAGCAGGAGGGATGCAGCTGTTCTGTGTCAGCTGCCTTAAGGGTTGTACCTGGCCAGTCTTATGCTTAAAAATGCAACTGCTGCAACATTTTGTTTCCACATGTGCAGACAGTTTCATCCAATTTTGTGCACTCCAACCTCTGCAGAGTATAGAAACAGTGTATGTCATGCAAAACAGAGGTGGAGGGTGAGGCAAAATAAGAGATTTGTTCAAAGTTATTCTTCAGGCTTACGAATTTTGAGTCAGTTCATTATTTAAGATGCAAAGGTGTTGTCCATGTAGATAAAATGGATTCGTTTGCTGGAGCAGGGACTTTGTCAAGTCTTTTTCGGGCTTTAAAAATTGGCATTTTAAAAAAATGCATACATATCACTGTGTGTTGTAGCACCAGTACTGTTACAGTATTGCAGTAACATGAGGTTATTTGAAGACAAGACTTAGATTTAAGGTATGTGTTTGTACTAGAATTGCCCAGCAGTCGCACTCAAGAAAATTTTCTAAGAGTAACTTCCCTGAACTCTTTCTGGCCTTGAAATTTTCAGTCAGTGGTGCACTTTGTGCCTGTGATGATTGCAGTTGGGAGCTGAGTAGATGTGGAACCTGCAGTCTTGGGTATCCATGGTGCTGTTTTCTAAATAATACTGCAGAATGACTTCACTATTTTTAAATTGCTTTTATAGGTTGATAGTAGTACTGAGTCAGCAGAAGCAGCCTGTGACATCCTTTCTCAGTTGGTGAACTGTTCTATCAAGACACTGGGTTTGATCTCTACAGCAAAACCAAGCTTCATGAATGTCTCTAAGGTAAAGTTCTACAAACTGTAACTAGCATATTTTAATTCACTCTTAAACCACTTTAGCTTTCTTAATGTTCTGTTCTTAAGTTGATGGCAATTTTTATGAAACAGTCTCTAGTTACTTTGAAGTAACAGAAGAATTACTTTCTGGAAAATAAAGGCCATTTCTTTTTTTTCTGCAGAAAAACTCCAGATACTTCAGGATCAACACTGTCCAGTTATCTCTGTAGTTATCAGTGTATTGTAGTGAAATGATAAATCAGAGTAGATAAATAATGAGTGTAAGGTTAATTTTGTCACATGCAGCAACATGTTTTTAAACAAAGATCCCCTCTGTTTATGTTGAAATAATCCTTTGTTACATGAAAATGGGGATCCTTGGGAAGTGTTTATTTTTGTACTCTCTGCCTGTGTAGAATGTGAGGTCAGAGCACTGAAGTTTTGCTCATCTTTTCCTAAGAATTTTTTCCCTCTTTCAATTTCTCTGAATAGGCTCATTTTGCATCAGCACTGACAGTAGTTTTTGTGAACTCCAAGTCATTATCATCAATCAAGATAGATGACACACCCCTTGATGATCCTTCCTTGAAGGTTCTTGTTGCTAACAACAGTGATACTCTAAAACTACTAAAAATGAGCAGCTGTCCTCATGTTTCACCTGCTGGTGAGTACTGAATGTATGTGAAAAAGGGAGTTGAAAAGTATCATAATTGACTTAGTCTTGAGTTTGGACAGTTGGAAGGTGAAGAAGAAGGTGGCTGTTAGTGAATGAGTTGGGTTCATGGAGGTGGGGGTGCTGCTCACTTGACTGCATCTTCTGGAATCCTGGGGATATTTTTTAATTTTCTCCAGCTGCTTTGCTACCTCTGATGATAGGCCTTGAGGCCTTCAAAATTAGTGCAAGCCTTTCACACATGCTCAAAGGATGTGATTTTCATTTCTTTACTATGTGAAAGTAACCAAATGGGTACTCCTTAATGTGTGTGCAGATTTGTAATCTTAACTAACCAGTGTTCTGTGGGAACAGCACAGAATCCCTGATCCATGAATCAGCTACTGCTTGGTGGGATAAAGGAGATTATAACAGTTGTCAGTAATTATTTTGCAAGGTGCTGAGAGTGTGTACAGATTTCAGAAACCTGTGGTGTTAGACTGTGAGTGTTTACAGTTTCCAGAGTGCCCTCATGTGTCCAGATCTGGGACTGGTGACTTCCTCATTGGTTGGTGAAGGACTCACTCCCTTCAAAATACACCCTTGCTGAAGTCTCAGAGGGCTTCAGGGTCCCTTTTCACTTTCCTTTCTCCTAAAACCTTAGTGCTGGGGAAAGGGAGTCTGGGTCTGGTCTATTCCTGTATTCTTTCCTGGAGTCCACAACAGATGACTTAATCCATGTACTTCATATTCCAGCAGATTAGGAGGAGTTAACATTATTTAGGTCTTAATTCACAGAAGGTTATAGCTGTTAAACTGGGTGGTGGTGATTTGAATAGTTGAAAGTTGAAGGAGTGAGTATTAGGGAAGGGAATGGCAGCAACTTCAGCTGAATCTAACTTGATTTCAGTTACTTTTTCAAAGCTGAGGAAATTCTGCTTAGGGAGGGGCAAAGAGGAGGATATGCAGGTCCAAGATGTATGTGACTCATGTCTTTTACTGTGAAGTGCTAATGGCCAAAACTCTGTAAAAGGTTGTGGATACCTAGAACTTGGGTGCTTCATGGGGCTTGGATATAAGCATGAAAACTCAAGCCAACTTTACAGAGAACAGCTGTGCTTATATTCGCTTTTCATTTTCATTATTCATTTTCATTTTAAATTTTTCTATTCCTCAGGTATTCTTTGTGTGGCTGATCAGTGTCACGGACTTAAGGAGCTGGCTTTGAACTACTACATATTAAGTGATGAACTGCTGCTGGCTCTTTCAAGTGAAAAACACGTTGATCTCGAACACCTTCGCATTGACGTCGTGAGTGAAAATCCCGGACAAGTTCAATTTCACACCATTAAAAAGCAAAGCTGGGATGCTCTTGTTAAACACTCCCCCAAAGTCAACATTGTGATGTATTTCTTCTTGTATGAAGATGAATTTGATGCTTTCTTCAGAGAGGAAACACCTGTCACACACCTGTACTTTGGTCGTGCAGTGAGCAAGGCGATGCTGGGCCGCATTGGCATGAACTGCCCCCGGCTGATCGAGCTGGTCGTGTGCGCCAATGGGCTTCAGCCTCTGGACGATGAACTGATCCAGATTGCCGAGCGCTGCAAGAACTTAACGGCCATGGGGCTGGGCGAGTGTGAAGTCACCTGCAGAGGTTTTATTGAATTTGTAAAGATGTGTGGGGGCAGGCTTACTCAGCTTTCCATAATGGAGGAGGTGCTGATTCCAGATAGCGATTACAGCTTAGATCGGCTTCATCTGGAAGTCTCCCAACACCTTGGAAGAATGTGGTTTCCTGATATGATGCCGACGTGGTGAATTCTCTGTGTGGATAAAATGGTGCAGTCGGGGTGTCGCTTTCTATGCAAATAAAAAATTTAAAAATCAAATGTGAAAACTTTCTTCCAGATTTGAGTTTTTCTTCCTTGAGAAAACTTCTATTAGACTAACAGCAAAACACTCTAAAATATGAATTATATATTGAAATAGAAAATAGGTTTAAGTGTACTTAACGGTTCTGGAAGTATGTCTGTGGTTTACAGGTGCTTCAAACTTCAGTGAATTTGGGTTTCTCTGAGCTTCAGTTTAAACATTCCATTTACTTTAAAGTCGATTTGGGTTTTTGGGGTTTTTTAAATGTCTTTGTTTACTCTTTCTGATCTAGTCAGAAGAGAAACTATTTTCCTTTAGGAAATCTATCTGTGGACAGCTGGATAGAACTTTAAGTGCAGTATTATTTGTCATGATGTTTTATATAGCTATTTTTTTAAATAATTCATGTTTTAATTGTAAAAGCTTGTATATTAAAATACACTATCCCAGGTTAATCAAATATAATCTATCTTAAATTCATGGCAGTATAATAAAATGTTAATAAGCTTATGCTTACAAAAAATTTTCCAGCTTTAAATTGCGCTTTAAGTAATTTTATTGGATTACAGAAAGTAGGGAATGCATTGTACAGTATGTTGTTTTTGTCTTATGCATTAAAAGGATGAGAGAGATTTTGTTAAAATTACTGATTATAAGTTGATTGAGCGGGTAATAAAGCACTTTGGAAACCGTCAGGACAGTAAGGAATAGTTTTGGATTTGGGCTCAAGTCTTTGTAATCAAAGACTGGTGTCTGAATGCTGTTCCACACTTTCATTGCTAAGAAATAAGAAGGGTTTCATAAATGTAGCTAGTAAGAAGGAAAGATGAAATGCAATACAATTGTCTTTGATCCATTTCTATTTGGAATGAAGAATTTATGGCACTTAAAATTGTCACTTAGAGGACTAAATGGACTGTAGTAATCTCACCTGTTTCTTCCAGAGCTTTGTAAAAGCCCTGATTTCTAGAGAAAGGCTTGCTGAAGGTAATCCTGAAATATTTAATTCAGGACTGTTTAATATTTGTTGCTATTGTTTTTTGAGACAGATTGTATTATATTTATTTTCTTAAAAGGGGAAGGGCATGGTGAGTTGATGTAAATTAGAGTATGTATTTTTATGTTAACATTTTGCACACTGTAAACTTAAATGCATTGTATATAAATTTTTGCTGTAATGATTTTGGTGCCACTCTTGTTGCATCTTCCTATTGATAATGAGAAGTCTACAAGAATTTGCTGGTGGTGGTTGTCACTGTCATGGCTTAACCCTGGCTGTCAGCTGAGCCCCTCACAGCCAGAGGGATGGGGGAGAGAATCAGAAGGTACATTTGAGAAAACTCATGGCTGGATATAAAGAGTTTAATAGTAAAGCAAGAGCCACACAGGCAGGCATTCCCTAAAAAGGGGATCCATTCACCACTTCCATCAGCCATGTCCAGGAAAGCAGGGCTCCATCACCCATAAACAGCCCCCTTCCTGCACCTTCCCCCAGCTTTATATGCTGAGCTGATGTCATACAGTATGGAATGTCCCTTGGCTCAGCTGGGCTCAGCTGTCCTGTCCCTGTCACCTCCCAGACTGTGCCCTCAGCCTCCTGCCTGCTGGGGCACTGCAAAGCAGGGCAGGGCTGGGCTCTGTGCAGGCTCTGCTCAGCTACAGCAAAAACATCCCCCTGTTACCAGAGCTGTTTCCAGAACAAATCCACAGCTCCATTCTAGCTCCTGTGAAGCAAATGCACTACCCCAGCTAGACCCAGTGCATTCACAGCAGAGAATAGGTGAGTTTCTTCCCCACTTCCACAAAACAACAGCTAAAGGGTTAAACCACCCTTTCTTGGACACACTTGTTCCCAGCTGGAAGCCCAAGGATTGAAGATAACACACAGACCTGAGTCAGTGCTGCTTTATTGCCTGTTGCACAGCTAAGCAGCATCTATCTGACTGGCTAGCAGAGGCTGTGAGTTGAGCATAATCCAGGGGATTATAATTTAAACACAAAACTGAAATATTTCCAAACGGTATTTGGTTCAAGATGTGTGGTTTGCTTCAAATGGAAATGTAATAAAGTGGTTTAATCCATCTGTTGCACTGTGTCCTCTTGGGGTTCTCTCCTGCTAGAAGCAATGTATGTAACAAGCCTTGGGAGAGACTGGAGAATGGCAAATCAGTCATTGTCATTTCATGTTTGTGCCTGAAACCTGATTTCTGACATGTACACTGTAAAATGGAGTGTGGGCAAAGCTTGTGATTTGTTGGGAAGTCCTGGAGTCCTCCCTCTAGCCAACAGAACAGTGTTAGTGTATTTATAAACACTGGTGACAGAGTTACAGTTCAGGGGGAAACTCTTAAAAGGCTGCTTTGAATCTTGTCCCTCTCTCAGTCCCTGTCACAAAGGCAGTGTTTCTGTGAAGCCACGAATGACAGAATCACTGGGGTTGGAAAAGACCTTTAAGGTAATCAAGTGTGGCTGTTGAAGCTTGGAGCAAGCTGGCATTCCAGTTAAATAGGCCCAAATTGATGAATGTTGGGGTTTTTGATGCACTGATTTTTTAGATTATTTGTTCTCCCTGATCTGAACAAGTGAGGCCAGCTGGTGCTTGGGGGAGAAGCTGGCAGAAATTCACCTTCTCTGCCACAGGAGGGAGTGAGCACTGCATTTTAGCTGATTTTTCAGAATTTGAGAAAACTAATAGCTAGTCTTTGCTAATTTCCTGATTCTCTGGTAAATGCAAAGTCCTCAAAAAACAAAAACTCAATTTTTTGTTTTTTTTTTTTGTTTTGTGAGTCCCTGTTGCCATCCAACAGACACTGCTTGTGTAAGGCTCAAAGTATTGAATAGGTGATAGTATAAACTATTGTGCATGGGAAGAAAAACAACTTTTGGATGCTGAGATGGATTTATTTCGAATTTACTGTGTTTCCATTTCAATCTCTTTGCCCTTTCCCCCTTTCAAGATTGCTTGTAGGATCCGAGTGGTCGCAGTTCTCAATGTGAATATGAGATGTGATCCCAGGAAATACTCTTTGCATCGGCAACATTTTCCCAAGGACTTGTCCCTTGGAAATTGCACCATTGTATCTTATGGGATGGATACAGAGTAGTTTTACACAGAACCCTGGTGAAAAAACAAGAGGGAAAACCTCAGATGACTTATGAAGCATTTGTTCTTCTGTGCTATATTTCAGAAATATTACCAATGTCTGTCTTGTCCTTTCCACTGAGATAGCAAAAATGGAAATACCAAAATAGCAGAAATACTGTGGCCAGAAAAATTAGGTAGTGGTTGGATTCATTGACTTGGTAGAAGAGGGAAGGCAAGGAGAAGGTGGGAATTTGTGCTGTAGGAAAGGGAAAAGCTTGAAGACATTCTGCAGAACTCAGTTATTTGCATTGAAGCAGGAGCAAAAAGTTCTGTATGTAAGTGGGTAGAAGAAAACATGGCTAAACTACTTGGCTAACTGCAAGGTAATGCATCCTATATGAGCTCAAGACAAATAAATGTTAAATGACAGATAGCTATTTACCTGATCCCCTGATTTGGACTCCATCATCAATGGCATTTCCATTGTGGAAGAATTTAACAGGCCCAGAGAGGTGGCCAGAGAAGGGAGCGTACACGGTGGCCCCGTCAGCGCAGATGACATCCACTGCCCGGTGCTTCCCTTTGCCACTGCGCCTGAAAACAAACACATCTTTACAGAAACCACTGCCCAGGCCCAGTGCTGCAGAGACAGGTTAGGCAGCACATGGGGAGATCTGGAAATGGGTTGTTAGGACAGAAAGAGTGTCAGCAAACTGGCTGAAGGATCTGCAAAGGTGTAGGTGAGGCAATGTCATGGAGGGTGGATGACCTGTTGGAGTTGGAGAAAAATGCCTTTATTCCAGGTCTTTAAATAAAGACCATAGAGTAATAAAATCATAGAGTCACAGAAAGTTTGGTTGTGTGAAGGACATCAAGTCCAACCCTCCACTTGAGTCAGGAGTTCCCAACACTAGGTCAGGTCAGGCAGGGCTTAGTCTGATAAAAAGCTCCAAGCAGAGAGGTGTTACGAACAATGTGGGCAGCCTAAAAGTTTCTCAAGTCCAATCCAAGCCTTCAAAGCTGTAATTTTTATGTGACCTAAACAAAATTTAACTCTTAGAGGAAATCCAACAAAACCCCATGTGTTCCAATAATTATATTACCTTGGAGCTCCATAGTATCCACAGCCATACTTATCACAGCCTCTTATCTCGTTGGTAGGGTTCCCAGCACACACTGCAGCCCAGCGCCCGTCCTGTTGTGGTGATGGTGGAACAGCTTTGAAACACAGGAACACAGCACATCAAAGTTAACTTCCAGATTGTTTTATCACTTTGTTGTTTTATCACTTTATGTTTGATTTACCGTTAGGTAAGAACATACTGACATTACATCCCATGCTTCTAGTTGGATATTTCTCTGTAAAATTTGTAATCCTTTAGGAAATGTAAATGGAATGTAGACCTAAGCTGGATAGTAATATTTCTAGATTAGGGTTATTTCATAGAAGAAAATGCTTTAAATACAAAATTTCAAAAAGAGTATCACAGGTCCTAGAGTGCAAATCTACTCTTGTTCTGAGTTGCGTTTTCTGTTGTTAAGGGTTTTATTACCAGGTGTAAGCAGATGAGTGGGATCAGAGTGGTCGCAGTTCTCAACGTGGATATGAGAAATAATGCCAGGATACACTTTTTGCATGGGCAGCATTTTCCCCAGTTGTTGCCCTCTGCGGATTTGGCCGTGGTACCGGATGGGGTGAATGCAGACGAGCTTCACGCAGTAACCTGGGAGAGACAGGAGAGGAAGCAGGGTCAGGAAACATCAGCTGCATCTTCTCCTGGGGTGAGCAAGCAGCATTCCCTGCCAGCCTCTTACTGGAGACTGTTAGGATGAAGCAGAAATGTAGTCAAGGTACCAACAATGGTGAAATCAAAAATACTATATTTGCCAGTGCAAAAAGGAAAAAAGGATGTTGGAAAATAGAGACAGGAAAACATCCTCTTAGCAAAACTGAGGATATATTTCCGGTGCTTTATTTTTACTGTTTCCTATTTTTTCATTTGGGGTTGTTATTTTCCTGCTACCTGTTTTTCAACTCCTTTCTTCCCTCCTCTCCAAGAAAAGCATAGGAAAGGACTACATCCTGCTGGTGCTGTCTTCCAATATTTCAGTGTACTAGAGAGGATGTAAGATTAATCAACACTGTGCTTGAATTGAAGAACCGCAGAAACCTTGCTCAAGTAAATGAAGTGATTACCTGTGCACGCCTCACAGCACCCCTGCTGTCAATTACTTGCCTGATCCCCTGATTTGGACTCCATCATCAATGGCATTTCCATTATGGAAGAACCGGATGGGTCCCGAGAGCTGCCCGCTGAAGGGAGCGTACACCGTGGCTCCGTCAGAGCAGATGACGTCCACACCCACATGCTTTCCTTTGCCACTGTGCCTGGAGGCAGAAATACATAATTAGGGACATCTCTCAAGGTTAATGTTATGTATCAATTGGTCACTTAATGCAGGATGATAGCTGGAGTTTGTCTAGCAAAAATTTTTTACCTGCAATGAAATTGGACAGAAGTAGCAGATTTGAAGCATCTTTTTTTTTTTTTTTCTTTTTTCTTGTTGCAAATTGTTCACATTACTCTGACCTTCAGAGTGGAATGAAATTTCAAATTGAAGCTTATTTTTTATTTTCCCAAGTTCATGGGGTGTTTCAAACTGTTATAGAAAAGTACCATTTTATCCCAAAAAACATGTGTGCCATGTAAATAGAATCTTAGCTGGCATTTTTTCACTTAGAAATTTGGAAGCTGCATGATGAAGACGGACACTTTTAGAGCCTGGGGAGAGGAGACAACAAGAAAATGCGGGAGTCATTCTACATATAAAAGCATTTTTTCAGAGAAATATAACCTGTTGTTGTATGAGGTCCCTACTTAAAGACAGTGATGCTGACAGATTTTTAGTTTGTGTAATTGAATCTACTCAGCTTCCTGTAAGCAGTTGCTGAGTGTCGGTTAAATTTCTGGAGTATAAGCAACAAGGGTAAATGACACAAAGCCTTGAAATACTTCAATTTCCTTTACTCTGTCTGTAATTCATGTAACAGTCGTGCTCCTTCACCCCTGCATCTGTTGTCAGCAGCGGCATCACCGCGCTTCTGTAAGATTGCCAAGGAATATCCCAAAAATCAGCAAGAGGTCCTTCAGACAACGGTATTCTCTCATCCTGAGTGTCAGCTCTGTGCAACTGCAGTCTTTCTCCTGCTGCACATTTAATTTAGGAAGGCGAGGTGGCCCCCGGGGGGCAGGCAGCTGTGTTACCTGTCAGCGCCGAAGTTCCCGCAGCCGTATCTGTCGCAGCCGCGGATCCGGTTGGTGGGGTTCCCGCTGCAGATCTGGGCCCAGCGCCCCCGCTGCTGCTGGGGCGGGTGTGCCTCCAGCTGCTCGGTGAAAACTTCACGTGGAAGAGAGGAAAAACAGGAAAAATTCAACCATGTTCTTAGTCCTGTGCAACAGAAAGTGTTCAGGTACAAAATAGGGTGTTTAAAGTGAAAGATATGAGCTTGAAGGAGTTTGTTATTTCAAACTGTAGGTGAAAGGACATTCTACAACCTGCTGTATAGACTTGATCCATTTTTTCCTGATGTCTTACTTGAAGGTATATAAACCAAAAAGAAAGCAAAGTTATAGATAAAGAAGTTTAAAAATAGTTTGTGAAATAATTTTTACTTTCTAATGGTGCTGGGTTGATGGTTGGACTTGATGATCTTAGAGGTCTTTTCAAACCTTAATGATTTTATGATTCTTTCTGAAAACTCCAACTACTTCAATATATGTCTCTTAATGCACACCTAATTCCATATTTCATAATAGTCATAACTGTCCACATTACCATCACTCCTTATAAAACTAGAGGGGAAAAAACCCCTCAGCATTATTTATGTTTAATTGAGTTTCAATAATTCATTTTTGTCTGCCTGAACCCAGTGAAGCCCAGCTGCATTACAGCAATCTCAACTCACCAGTGGACACCAAGCTGACCAGAGTGACCAGACTGAGAGCTGGCATTTTGGGGCCGTGTCACCCGTGTTCTTTGATCCAGTCAAAGACGCTGAACAGCTGCTGCCTGAGGTATTTATGTGCTTTTGAAAGCCCAAGTCCGTTGTCTTGGCCAATCTGTCTCCAGCAAAGTATTACAGCTCCAGGCAGGTGGTGTTGCCATATCGGGCTCTGTGGTGGTCTGCAGGCTCTGACAGTTGTTAAAGCTGGTTGGGAAAGATGGATAAAATAACTGGGCTCTTAACAGTAAGAGATGGAAATGACCCCACATTTCAGGAAACTCTGGTTGAGCTGTTTCTTAACATCTTTGCTTCCCCATCCTGAAGTAAGGTCACATTTAGGCCAAAGATGGTAGGAACAACGAATATGGTTCAGAGGATTGAGCTGGAGGGAAAAGGTGGTGAAAGCTCCAGAGTGGATGTCACCAGTTTGTCCTTTGCTGCTCATTCCTCCCTGGGAGTTTGTGCCCACCGGAGCTTTGTGACCAAGAACACAGGAAGTGTTTGTCGTTAATAAGTATTCACTTATGCAAAGAAAAACAGATGCTTTTGCATTGAAACATTTCTTTTTTCTGGTTCAGCTGAAATTATCAATTATTTCACTTAAATCCATGAAGTCTGTTCACTGAAACCCTGGGTTTTTAACAGTGTAATACTTATTAAGACATCTTCAAGTTCTGAAACAACAGTTGCAAACCCACATTGCATGGGCAAAACTGACCTGGAGTTCAGTAATTCTAGGTTTTAAAGTGATGCCTTTAGTACCTTCATGGTTTCAGCTATTGTACTATAAAGCAGACCCTTTGTGCCTCTGGCAATCCTTCAGTTTGATTTTTCTGCACTACTTACAGAAAAACATTAGATTTTCTTTACAGACATATCTTGGATAATGTGAAACATAAATGAGTCATGGTGCTTTCACATAAATTATTTGATATTTCAAGTTATAGAAACCTCTGGAAGTCCCCCAGATTTTATTCAGAGAAGAAACAGATATGTCTCTGCTCCACTTCTAGTTTGCAAAAGCATCTGTACATTGTGTTTTCTGAAAGCCTCCATGGAACAAGCAGTTGGAGACAAATTTTTCACTTGAGTTTCCAAGCTTTTCTTTACAGCCAATATTTAATCCCCAAACAATCTTTTGGCCCTCCCTGGGGTTGCAACAAGTGGTTTGGCTGGTTTTATCCCTGCTGCTTTCTTCTCCATCCTGCCAGGAAAAACTGCTGGTTTCCACACTCATAACCACCAAACAGATATTTATGTAAAAGTTCTGTCCCTTCAGTCCAGTTTGGATGGGGCTTTTGGTTGTAATTTGCTTCATATAATGGAGTCTTGGCTGACAAATGACACAATGTGCTGGTAAAGGTTCTCAGTGGGTATTCAGGGTTTGGGAATGCTGCTTTTCCCTGAACTGAAGGATGGGATGTGTGGCTTTGTATGATCCCTGCCAGAAACAACATTCATTGCTTATTCTCCTTCATTTGACACAAGCTCTCTGCAAACCCTCTCAGCTCTCCTTAACAGCAGGAGTCAGCAGGGGAGGTGGTATGGGTGGCATTTTCAATGAGGATTTCATAGCAGAGAGGTTGTGAAGTGTTTCTGAGCTTGGCTAGCTCTGTACTGGCTGCTGGAAGCTTTTTTCCTACTGCAATCAAAATCATTTAAAAATAAAGATTTTTTTCAGGGGATGCCTGGCCAATCCCAGTTGAGGGGTGTCCAATGGGATTTCTGCAATAATGATCTCTCTCAACTAGATTTTATTTCTGATTTATTTCAGTTTGCAGTGGGAGGGTTTTAAATACCTCATTAGATAACTTTAGCCTGGGGCAGACCTCCCTTGAAAAACTACTGATTTTTATAGACTCCTGTGAACTCACATGCTCCAAATTTTACCAAGGAAAGAATTGCAGCACTTCAATCTGCTCTACAAAGTCTTGTGAAGGAAAGGCTGAATGTAAAGGCAGCCAAGCTGCTAGGCACAGGAAGGGGAGGTGTTATGGGTACACAGACACTGAAGAAGGCTTTCCCTTGAGTCCTGTTTTGCAGTCTGGTAAAATGTAAAATGGCTCTAAGCTGCTTGCTCTTTGCAATTTTTCCCCACCTCTCCTGTGTGCAGGGCTGACTCCAAATTGCTCATAACTGTGTGCATTTATTTTTATTTCTTCTCTTGTAAGAGATCCTAACAGCATTGTGTCTTGCTCTGGTCTCTCAAAAGCACATCAAAATGCCATTGCTACTGCAATATATCTAATGCACTTGTGCTGAAGTACTCTTAATAAAACAGCTTTCAAGTGAAGGATGATGCTTTTGGGATGCTCAGTGCCTTTCCCATCTTTCCTGGGTGAGCTGGCAGGTGCAGAGCTCTCACCTGGGGCACGAGGAGGCTCAGAACCGAAGCTGGAGGGATTCGTGTGTTGGGCCCAAGATGTTCATTTAACGGCTGGTAGGTGCAGTTGTGAAAGACAGGAATTGGCCACTTAGCACCCAGCAGCAGAAGGACATGGAACAGCCCCTGGCATTGCACAGGCCTGGGAGCTGCAGTTGCACCATTTCCTTCCCTGTGGTGGCAAGTGGGCACGAGGATGGAGGGGAGCCAGGTGGGTTAAATTGGGAAATGCTGATTCCGTTCTTTTGCACAGGGTGTGAGCTCCCCATTTTCCCCCTCTAATGTCAGTAGTAGCTTAAGTGGCTGTGTAAGAAAGCCCTTCAAGGTCTTCTGATGGACTCAGCAATTGCTCAGCAGGCAAATGGGAGTGTTTGGGCTGATATCACTGAATCACAGAATAACAGACTGGTTTGGGTTGGAAGGGAACTCTAAAACCATCTTGTTCCAACCCCCCTGTGAGGTACAGGGACACCTTCCACTATTCCAGGTTGCTCCAAGCCCCATCCAGCCTGGCCTTGGACACTTCCAGGGATGGGGCAGCCACAGCTTCTCTGGGCAGCCTGTGCCAGGGCCTCACCACCCTCACAGGGAAGAATTTCTTCCTAATATCCCATCTAACCCTGCCCTCTGGCAGTGGAAGCCATTCTCCTTTATCCTGCCACTCCAGGCCCTTGTCCAACGTCCCTCTCCAGCTCTCCTGCAGTCCCTTTAGAAAGGGGCTCTCAGGTCTCCCCAGAGCCTTCTCTTCTCCAGGTGAGCCCAGCCTCTGCAGAGCAGAGGGGCTCCAGCCCTCAGAGCATCTCCATGGCCTCCCCTGGACTGGCTCCAGCAGGTCCACGTCCTTCTGGTATTGAGAACCCCAACAGGCAGAGATGGAGTTAAGCCTGATGCTGTCCTGAATGAATCCCTCCTTTGCTGTTCAGCCTTTCCAAGATACCCTGATTCTGCTGTGTAAATGATGTCATATTTCAGGAGTGTAAACTGCCAGTTACCAGGGCTTTTGGGTGGTACCTGCCATGCATGTGTCCATAAACCCTGCAAACCTTAGACTAGTCCCCCCTAACTTATTAATTTTCTTAACATTATCTCTTAATAAATAAAGTTGCATAGTAGAAGAATGGAATAAGATTTTTGGAGGAAAAAAACACAGAAAACTGAGATATGCCTGGGCAATGTTAGTGGGGCCTTTGGGCAGAAACATCAGCAAGCCAGGGTCATACTGTGAGCCAGAGCAAATTTACCCCCACACCAAACCCTGTGGTTTCCTTCCAGCCATGCTGCCTCCCACTTCTGCTTGCCCACCAGTGAGTGCTGGTTTCTCCATTGTTTCCTTTACACAGTTGGATTCAACAAACGTCCAAAAATTGATAAAGTCCTTCCTCTTTGCTACTTCTGAAGGGCTGTTCCCCAGTGAACTGGATAAACGAGTGCTGTGCATTTTATTTCTTCTTTCTTTATTTCTTTTGCAATCTCACAGCTGTAAGCTTGCCAGGTTTGTTGGCAGGTGATTGAAAAGGTAAATCCTCTTCCTATATCTTACCTTTGGCTTGGTCCTTCTTGGCTAGCCCAATGTCCAATGTGGTAACAAGTGCTGAGCACTCACCTCCCAGCTGAGCTGTGGACAATAAGTTATTAAAAATCCCTAAAAGCTGTTCCTCTGAAAAATGAATCATATTCTATGTGCTAATCATTATAAAATGAAGTATATTTCAAAAATTACTGTAGAAGAATTTGCTCCTGCCACTTGCAGCGCAGGCTTTTGTGGTGAAAATCCAGTGGGCACAACGTAAACCAAATTGCAGTGGTTAATAGTTCCAGCTTCTGATGGCTGAAATGGGAGGGATTTTTCCCCAGCGATGCCCTGGGCGCCGTGCCCACGGCAGAGGCTGTAGTTCTGGGGGGCTATCAGCAGGCTGTGCTCGTTGAGCAGCAAAGGGCAGGGCTGGGCTGCCGTGCAGAGCATCGCAGGCGCTGGCAGGTGCCACTCGCCTGCCCTTCCTGCTAAGTATGAGCTGAAGATGGAGCTGAAGCTGTGCTACTGCACAATTCTGCTCGAAGGCTCCATCTCGAATTTATTTGCCCTTATTAACAAACGTGCCTCAGCCTCAGGTGGGCTGGTTTCAGTAGGGTGGATTCAAAAACACAAAACAATTTTTTGCTGTCTATGTTCTGTCTCCTGGGGAGGACAGAGCTTTGGCTAAATCCTCCAAAACTCCTTTAAGGTTTGAGGAAATAGAAGGGCATAGCATAGATTTGGGTTGCAACTTTAGGCAGATTGAAACATTGTGATACATGTTTATAAAACAAAAGGGATAGAAGGAAATTAATCTCTGTATAACCAGTGCAGAAACAAAGCAAATCTGCATGGCTGAGTTTGCTAGCTCTCTACTCAAAAGCCTAATTGTCCCTGTTTCTTCCCCCATGACCCCTTCCCCTCACCTTAAACATTTCTAGAACTGTGTATTTTACCAGCTCTTTATTTCCCTCCCAGAGTCAGCTACACATTGTATTTTACCTGCCTCTAGACCCAGTTAATTTTTAATAGACTGAGAAGATAAAACTGGATTTCCTTATACTGTTTGCCCCAACTGGTCTGTAACCTGAAATAGAAAGTGATATTTATTTGTCCTCCTCTGCTGCTGGCTGGCAGCCCCTGCTAAAACAGTAAGGTTTGATGTAGGAGCATCCCTGTGCTGATGGAAAAGCTCTGATTAAATAATGAATCCCTGAAAATGCTTGGGAAACCAATCCATGGGACACACTGGAACAGTGCTGAGCTGTGGTCATTAATGTACAGGTGGAAATGTTACTCTTGGAGGAGCAAAGCTGGGGTTGATGGAGGCTCAGAGCCCTGCTCAGTCACAAAAGTCATCTCAGGTCTCATTAGGGTTTGCATGGAGAGGTGGGGGTTTGAGTGGGTTCTTCTCTTCAAATATAAGCTGATAACTGTGCTAGAACATGGAATTTTAAACGAGTGAATCGTAGGTGGGAGTCTTTCTTTCATGAGGGCAACCAAATTCCTGATATAAATTTTAAAATATTTGTCAACCTGGATAATGCAGGAGACTTCTGCTGAAATATAAGCAATAGAAGGAGAAAAAGGAAAAGTGTTGGGGTTTTTTTCACAACAAACTTTCACAAGTCAATTGTACTGCATTGCCTTCAGTATCTGGTCACCATCTGCCTCTGAAGGTGGGGCTGAATATTTATGTGGACATGCTGATTTTTCATTCAGAGCAAAATTAAAGTGGTTCCTGGGGAGGGTGAATAAAACACAGCAGGTCAAGCACCTCTCAGAGGTACAGCAAACACCTTTCTGTAGTTAGCAGAAATAAACATGCTGCCAGGACATACACAGCCCCCACAGAAGCAGCTTCCCTGCTCCTCAGGGCAGGAGCTGAGCTAGGAAATGCATGAGCCTGCAGCACTTGCAGAGCACTTTAGCCTTGACACTCCCAGTAGCATGTTGGCAGCCTTGGCCTGAGAAGCCCTGTCCTGTTAACAAGAGCTTGTTGTCCCAGGAAAGTCTTCAGCTGATTTACTAATGGAAAGAAATGCCTCACTTGGACAAAAAGAAACCTGAGTGTGCCAAGGCAATCCTGAGGCAGGAGTCTGGGGAAAAGGAATGAGTTACTTCATCAGTGTTGTTTTATGGCTTTGGTGATGGGCCCCAGGGAAGATTTGGGTTTCAGCTTTATACAGGTTTTTTCTCCCCAGCTGCCTTAAAAAAGCAGAACCTAGCCCAAACTCTATGACAGCACCAAAGAAATTCAAAGCAATTTGTAGTGAGGCAGCCCTTTAATAATGTGATTTTCCATGTTTAAGCACAAATGAAATTTCTGGCTTATTAAAGAAATCTTCATTTTTGGCTGAAAGAAAGCAGTGAAATCCAAGAGGAGTGAGCTGCAGCAGGGCTCAGGCTGCTGAGCACTGAGGATCCATCTCCTCCCACCATCTTCTGTCCCCAGAGCATCAGCCCCCACCCAAAAGAACAGTGATGGACAGGACACAGTGACAGCTTTAAGTACCTTACTCTGAGTCTGGTCTGGCTCAGATAACCACCAGGATACTTCTGAGGTGGAACAACTGCTTGAGGCCCAGTGGTTTCACTCTGCTGGAGTGCCTACCTGTGCCCAAGCAGTGCCCCACATGTGGGGGGCTGGAGGTTTGACCCTGATGTGCAGCCTGCTGCTCACAGGTTGGGACAGGATTTCTGGAGGCACAGCTCTGGATATGGAATATCCATATATCCATGGAATAGAACTCCTCAGTCACCCTTTGCATGGCCACCAGGACACTGATTTTCACTCCCTTCTTATGGGCCCACTGTACTGGATGGGTTTGATGTAAAACATCTTCACACAGACTCCTGTTAACATGGGAGAGAGACAGGGAGAAACTTCCTCCACTGAAATGGTTTCAAAGCCTGCCAAAGTTGTAACATTCAGTAGCAAAATACAAATGACAATAAAATGATAAAAGATTTAGCAGCAATGCTTTAAGAAGAAGCAAAGAGTTGACATTTGTGTGTGGGAAGAGCTCAGCAGGCACCATCCCCTTTGGGCTCTGAGAAGAGGAAGGGAAAATTATATGCTGGCACTGGAGGTCTGACCTAAAAGAGTGCAGGAAAATCTCTAATGCCTTCTCTAAATAAAAGAGCCCAGGTCCTAGGCAATCTTCGTTTATTTTGTGAATTGTGTATTCTTTGTGAAGTCAAAGGTGCTTGCAATAAAGACAGAAACATCTCTGGACACACTCTGTACTGATTGTCAAGTAAAAGGCTTTTAAGAAATCAGGCATGCTGGTAGTAATCCATATGCCTCAGCTGATTCTTGCTTATTCGATCAATATTGTTTCTTCAAGAAAACTTTTCCACAACCCTTGACCAGCTGATGATGGGCTGGAGTTGGCTTCAGAGTCTGGTGTTTCAGCTCCAGACAGCCCCCTGAGACCAGCAAGATGAGAGGGGGCATTGTGCTGGTCCTGTTGCATGAAGGGTTTTAAGGTTTTAAGCCCCCACTGTCTTCCCACACCCTGCTCTCCCATTTGGATCCCTGAGTGATTTTTTCTTCAAGAAGAAACTCTCTTGGTGTACTATTTTCCTGCTTGTCAGATGTCATACATAGAGGGGGAAAATCTATTTGGCAGTAACATTTTGAAACAAGATGTTTTGACAGACTATTTAGGCAAAAAATATATAGTTGTTACTTCTGTGCACTGCTTCCCATGCTCAGGGCTTGGCTAAACCAAGCCAGATAGCATTGCACCATCCCAAATTAATTTTGTTAATTACCAATTTTGTTTGAGAGATCAAAGAGGAGAAAGGAATGAGTGAAGTAATTTTATTTTTTCTCAGAAAATGAGTGGTTTTTTCCTAACTCTTTTAATAAACATCATGAGGGCTAAATACTCTCAGTTTCTTATTGCACACTCAGTTCAAAGCAGTGGAGGTGAATGCACGGTGGTGAGAGACCACAGGGAAACCCACCAGCTTCAAGGGCATCCTTCAAACAGCAAGGTCACAGCCCATGACATCTCTGATCCTCCTCTGTCCCACAGGAGAGCAGAGCAGCCACCACAGCTGACTTCTGCTCCTGTCCCCAGAGAGGGGGGTCACCAACACACTGGGCTGCACAAAAATGTGCTCCAGCTCTTGTGCCACAAGAGGAAATTTAGGCTAAGAGCTCCATGGAAATCTGGATTTCCAGGCTGCAGATGGGTTTGTCTGGTGTCTTTTAATAAACTTCTGCCTGTCTGCCATAGTGTGGGAGAGGAGAAGATGGTGAAGGTCTGCAAGGCATGGCTCCTGGCACCCCTCCGGCACAACTGTTGGCTTCGCTTTGATTTTGCTATCTGAGATGAGAGATTTTTACACTGAGTGAATTAAGCATGGAAAAGACCAAATTACTTGCTGACATTTTGCATTATACCCTGAGATAAAGGCCAGGGAGGTAAATTCATGAAGGTTTTGTGTGGGCTGTGCAAGAGCAGTGGTGCTTTGCTCACCTTCTCTGCCCCCACAATGCTGCATCTCAGGGGGGCTTGGGCCTTACTCTGTACATGAACAACATACCAAGGCTTGGAGCAATGCAGATAACCAACCAATTTCTTCACATTTTCCTTATTCCTAACTGGACCCAAAGGGCAATTTTTTAAATTTGCAGAAACAATGTTGGCAGACAGGTGGCAGTGATTGGCAATTATTTAATTTTGCATTGATGGCAGGAGTGTGGAAGAGATAAAGCAGGACAAGGGGAGCAAAGCAAGGACAGGGGTTGTGTGATGGAGAAAGTGAAGGCTCTCTCACTGGGAAGGAGATGGGGGAATTGTGTGGGTTTTCCTCATCTCAAATAGTGCTGGCAGAC
This sequence comes from Urocynchramus pylzowi, assembly GCA_013397555.1. Taxonomy (NCBI): domain Eukaryota; kingdom Metazoa; phylum Chordata; class Aves; order Passeriformes; family Fringillidae; genus Urocynchramus; species Urocynchramus pylzowi. The sequence continues at coordinate 26,872 of VZRH01003880.1, forward strand.
ACTGAGCAAAAGGGAGGGTGTGTGTGAGGCACAGGCAATTCTCTTTAGCTGTGGCTGCAGAGCCTACATAGTGTGTCTGTCTGAAGGGGGGGAAATCACAAAAAAACCCAAACTCTGCAGCTCTGTAGGCTTTGCAGGTCACCCTGGGGAGAGGAATTCCCACTGCTCTGTATTTGGGGGGAAGATGCACCAGGGAGGATGGGTGCCTTGCTTGCAAAGGGATGAAGAAGTAGTAAAATGGTGAACTGCTTATATGCAAGTAAGCACCACAGAGCAATCAAATTAAATGTAATTCAGGTAAGATTAAATTTAAAAGACAATGGCACTAAATTCTAGCTCTCAAACTCATAAAACTCTCTAAAAGCAATTTCCAAAATCGTAACCATGCTGAGATCTAATAAAGTTTTCACTGAAGAGGAAGTGCTTGACTCACTCTGTCACTAAGCAATAGGAGAGTTGTTTTCCCCTGTTATGGAAGGGATGCAAATAGCTATAATAGTTTCCTTTCTGTTTTACCAAGTACCAAGGCATGACGAAAGTGGTTGGCAATGCTCTGAGGGATGTGAACCCCCAACTTCTGCTAAAAATGCTCTTCTGGTAAGACAGGTGTCTGAAAACTCTCAGCCTGTTCTGGCCTTTGATCCAATGGACTAGATCCTTGTTGTTTTCAATTCACCAGTCAATACAACCTGACACACCTCAGTGTGCTTAAACAGAGACCCAAAGAGAGTGAAATCCATGGGGATGGGTAAATGGCAGAGAGGAAGAGAGGGTGATTTGCTTTCCTGAATGTCAGGTTTTGGAAATATCCAGGTTTTGCAAGATTCTAGTTTAATTTCTTACAGGAGATAAGCCCTGGGGCACAGCACTGCAGATGCCTATTAGCAATGTCTTATTTTTCCTCATTTTTTTTTTCTTGCTGGTGATAAATGCCACATGAACTATATGAAATGACAAGCTGCAATCCCCTGTGCCAGCACATTTTTCCTCTGAGTTTTGTTACTTCTATTTCTTAGATGCTGCAGGCTGCATAAAAGGGGGCCTGAATTAGTGGGGGGGAAAAAAAAGCTGTTTATTGGGATAATAACTTATTGTTTCTGTTTGTTATACTTACAAAAATAATAATTTGGATGAACTAGAGGGACATTCTAGAGGGCACTGTGATGTCCAAAGGCACCTTTTGCCTTCCCTCCTCTGATAACATTTTGGACCTTCAAAAAAAGGACATTGTTTAACATCAAAAAATCTTTAAAAAATAATTTGTTCAAAGGAAATATTGTTGTTAGCATGTAATGGATTCCTGAAATGCAGCATCCAACTTGTGTAATGGGCTCTGAGGGAAAGGATGGTAATGAAACCCAATTTAACTAATGAGTGCAATTTAGAAAGAGACTTTACTGCAGAGTTTCACAGAAAATAGTTTAGAAACATTCTGCCTGTGGAGAAGAAGGGGTTAGTGGTTCTTCAAAAAGCCTTGCTTCAATCTGCAGAAACACATGGTGGTTTTTTGTTAGTTAATGTCAGCAGCAGAGCTGCTGTGTGCAATGCTGGCACTGCAATTGTGCCCCCAGGGCTGCCCTGGCTGAGGGACAGCTGCCTCTGCCTGTCCCACTGATGCCCAGCCAAGGGGCCATCAGTGCCTCTCTGCACCACATTCATCATTTTCTCCACCAGCAGTTTAAAATCCTGCAGTTTTCCGTGCACAGCTGGCTGTTGGTCCTGCAGAAAGGAATTTCTTTGGGCTCCTGGGTCCCCATCAGCGTGGCAGGGATGAGCTCACAGCCCCGTGTCCTGCTGTCAACCAGGATGTCCCTCATGTCCCACCAGGCTAATGGTCACTCTCAGTGGTCCCCATCAGTGGGCTTGTCTCTGCTCTTGTCCTGTTGCTGGGTTGGGGGCTATTTTTGGAGGTTTTTTCTCCCAAAGTACTTGCTGAGCAAGAGTTCACCTTGGCACATCAAGGCTCATCCAGGACAAGCCTGTGGAAACCTGGTCCCAGCCAGGTCCTGGCTTTGGGCTCTGCAGAAATGGGCAGCACTCATGCTCCAGAGCAGGAGGTGTGGGTGAGATGAACTGGGCTGAGCAGGGGACGGTGAAAGTGGCAGGGCTGCCACTGCCCTCTGATGGAAGGCAGCTGAAGGCAGTTCCACTGAGCAGCCTCAGCTTCCCTGGAAGCTCCCTAGGTTGTCATGTCTGTGTATAGGTAGAGATAAAATGTCTCTGTGGTGTGTGGGTGTATATATATGTGTGTGCATATATAAATATATATATATATTTATAATTGACACCTGTCCTGCTCAATCCCTGGTTAAGGGGAGCTCAGCCCTGGTGTTGGAGTTTATGGGGATGTTTTGTGTGTGCTGAGGAAGGGCTGTGTAGTGCAGAAGTCCCTTTGCCTCCTCTGCTTTTTATCTGGTATGAAACGATGACCTGGTGCCTGCTAATAGCAGATGTTTGTGGGCAAAATGGAAAAATTGCTTTTTGCCCCTCTCATTTCAACATCTGTTTATTCCTGCTCCTCCTGGCATCCAAGGTCATGCTCTAGCACCTTTTCTTTCATCTGGATGAAGCAAGAGGTATTTATCTCACCTCGAGTAATTTGAATCAAAATCCTCAAACAGGTCTTGTGTTTCCCAGGATCCAAAATCTCCCATGTCTGGGTGCCTCAGCTTCTGGGATCAGTCCACAAACAACTTCTCAGAGCTTTGGCATTAACAGGGTGGAGAACTGCAATATATTGGATATCTAATTATGAAAACACATAAAGAAGACTATAAAAATAAGTTGTACAGTTATTGTGGTGACTGCTACTCTTTTGTGTTCAGCAGATTTCTTTTACCCATTAAGAGGAGCTGCTGATGGATTTAGAAAAGCTGCAGACAGAAATGTGGTGCTGCAGTGGGGCTGGTTCTGCTGATAGGCAAAGGCAGATACCACCTCTCCCCTCACCTTCAGGCTGGCAGAGCCCTGTCCTCACCAAAACACAAACTGTGTGGGAATGGCCTCTTGGCAGGTCTCTGAACAAAATCCCTATCATTAGAAACCACTGTCTAGCCTGAAGTACTGCTAAATGTTTGAGCTATCACATTTCCACAGCTCATTCAGGGTACTTTTATGCTGGTGGAGAAAGTTGCTGACTCCAGGTCAAGTAATCCCTCCCAAGTCTATGGTCCTGATTCAGGGAAGATTTGGTGAAATGTTTGTTCTGGTGAATCACTCTCCCTGCCTCTGCCCCAGCCTTCCCATGGGAGGGGACCGGGCCTGCATTGCAGGCAGGAAGAAAAAACACCAGATTGCACTGGCATTCAAAGTAGAAAAAGTCTGACACTGCTAGAATGTAGGTATCTGTCTAAATGTCATTTTTCTTACCTGTTTCCATTGCTGGTGCTGGATTTTCCCAGAGTGGAGGCAAGCAGCAGGGAGCTGCCTCCACACAAAGTGCCTGAGGCTGCCTGGGGCTCATGAATCCAGCTGTGCAGCACAGCTGGCTCGAGAGCTTGGATTTGTTTGCTTTACACAGAAGTCTCTTGGTAAGACAGTGAAGGGAAGGCATTGTCAATCTGTCACTCACACAGCAAAGAGCCAGAAGCTGGAGTCTTGCTTGGCATTTCTGGTCCTGTTGGTGTGCCCAGTGACTCCCTGCTCTGTGGCACGGCTGATGGTCCCCTCCATGGCCCTCGTGGGCAGGGAGGAGTCAGAGCCACTCTGAGAGGGGACTCAGGGCTGACCCCACAGGAGGGACAGAGCAGAGGGACACCACGGGGAGCAGCACCAGGGGAAAGGGCTCAGCTGGCTCTTCCATGCAGGAGGAAACTTCCAGGGGACAAGTGAGGAGGGTTTCTGGCTGGTGGAGAAGAGCTCTCCTGCATGAGGGGAACAGCTGGAGGATGGAAAGGAGCTCTCCTGCAGGCAGCCAAGCAGGGGACTGGCTGGAGTTTGCCTTTGGCAGTGGAGGTGAGTGGGGCTGGCAGATTGCAGTGGGTGTTGATGGCTTGACAGCACGTGGGAGAAGACCAGTGTTGGGATGAGCTGAGGAGCTTTGAGATGGAGATGAATCAACGTGCTTGACATAACAGAGAGAGCCATGGAGAGAGAGCAGTGATGTGGTTATGCTGACAAGCCAGAAAATGAGCCTGGGCTCCTCTGAGTGAGGAGATATTCTACAGCAGAGCCACAAATGCTGGAGCTAGAGTGCATTATTAAAATAATCCAAATTCTAGTTTCATTAAAAATAAATTCTAGAAAATACACCCCATTTAATTTTAACCTGCCAATGAGTACCCAGCAGCAAGTCTTTCTTGTGGGCAACAATCCCTCAGAGTTGAGGACATGAGCAGGGTCTCCCTGGGTACATTTGAGGGGTCACAGCTGCTTTGTGATACCTTAAATGCCACTTCCAGTGGTATCAGCACCCTGCTGCTAAACACGTGCTCCAGGTTTGACAACTACATTTCACCATTAAGAGAGGGTTTGTAAATAACTCTTTCTTGTGCCATTAAATTCACTGATCATTCCCTGTGGTTTTATTATCTTTGTGCTGATAACTGAGTTCTCTCTGAAAACAGTATTTCCTGCTATGAGTTTCCTTTCACTGGTGGGTGAGGATTAATTAAAACATCCCTAGGATTTGATGCTTTGCTGCAATGAGGGATAGGGCAAGGTTTTTTTCCCTTTTAAGAAATAATCAATTGTCTCCAGATCATCTGCATGCTCCTGCATGTCTCATAACAAATTCCTGCTTTTTTGCAAGGTCCTTCTTGGACACACAGCTTTGCATTAATTGATCATATTGTGAAATGGGGAAGACCTGTGGATCTAGAAAACCTGATGGACTAATGGTTTGTTATGGAAACTAAGAGTGCTCTATCCCAGGCCATGGTTGTCCAGCTCTGGAGCTCAGTGATGCCCCTGTTTTGTTCTGTTTCCCCTCAGAATTTGGCCATGTCCCTCCAGGGGCTGTGGGATGTGATCAGGGGCTCACCGGGGGCTGAGGATCCCCAAAACCTGCTCGGGCTTGGAGTTTGCCCTGGTCTGTTTCAGCTGATTTGTGGGTGCTCTTCACCCCAGCAGCAAGGGGTGCCTGGCCCTTCTCCACATTTCTGACCCAGATATTCCCAAACCAGTAGTGTTGGATCTCCCCAATTTGCTCCTGGATGCTGCTGAAAGTCTGTCCCTGAGCCACTTGGGATACTTAGGCTAAAAAAATGTTTAATTTTAATTATTGCTGGAAGCAAACTTGTCTGCTGCCCTATTACCTTGTAGGTGTGGCTGACACTGAATTTCTAATTCCTGCTATCTAGAGCACAGTTTGCACCACTGTTCATCCCTAACTGGGATGAGAGCTGCTGTGAGCCATGCTGTGCTTTCATCTGTGCTGTACAACTGGAAAGACATAGGCAGGAAAAATTGATTTCTCTTGTACAGGACAACACATAATGTGTGCAGCTTGTGTGAAGTCAGTCTCGAGGCTCCAGCAGAGGGTGCAGTGGCTTTTTCTGTCTCCAGAGCCAGCTTTTAGGAAAGGTTGTCTTCCCTCACTTCTCTTTATCCTTTCTTGTTGGATTGTAAGGCCCTTTTGCTTCCTGAAAATTGGAGTTGTTTAATGCCCGTAACAAAAACAATCTCTACTTTATCTTAGAGAAAAATATAGCAGTGTTATAGTCCATTCAGCAAACACTCTGATATCCAGCTGTCAGAAACCTTTGTCAATAGGCAACAGATGGGAGGTTTATAAGAGTCCTTCTATATTTAATTTTACATTTTTAATGAAACCTTTATCTGTCAAATTGTGTTGCAGCTGTTACAATTTTGTAATACTTTTTGGGGTGTGCTGATCCCAGTGTCTGTAGTGAGGGCAGGATATTTCTTTCCTCATGTTACCAGTTCCCAGTATCACAGATGCCACAGGAGAGCATTATCTAGTGCTTCATCTCAACTTTAGACTCTTGCTTCCAAAATGCAAATACTGTGCAAAATAAGCTTTCCTTTACAGCAAGTATGAAACCTCTCCCAGTGCTCAAAGGCTGCTCCTTGCAGTGTCTCTATAGACTGATGTGAGCTTTTTCCCTCAGAGTAGCAAGTTTTAAAAATGCATTATGCACAGTTGGGTAGCAGGAGCCTGATACCACAGTGATGAAGCCCTCCCTTGTGGTACTGGGTTCAGAAGTCACTTTGATGCTTTAAGATTTTAGCCTTTATATTTTTCAAATGCTGTAGAGCATTAGTACATAACTCTAAACTCCATATAAAGTGTTAGCAACTGTCTTCACATTTTGGTCAGACAAAACAATTCCTCTAGGCCTCAGATCCAAGGACACCCTACAGCCTCAGGCCTTGAAAAGTATAAACAAAAGTGAATTAGGGGGGAGTGAACTGGGGGAATATGACTTCATTACCTGAAGCTGTAATTGGAGGATTAACCCCTGACATGCAAACAGACCAAACTCATAACTGTGTGAAAAACTTGTGACCATTGTCCATCTTGGGTGTAGCCTCTGGGAGGCTTTTGACTGCCCAAGATGTACCTATTGAAGGCCTTCAATAAATACCCACTTTATTCTCTTACCCTTGTCTAGCCTCTGTTCTAGGTAGCCACTCCAAGGCATCAGCTTGGTTGTGACCCTTATATCAGCCAGTTGTGAATAATTCCTCTGCCAACAAGGGTCAGCCAAGCTGGGCTAGAGAACTGCTGGGGGCCAAGTTTTGGTCAGCAAAGTCTAGTTTCATGCTTTTTTAAATTGGAAAAAAAAAAAAGAAAGAAGAAGAACAAAAGAACAAAAATCCCCAAACACTGGTCCTACAAAGAGCCTGGAGCCTTCTGGCCCTGGTCAGGCAGGAGCAGCTGTGGTGGGAGCTGGGCAGCCTCACCACACGCTTGCCCAGGCGGGCTGGGACCTCTGTGAGCCAGCTCCTGGTGAGAGGGGGCAGAGGATAATTTCCCTAGATTACAGACCAGGGCTTGATGCTGCAGGCTGTGTTGATCAAGGCCTTGACATTCTCATAGCAAGGAGCTCCTGTGCCAGGTTCCCCCACTGGCGAGCAGTGTGACATGAGTGCCAAGTCTCCAGAAGGTTCCCAACCTCTTTGCAGCGGTCTGGGGCTTATTTATTTCACAGTGCCAGTTATGATTGACAGGAATTGGCATGGGGATAATGAGGACTGCTGCAGAAATGATCAGTGGTTTGCAAAATCTGCTCTTTGAGCACCCAGCATGTAAACTGTACATCTCCAGTGGGGTGGGGCTTTTGTGGTCTCTTTAAGACCTGGAACATGGCAACTCAATGCAGCCTAATTGGATTCAGCCTCCTAATTTAAGTCTATATTCTCTTCATAATGAGCTGCAGATCTTACAAAGATTATTGATGGGATATCAGTGTGTGTGTTGTGAGCTATGCACCAAATTTACTCTTCCTGCAAAGGCAGAGAGAGCCAAGCCCTCGACAATGCTGCGTGTGCTGGTGCACCCAGGCAGAGCCCCCCTCGCTGCCTGGCTGCTGCAGCAGCCGTGTGCATTGATCTAATGAGGGCCAAAGAGTGATCTAATTCCTGCAGGAGCCACACTGAGCCCTTCAGCTTCCATATTCAGACTTGCTGCTCCCATGGACAGCTCAGCTCAGGTCTGGGAACAGCCTGGGACCACGTCCTCTCCTGCTTATGGCTGTTTGATTGATCTCTTTATTCTGAGCTGTCTCCAGGCATCACCAAAGGGCTTGCTAATTTGTTTGAAAAGCCTACTATTTCTCTAAATTCCCTCATTTAAATTACATTTCTTTGTACTTATATGTGCCAAAATGATCCTTGTTTTTACATCAGGCTTGGGAAGTTTCTACTGAACCTGCTCAGATGTGGTGGGGTCAGACAATTCAGCTGCAAGTAAGAGGCACAAATTCAGCAGCTCCCTGTCACTGTTCTACTGGTAGAAAGAGAAAATGGGTAATTCCCCATCCCAATGAATGGTCTGAAATTGAGTAAAGTTTCCACATCTGTCAAAGAGGAAACCAGCCAGATGCTGGTCAGTATTCCAGTTTCTCCATTACTTGTGCTGTGGGTCAAAGCTGACCTGTGTGAAGGTCAGCATTTTCTTTTCTGGAGGTAATTTCTCTGTGGAAGGGCTGAGACCTCCCATTTGCTGTTGAGGATGGCCTGGAATGCAGTAGCAGAGCAGAAGAGATCTCTGCAGGAGGGTGGTGTCAGTGCAGGTTGGGATGAATTGATATGGAGGGCAAGATGTGATCCTTTCACATATTTCTCAAATTAAATCATGGCATGGTTTGGGTTAGAAGAGACCTTAAAGCTCATCTTGTTCCAACATCCCTGCCAAAGGCAGGGACACCTTCCATTAGACCAGGCTGCTCCAGCCCATCCAACCTGACCTTGGACACTTCCAGGGATGGGGCAGCCACAGCTTCTCTGAGAAACCTGTGCCAGGGCCTCACCACCTTCACAGGGAAGAATTTCTTCCTAATACCTGATCTAACCCTCCCCTCTGGCAGTTCAAAGCTATTCCTCCTTGTCTTCCTCCTTGCTTGCCTCTGGTGGCCCCTTGGTTCAGGGTAGAGACATGGTGGGTGGGGGACTCAGCTACTCTGTTTCAGCAAATTTCCAGTGGGAAAAAAAGAACAAAAAAAGAGTATGAAGTCCCCTGAGAGACCTTCCTGTGGCATTTCTTAAACTCTTGAGTAAAGTCAAAGTCTTACTTGGACTTGGGGGGAAGATAAGGGGAGTTGCTCAGGCTCTTCTGCAATGAACAGGACTTGTGAACTTACCCTGAGCAAACAGCTGCCCACTGCCCTGCTCTGGTGACAAACAGGCCTGGAAAACTTTCAGCCAGCTCTTGCTGGCAATTAAGAGGTGACCAATTAATATGATTCCATAGTGGTGTTTCCAACAGGGTATTGAGCTCACTGCTCCATTAGAGTATTTCCCTAATGACCAAAGCAAGCTGAAGCCATGGTGTGCAAGCTGAGCTGCATCCTGTGCTCTGCATCCCTTCAGGGAAGGAAACTTTGCTCCCCCAGCTTGACATGCTTCCTAGCAAAAAGTCCAGATCCTAACCTAGCTGTATACATGTTCCTTAGAACTGATGAAGCAGTATTTTCCTACTGAAAAGTCATTCCACCTCACATCCCCCTTCAAGTGAGCCTTCATTTTCACTCTCCTTGAAAAAAAGTAAATCTTGTTTCAGCTTTGTGCTGGTCTCTTTTTTTTTTTTTTTTTTTTTTTTTTTTTTTTTTTATTTTTTTTTTTCAAAAAAAAAAAAAA
>VZRH01003880.1:36243-54251 GCA_013397555.1 Urocynchramus pylzowi
CCCTCCTTGAAAAAAAGTAAATCTTGTTTCAGCTTTTTGCTGGTCTTTTTTTTTTTTTTTTTTTTTTTGCATTTGCAGTTAATTTCTTACTTCAAAGAAAAAAACAGAAAAGTCTTTGATTTACTAGATTGTCTAAATTCAATATCTTTTCCAGAAACAGTGGCTCAGTGTTTCCTAAAAACAAAGTTCAAACATTTGAGTGATACAATTTCCTCACTTCTGACACTCATCAAAATCAGCATATTGCATCCAGCATGGGCTCCTTCATCTCCCTGTGGCAAGCTTAGCATAAATTTTATCCACTTTAAACAATGGCTGTGTTTGCCACACAGTGTCCTAAAGCTGCAAGGTCTGATCCGTGATACAAATAACATGCACAGTTGGATACCTACATTAAGTATGTATGATGAGATCACTTCCAGTAAAATCTTGAAATGCAGTAATGTGAAAAACATCTGGTTGTTGTGTGCTTGATTTAAAGTTGGAAGTCTTGGACAAAGAGACTATACATTTATTAATGAGTTCTCTGTTTTATGGAGGTTTCCATGCAATTTACTCATCAGACTTCAAAAGCAGGAAATTATACCACCTCTTGATTGAAATTAGCTTATTAGACATCAAAAGTAGGAAAATATATGATCTTGGTGGAAAATAATTATTGCACTGGTTTGGTTTTTAAAAAAAATGTTTGAATTTAGCACAGCAATTCCCTCCTATGAACCCTCCACTGATGCAATATGTCTGTGTTTGTTTATGTACACGTATGCCAAAAAAAAAAAAAAAGGATGGGGAAAAATATTTGGATGCTGGCAGTTGGCCACCCTGAGCTGTGCTGGTGCCTTAGCTGGAGGTGCTGGTGCAGGTACAAGGGGTGATCCCAGAGCAGGCACCTGGGGCTCAGCCCCATGGCCTTGCCAAATGTTTAAAGCCACAGCAAGTGGCCACATCACGTCTCTACCCCAGAGCAAGGAGAAGCAAGGACAGAGCACCTTCTGCCCATCTCCCCTGGCCTGGGTTAGTGCCTGACACCCCCTGTGTGCCCTCAGCAGGGCTCTCTGGGGGTCTCAGCTGCACCCACTGCTCTGGGTGTCACCAAACATACACTGTGTGCTTGAGTCCTATCAGCAGCAAGCTGTGGTAACCATGGAAATCCACTGTTTAGCAAATTGTAGAGAGGAAAACTCAACAGAGATGGCCAAGGAGATGAATTAGAGCTGCCCCTTGGCAAGCACAGCAGAGAAACTGGTGGGTTTGGGGTTTTTTTTTAAAAGAAAAAAAAAAAAAAAAAAGAATGCATGTGACATTTCTAATTTTTCATTCACTGCTGACTTCCTGCTCTGAGAAGTGGAAAATACTTGCAGGGGCATTGCAAATTCTGCCACATTTCTCTTGTGGTCCTGCCTCACCTTGCTGGATTGGCCTCTCCCTGAGTGCCACTGGGCTGAGGTGTCCTCTGTCCCCTCCACCCCACAGGAATGTGCTCTTGACATCCCCAGAGTCTCATGTCCTGAGGAAAGGTCCTCAGATATGTGGGAAACATTGCTGGAAATGTTGCCAAGAGCCAAACTGGCAATCAGCTGGCCCTGTGTGACATGTTCACTTGCCCATCACCTCTCTTTCTACACATAAATCTTTGTATTGGACCTTTCTGTTGGTCTCCTGTTGTGCCCAGGTCCTCACAAATACCCAGTTATGGTGTTTTTTTTATAGTTTTTCAAAAATGGAAGCTGTGATGGCAGATTAGACTGGAAAAATCTAAGAAAAGCATATTTTAAGTTATCTATACTTCTGACATTGCTTTGTGCTACAGTCTTTCTGATGCTGCTTAAAGGTGCATTTATTTCTGTATTTTGTTTGCTGCTGCTGAGGATTTTGCTGCATTAATCCTCAGTTCCTAATATTTGCTGTGTGTCTATACCTAATTGCTATGTATCTATAGAGAGAATTATTATTCTAGTGCCTACAACCTCTGGTGTAGGGGAAGAGGGATGGCAAAGCAGTGTATCTCTGCAGCAGTCACTGTGTTGCCCTTAGAAATATGGGCAGTGAGCCAAGCAGAATTTAAACAGTTTGTTCAGAAAAACAGTTATTTAGGTCTTGCCTCAGGCTGCATATTTGGGATGTGGATACACAAATCCTTTGGCTTGGGCACGGTGGGGATAAATACAACCAGTTTCCAGCCCATGTGCAGTTCCCCATGAGAAAGAAAGATGGAAACCTCAAGACTTTACAGTCTGTAAGCAGTTTTTCTGACCAGTCATTTTTAACTCGTTCTGTTCTGGCTACTCACATTTTGGGTCCAGCAGTGCTTCAAAAACAGCCATGCTTTGCTGCATCCCCCTGCATGGGCCAGGAAATGTCTGAGGAAACCTGTCCTCTGGATGTACAGACCATGACAAATGAGCAATTACTGGAAAATACTCTTCTAATGAAACCATCTGCGTGCAGTCTGACTCATCTAGGAGCTGACGAAGCAGGCAAGTCACCTCTCCTGTTTAAAACCCAGGTTAGCCCCTTGTATAAATGTTCTTTTCCAGTAGCACCATTACTTTATCCACCAGGCATGTTCTGCTGAGCCTGCTGTGGGTCTGCTCCCAGGAAAGCACAACCAAGGCACGGCAGCCCCACCAGCACAGCACATCTGCTCTGTGCTCTCACATGATTTATGGCAACATGTTGAAAATATATGTGCAGATGCATGTGTATATATATGAACAAATAATACCTTATCGCTGACCAAAAATCCTGCTTACTACTCTAATGCCAACAAACGTATTTTTAGGCTTCTTGGATCACTTGCTGCCAAAATTCCCACGTGGCATGCTTGCACAATAAAGTAAAATGAAAACAGCAACTCCATTGATCTTCAAAACCAACTGCACTTCATTTTTTCCACAAGAAAAGATGATGGAGAGATCATATATATGAAGAGGAATATCAATATATGATATTCCTCTATTTCTACAGTTAAGACTAAGGTACTTAGCTGGAGTACAGTTCAGCTTTGGACTGTATGGAATCATTTATCTTCATGTAACACCAGTGATGGTCTCTAATTATTTAACTGCTTACAGGGTTTATAACATCAGCTCAAATTCCTCACATCAGGCTCTTCATTTGCTTTTTATTCTGAAAAAATGTGATAGCCTTTGGAAGGAAGAGAAGCAGGGTTTTTTTCTAGATAAACAGAAACTGGAGCCATGATTTGGCAGGAAATTTTCTTGATGACTTTTTTACAGACTAGATTTCACTATTTCAATACTTTCGAGTTTTCTTCTTCCCACTCTGCCTTTCTTTTCTTTTTTTCCTTTAAATGGGAAGGACCCTTCCTTCCTTCCTTCTTTTCTGCTTTTTTCAGAACATGAGGCAATAGAACTGGGGACTAACGTTAGTGCCAGACATTTCCCAGTGGGCAGACCAAACAGGAAAGTCAAATTCTAACTTGAAAAATATGAAAAACCCTCGGTGAAGGTGCCCAAGGGCTTAATGCAGTGCATGGGCCAGGTACTCAGCCATCATTAGTGTGTGTGGGTCTGTGAGCAGCAGTGAGACATCCCTGGCTCATTAGAGCTGGGATTACACCGGGATTTGCAGTCTGGGGAGCACGGAGAGCTCAGGGCTTGCAGGTGGCAATTTGATGTGATAGGTAAATTCCAGATGTGGCTCAGCAATGAGCAGCTGTGCTGCTTTCCCCTGGCTCCTCTCCCTGCTCCTGCTGGTGAGCTCATCCTCGCACAGGTGAGGCCCAGAGCTGCAGCCCCAGGTCCCCTCTGCTGGCGGCTGGAGCAGCCAAGGAGCCCCGGGGGCAGCGAGGAGCCTCCTACAGGCAGCAGGATGGGGTGAATCATGGCCTGTGATTATGTCAGGCTCTGCAATCCATTTCTCTTTTGCTGAACTAAGGCTTTCATGGGACAATAGTGCAGTGTGTGCTCTGTAAAAGCCAAGGGAGTGAAGGATGGCAGGAAACTAAATAGTCCATGGCAGGTATGGAGCCTGCTTCCTTCTCTGATTTTTGGTTTAAATTCAGTACTTAGATAGCATTGGACCTCTCCTCCTACTATAATCAGCATTGCCCCATATCCTCCTTTCTTCCTTTAGGTTACTTAGAGCCTTCCAAACTTTAGGGAGAAAAAACATTAAATTAATCGTTGTTAAAAAATAATAATTTAATGCAGTTGTTCATTAATCCACTAACCAGGATATATAGGAATGTCAGGCTCTTACCACAACCAAGCAATACAAAACCTTTGCCTGGTGGAGGTTCCCAGCCCTGTTTTCAGTGTTGAGGTGTGGTGCAAATCAGGGGGGCTTTGGTCAGGGCCCCCTCAGGGCTGCCATTCCTGGTGGCAGTGTCCCCATTTGCAGGCTGTCCCCAGGCCATGGAGCAGTCACAGCCACTGCAGGACACTCCACACATGAGTGCTCTGCCATAAACACTTCACACAAATCCTCCAGGGCTCATAATGCCATTTTTGTGCAATGACTATTTTGGCTGAGAGCAGTATAGACTTACTGGAAAATGAATAACCACTGTTACAAGTGTCAAAACGAAACATTTGCTTTGCTCCCCACTTTCACCCATCTCCTTTTTCCCTCAAGGTCTCTGTTTCCATCCCACTTTGCTTCCCAGGCTGGAGCCTGGGGGTTCCTGGCTGTTCTGGACCAACCCTATCACCCACTGGAATAGAACTGCTGGGCTTTGTCCTTCGTGGGGGAGGAATAAGGTGGCACTTGTGCTTCCCACCACACTGTCTGCACCCCAGGAGAGCTGCAATCAGGCTCCAAGATGAGCTGTGGGAGGAGGTGGAGGCAGCCTAGGTGGGCAGGAGGGAGGTGCTGGGAGGCATGAGGTGGCAGGTCTGCTGGCTGCAGCCTTGGGCATGCCCAGGGCTCAAGGGAAAGGAGGCATGCTGTTATATTAGCACAGGAGACCCCAGTTTTGCAGGTTTTGGGGGTTTTGGTGAGATTTCCTTTATTTCCATTTACTCTAAGGAACAATTTCTATGAGGCAACCCCCCAGGGCACTGGGGAAGGGAACAGGGAGCATGGGAAAGGGTGGGGGAATGGAAATCAAACCCACCTTCCAGGTGAGGAGAGGAGGGAGAGGGCTCTGGGAGACAGGGTTCCCCAAATTTCCTCAGGGCAAGCCTGAAGCACCCAACTTCTGAGATCTTGCTTTGGAGAGAGCCAGTGGTCTTCTCCTCGGGCCAAGGATCTGATAGCAGTGGAGGAAAAAGGAAATAAATCATCACTGGGAACTGTGTGAGAGGCAATGAGCTGAGTCAGCACTTGTGGGCTCAGTGTCACACAGACACATCTTCTAGTGGTTTTATGTCAGGAAATTTGGAGGACTAGTTCCAAGCAGTGTTGGCCATGCTGGGCTCCCCTGGCTGATGTGAGTCTGGGAAGGGTTCAGCCTCCAGCTGCTTTTCAAATGGACGTGGTGAGAGCTATCCTCTGCAAAATGAGTGGATTTGAGTTGAAAGGAGGCACTAATGCCTCTGAGGAGGTATCTGTGCTCTTTTACAGCACATGGTTGTGCTGTTTTGCAACCAAACCTTGTTGTTTGGGATTTTTGCTGAGTTGCTCTATTTTCTGCTTCACCCATTTGTGACACATTGCTGTGGAGGTGATGCTGATGGTGAAGCTGGTTTCACACCAAGCAGAACATCTCACCCACGACATCTCTGCAGCACGAAGGGGTGAGCAAGGGCTGACTTCTTGGTTTGTCTGGCAAATGTCTGGTGCTTGTTCTGAGGCTGCACTCAGTTTCACACACTCAGAGGAGTTTGCCAGCCTTCCCTGGTGCTTTGTGTGGTGCCATTGGGTATCTTGTACCCCACCACTGAGGGTCCTGTTGAGCTCCAACACAGGCTGGGGGCTGGGTCCTGCACAGGTCAGTGTTGAAGCCCATGGGCAAAGAATAAATCTCCAGGAGCTGAGCATTTCATCCTGTCAACCTGGGAGAGATTTGCTCAGATGACTTACATTAATTTTAATGGAAACTGTGTGCAGAAACCACAAGCTTAAATCAAGAAGATTATGTCAAAAGAGCAGACTTCATATTCTTAAATCCAAATGACAGACTCCAAGTGGGTTTTTTTTTGTTCACTGCAAAGAACCCATCACTATTTTCAGCTTCTTAGAGCTGACACAATGCCCAGCCTTCATGGGGATCAAGTTTTGGAATGGTTTTTGTAATTCAAAGGATAAAGGAATGAATCTCCCCAAGCAGGGTGATGTTAATAAGCAGCTGCACTAAAGGAACAGTTCTCAGAGACTTCAGCACAAGTTCTGGCTTGGCATCTCACTGCAGTCTCCGTGCCAAGGTGGGATGGGCTGCTGAATTACATTTCCTTGTGGTGGTGTGGTTGGGAGCATGGCAAAGGATGTTGCATCAGTCCTGCCTGCCTGCCCATCCCAGTAAGGACACTGGCACTTTCCATGGAAGAAACAGTCTTTCCTGTCCAGCGGTACTTTAAAAATTCTATCCATTAACTGCAATGAAAGGAGAGGAAAATAAAACCTTCATAAATCTCCACAATGGATAGTATTGATTTTTTGTTTTTGAGGATAATTTAGCTTGACAAAGTACCTCTTGAGCTTGTGTGGAGATGGAGGTGTAAGATAAATCCAACACAGCAATCACAAAATGATCAAAATGCAATTGAAGAAAGTGATGAAATTTGATGGATTGCAACAGATCAAGAAAACCATGACATGTCTTTGGGCAAAGAAAAGGACCAGGCAGGCCTGGAACCAAAATCCTGTTGCATTCTGTGCCTGAGAGAGCCCCTTGTCACAGGGTCACAGCCTTCTCCATGAGCAAGACAAGAACACCAGCACAGGGTTCTCCTTGCTTGTGTGGAAGGAACAGTCAGAAAATTTCCCTCTCTTCTATCCTGAACTGCTCCCAGCCAGCCCTCCCACCTGCTCCTATTCTCCAAAGCCATCCTCAGTGCCTGCTTGAGTTCCTACCTGGCTCCCTGGGGCTGGCATTACCAACACAGCAGTCTAATGCCACCAACCTTTAGGAGAAGAACCTCCCAGCCTGGAGCTGTCAAACCCCACTGGCTGGAGACAGATCTGCTGCTTGTTTCCTCCCTACAGATCCTAAAATGCCTGTGCAATGTGGTGCCCTGTGCTTGTGCTCCAGCAGCAGCTCTGGGGCAGGTCTCAGACCAGCTGGGAGGGGGATCTCCTCATGACCCAGCAGACAGCAGCCCTGTTTCTGGGGAAGGAAGAAAAAACCCTCCCTGCTTTTGGAGGCAGGGCAGAAAAAGCTTTTCTGCCAGGAAACAGTAGCCATCACTAATGAACAGGGAGCCACTTGTCATTAGGCTCTTGTCAGTGACTGACATGTTTGTGGCTCTGGACATCTGGAAGGGATTTAGCAGAAAGGGCTGGATCCTGTGACACTGCTAATCTCCCTGGCTGATGGATTGAAGGGAATGAGGTAGAAGGAGAAGACTGAAGATCCAAGGGCTGATTCTTCCCACATGTGAAATAAATAAAGGACCTGCTCAGGAAAGAGGGTAAACATCAGCATTCTGCAGCATCAACCACTTTGCCTTGCTTTTCCATCCTCCAGTTATTTATTGGAGTTAAGCACAATGTGCCAAAAGCAAAACACACTCAGACCCACAGGGTGTGGGTTTCTGCAGGGCAGTGGAGGCTCAGGGACCCTCCCCTCTCTGACTCCCCAGCCACCTTCCCCTCTTGGACAGAGTGTTTGGGGCTCAGTGAGGCTACAGAGGTGGTGAGCAGAGCTTGAACTGCACCCCAGGCCACCTCCTGCTCTCACCCAGATTTTGTGAGTACTTTTGAGGCTCAGCCTGTGAGCCTGCCTTTGGACCTTGTGCAGGATGAGCCCAGCAGACCCCATTGCTGACCTGAGACAAGCGTGGGAGTCCTCCCACTGCTGGGGGAGAGACAATGGGACCCAGAGTTTTAACTGTTGGTTTCATCTTCCTGTGATGTAAGAAAGAGGAGTTATGGCAAAAACTGGCAGAGAGATTTCCCAAAGTCAAATCTGGTGGCTGGTGGTTGGGACACACCTCGTCTGTGGGAGACCTGAGCTTGGCTGCAGGTAAAGGGGCTGCTCTGGGTAGTCATGCTCAGAAATCACTCAGTCTTACAGAAAAATGCACAAAATAAGGGACATGATCTGCCTTTTCAATCTCCTTGACTATTTGGTTGTTAGGTTCTTCTGAGTGACTCAAATTTCATCTTGACTGAGGTTTGGGAAACCTTCCAGCTGCAAATGCCACCCACAAGAAGTTGGTTGTGTTCTTTCCTTTGGTTCAGTCCTGCTCAAGATAACCTCATGCCTAGACATGGTGCTGCTATACATTGTGTACTGATGAGCAACATATTTTAAGTTGTTTCTAGGAGTATGACACATTATTTGGACTATTATCTTAAGCATGGCATTCCAAAAATATACCATTGGATGTCTCATGGTTTTGAGATGGTCTTTTTTTAGTACCATCTGGGCTAAAATAATAAGGGTCTGTCCAGGACCCATGAGCTCAGACCTCAGTAGGATTCACATACAATTCCTAATTTGGGCAATTTTGGATTCAAACAGTCACTGGAGGAAAATGGTCAGGGA
Source organism: Urocynchramus pylzowi (assembly GCA_013397555.1). Classification (NCBI taxonomy): domain Eukaryota; kingdom Metazoa; phylum Chordata; class Aves; order Passeriformes; family Fringillidae; genus Urocynchramus; species Urocynchramus pylzowi. Next base: position 44,858 of record VZRH01003880.1, read on the forward strand.
ATTCCCTGGTTCTCCAGTTTAAAGTGTAAATCACCAAAGGCCAGTGAAAGCTAATGAGCAAGTCAAAGATACCTTAGCCAGCTAAACAAATATTCCCAGCAGTAATCAGCTCAGAGAGCCTTTAAATGACCTTTTAAAAAATGTTTTATCATACTCTTCACTTCTGAGAAGGATTTGTGCTTAAAAGAGCTTTCAGGGAGTTTCACAATTGGATTTTGCCAAGTTCTGGGAAGTTAGAGCAACAGGTGCCCAGAGCTGGTGCTGGAAATTCAGTGTTGGCAGCCCTGACGTGCTCTGGAGCAAGTCCTTGTGCGTGTTCATAGGTGAGTACTTGCACATCATGTCCCTAAACCCCTGTGGTTTTTTTCCTGGCCAGCCCCAGGCAGGGATAAGTGTGCTCCATCTTCCACCTACCTGACCTGGCCTCTAGAAAAACAGGAGAGTCTGGGATTCAACAACCATGACCTCATCCAGGGAGTTTCACGTTACTGCAAGGATTAGGACCATATGACTGGAAAGCCCATCTGATAAATATTTGTTCCTGCTGGTGGATGAAGCATCTCTCCTGCAGCAGCTGGAGGAGGGAATGTTGTCCTCCTGCTTCTCCTGGCTCTGCCAGCACGCTGGGCTCCTGCTGTAAATCAGCCCATCCCTGAGCTGTAATAAAAGAAGCAAATGTGTCCACTTGCCAGCTTCAGAGTTGGAGAGTGATGAGTGTGGACAGTGCCAAACCATTGTGAAAAGCAGACTTAGAAGAATCAAAAACTAATAATGAAGAAATTAGTCCGTCTTGGTTGTGTTAGAACTGCCAGACTAATCCTACTGGAATCCTCCCAGGCCAGAGCATCACTTACTCACTTTCTCAGTAGCTGGCAACTCTGCTTTTTAAAAGTAGTGGTGGAAACTACTTTGGCTTTAAGAAAATCTTTGTTTGTAGTGAGGTTTTGCTTCATTTGAATTCCAGATTTCCAGGCACTTGGGGCTAATGGGAATACAAACTCTTATTGCATCACACCAAAGAAATCACTTCTCTGATTCTTCCCATCAATGCCCAAAGCTGAGTTTGTTGACTCCTTCTGAGTGAGAAGCCCCACCAAAATCAAGAGCTCAGTTCACCTAAAGAAGAGGAGCTGGATTTTAGCCCAAGATGTCTTGCTTTACAACGTGCTATGTCTCCTATAAAATCCATGTCTCCAGTTTCTCACTCTTTGGCTATGCCAAAGTCCTGGTGCATGTTCAGACATCCCCTACAAGAGCTATTCCCACACGTGCATCTCTTGTAAAAAGCCATAAACCTACGTGCATGTGAGCTCAGAAATGTGTGTGTGTGCTTTGCAGGACAAATCAGCGTGTGCCTGCTTCAAATACTTGACTGAAACCTGTAGAAAACACTGCTGCTCATATTTTATGGAAAATAAGTGACATGGCCCTGGCTGGCTGTAAAAGCCTTTTATCCAGGAACATATGTCTGTACATTGAACATGCACAATGAAGGCAATTCTTTTCCATTCTGACACATATTGCAATGTTCATTCTCATCAGTGGTGAGGAAATGGATCCAAAGCACTCCAGCTCTGCCTGGCCCTTTATCAAGGAGCCTCTGCAAGCACTGCAGATTAACATTATTAAATCATTCCCCACTAGAAACAATCACTAGCCTTGTCATGTTATCTACTCAGCTGTAACAAGAAAACCACTGCAACTCAATTGAGGCATAAGTCCCCCAGAATTCCTCATGGTGATGGTGGACCTGCAATGTCTAATTGAGAAGTGTGGTGGTTTTGGGGTTTCTAGGTGATATGCATCGTGGGCTGGGGGAAAGCACTGCTTTTCAGGCAAGCAGCCCCAAAGCAGACAGTGGTGAAGGGTGTGTTTCTGTCTGAGGAAGCAGAAGGAAAAGGTGAAATCCAGACATGAAGGAGCTGGTGAGGTATAGAATCACCCTCAGAGTGTGATGTCAAAGCTGAAGGAAAGCCTGAGGAGGTGTTTTGCTGCCAATGGAGAGCACGTGAGGTTGTTTTGTTGCTCTTGTACCCACACAGTCCAGCCCTGTGGGGATCAATGTGGAGGTGGCCAGTGACATCTTTCCAAGCTGTTACAGAAACCAAAAGGAGAGATCTGTCAGTTTTCTCCCTCCCAGTTGTGCAGGGCCTCTCCAGTGTCAGGTCTGTATCAAACAGAATCATTAAGGTCGGAAAAGACCTTCAAGATCATCACTTCCAAATAGTAACTCAGAACTGCCAAGCCCACCATTAAACCATGTCCCTAAGTGCCACAGGGCCACATCAGCACATTTCTTGAACACTTGTATAACTCTACAGAACTGGGATATCAGGGATGTGCAAATACTACATGTAACAGATACCAATCATTTTTTAATTTTCTTTATTATTTCAAGCCCTATTTCTTCTCTTAGTTGCAGCATCTCTTCTTAAGGTATGACTCGAGCAAGGCAAGGCAGCCCTGAGAAACACTCTGTTATTCTCCAGTTTCTTACCTTCCCAGAACTTAATGATTCTAAATATTTTTAATATGCTCCCAACTGCAAGAACCCACAGGGCTTGGATAAACCTTTGGGATTACTTCAGAAGTATGGATAATACGTTGGAAAATGTACAGTAGGGAATGTGCTGGTATTTTTGTGCTCTAAGGCTCTTTTTCTTCTCTTCCATAACACATGCAATGCATGGAGAGATTCTTGTGCAGAGGCTTCATGATCTGTGAGCAATGCCCACCTTGCCATAGTGGATGTAGCATAGTAAAATGTGAAAATCTGAAATTATTGTTCTGAGCCACATAGACACTTTCTGAGGCTGGCCTTGGAGCCAGAGTTTTGTCATGTTTTCAGGGAGCTGAACTTCATCCAGAGTCTGTAGGCCAACAGGAGCAGCCTTCTGGCTACGCACCTCCAGTTCTGAGATGGTCTATTGACATAATGGGGTTTGTGTATCTTTTTGGCAGGCAATGCCTTCTTCTGCCTGTTCTATTTAACCAGAATTAATGAGTACCTTGGGTTTTGTTTGGTTTTTTTCCTTTCTTTCTTTTTTTTTTTTTTAAGGAAGTTCCAATATATCATAATAAACTAAATGAATTCAGATTTCAAAGCTTAGCATCCCAAAATAACAGTCAGTTGTAATTTGGCTCAGGATGCTCCAACGTTTGCTCTCTTCCTGCATTACAACATGGCCTGGGGCCAACCTCAGCAGATTACTGTGCTGATGCTGGGTGTCTATCAGACCTTTAAATCAGATGGAGCAGGCCAGAAAAAACTTGCTTTTATCCGTTTTAAGGCCTGCAGACTCTGCTTGTCAAGTGGTTTGCTCTCCAGTGATGCCACAGACTTCTCCATGGCTTATGCAGCTATGCATGGAAATGAATATTCCCCAGAAAGATATGTCAGAATAGGATTTCTTAGGGGTTTTCTGCTTCATTGCTGGCTTGCTGAAAGTAAGAAGATAAATTGCAGGATAAGGAATAAAATGAGAACATGCAAGAGCTAGAAATGCCTTGTGGGAGAGGTTTTTCTATCCAGGTTTTTTATTTTTCATGTACATGGATGATATGAATAAGTGACACCGAATTATTCCCTGAAAGTTGAATTGCTACTTCTTGTGACTTCCTGCTCTGTAAATCTACAGTCTCATATCTACAATATTGGGCAATGGGAAGGAAGGGAAAATAGAAAACAGGTGATGAGATACCAGCTTGGCCCATAGCTCTACTCCTGAGATTCAGTGGGTTTGTTTTGTGTGTGTGCCTGTCAGGAAATGAGAGAGCAACAGCAACAGAGAGGTGTTCTTAAAAAGACTTTTCTCCAAGTATCTAATGTGGGAAGATACTTGCAAGCTTATACAGTGAAGTAAGAGAATTGTTTTGTTTATACAAGAGAAGATAAAGCACGTATTTCATCCATCACAATGATATATTAGAAGGAAGCAGAATATTGTGTGTAATTGCCTTTTTGGCCAGCACTCCCGAGGCCCCTGAGGACAGGACAAGGGGTGCCTGTCCCATCTAACTCAGGGCAACAACCCTGCTTAAATGCCTGGGGGAAGCACTTTAGCACTGCTCAGTGGAGTTAATTGGGCCAGACCTAGCAAGACCTACAATAGTATCTTCACCTTTAATCAGAGAAGAGAGACCAAACAAACAGTACCTGTACATGGGCATGTGGTGACAAGACAGAGGGGAGTGGTTTTAAACTGACAGAGGGCAGGGTTGGATGGGATATTTGGGAGAAATTCTTCCATGGGGGGGTAGTGAGGCCCTGGCACTGGTTGCCAGTGGCTGTTGGCAGGGTTGGATGGGACTTTGAGCAACCTGGTGTCAGAGACTGAAATGTTACAATTTATGGCTAAAACTTCTTCATGAAGGACTTTTGCCTATTATAGCAAAACTGTATAAAAGCTGCAGAGAAGACCACCACACCCTGACTAAGGTCCTGGACTGCTCGTTGATGGAATAAAATAAAGTGACTCAGGTCTGGGCTGGGGGAAGAAGAATATTCACTGAGGGATCAAGCTTAGCACCTTCAGGGTGGAGAGCACAGCCCGGGGGTCATCAGCTTCCAGGCTGGCACAGACCCTCTCACCAAAGGGTGAGGGGGTTTTGGGTGTGTGGTGAAAAAGCCTCTGGTGAGAGGCAGTGAACGCCCACCCTCTGCTGTGCAGAGCAGCTCAGCTGAGGGGCCCCTTCACCTGGGGAAAAACCCGTGTGAAGGACAGCACAGGGGGTGTCCTGGGCCACCAAAGCCCCCCCAGAGGGGTCCCCAGACCCTGCAAGGGACAGTGCCAAACTGGGGCCCTGCAAGGGAGAAACCTGGCTGTTCCCACTGGCCCAGACGTGTTAATCCTCTGGATTCTGTGCTCACACTGCAGTGGGGGGCACACACACCAAGACCAGAGGGAGGGAAACCATGAGATGCCCTTGGGACCCCCAGAAGGGTGATCTATTTCTACCTAAACCCTGTCAGCCTCTCCCTGCCCTCCCCATCCCTGCACTTTTCTTTTTTTCTTTTCTCTTTCTTCCTCCTTGCTGCTTTTACTATTAAATCAAACGTATCACTTTCTTTGGAACCAACATCTAGCCTCATTTGGTTTTAATCAAGTTTTGGGGTATATTTTGAACCTTTCTGTGTTTGATCCATTTTATTCATGGAGATTTCGTTTTCTTTGCTCTTCTGTGTTTAAACCAGCTCATAACACATGGTCTAGGACCTTCTTGTTCAACCAACCTGCCATGGGGCAGGGCAACCTTCCACTAGACCATGTTGCTCTGAGCCCCCTCCAACCTGACCTTTTATGCTGTTACTGTACATATTTTTATTTTACTATTTTATTAGTATGTTACTGTACATAATAATAACACTTCAAATACATAGAGGGCCTTTTGGATACAGTTTGGAGTGGAGCTAGAACATAAACCCCATTAATTCCCTGCCATGTGTGGTAGAGGCAAGTGGGATTAGCTCTCTTCCTTTTCCAGCACGCTCTGGACACATCAAATGGAGCTGTCTGCAAAGGGGAACAGAGAATGATGTGATCTTTATCGGGATCTTTTTAAAAGACTGATGTGTGACAGCAAGAGCAGGGTGTGAAGGACCATCTGCCACATCGTTAACACGTTGGGCATGGAAAGCAGACCCCAAAGGCAAATCCGGGAGCATTTGGGGTGAAGAAGTTGTTCCATAAGAACTGAAAGACACAGAAGGGAAGTATATTCCCCTGATGCTAGTATGGATAGTGAAAACAGGGAACAAAGTGAGGGTGTGGGATGAGATGGGATGTATTTCACACCCATGTATGGACAGGCTTGTGGTTACTGTCATTTCTCACCAGTTACTGACTCCTCAGAATTCCCAGCCCAAACCAGGCAGGAGCCACTGGCTGTCACCAGGGAATATTGTTCTGTGATATTCCAAATCCACCTCTCTGGACCATTTGTTGTTTGCTTCAGCCCCATTTGTGCTGGAGCTGCTCTGATCCTGCTGTGTCCCTGCAGGACTGTGCCTCCAGCCGTGGCATTCCAGAAACACACAGGAGTGAATTGAATGAAGCATCACCTTCTTATTCTTCTGAATAAATTCTGCTGAGCTTCAAACAATAGCATAACAAAGGTGCTCAGAGCTATGTTCAGTGCTTTTTCTCATTGTGAAAACAAGAGCAGAGGCTACTCTGGGGGAAAAGAAATTCAACCTGAAATCACCTTTAAGTAGAGCTCTGAATGAAAAGGAAATTCAGCCTATTGCAGGAATGTGAGGGTTACCAAACATCACTATGACTTTTTATTTTGGGAATTAGAGATTTTTCTGAGGATGGCAGAAATTTAATATGGCAGACAAATACAAAGAAACTACTTTTAATTTTATCTTGTTGATTATTTACCTTGAAAATATTCCTAGAGAGGTGGAAAGGTGGTTTTTCTCCCAAAGCTCTCCTTCTGGCCTTTCTGTGCAGATCACAGAACAACATGAAAAGTATTTATGGTCTTAATGATTCAGTAATTTCAACCTTCAGTTTTGTTTATACAGGAAAAGCTTTTTAAATAATAGATGTTTATTATTGCTGAAGATTTCTTCGTTTGGCTTGGGGTATGTCTTTTGGTTCCTCCCTTTTGGTGGAACAGCTGTTATGTCTGAAATGTGTACAGAAGGGTCTATTTGTGTAAGTGCAATTTTCTACATGATTGATTTTAGAGTATTTGTATGAGTGTGCAGAGAGTCCACTGCCCGTGGATTTCATTTCAAACTAAACATCCGTCTGGAGGCAGAGGTTAAAACAAGTGCAAATCAAAGCACTGGCTATTCACAAATAGGTTTGTCACAGTCTGATAGCCAAGTATATTTAAATATTTCCTTGCAACACTTGAACTGCTCTCAAACAGATTCTAGAAGCTAATTGAAAGCACAGTCAGTACAGAAAGTCCTGCTGGAGAGGAATAATGAATAAAGATGCACTGAAGAAGAACGAGGAGGCAGCTGGACTGGGAGGGAGGGATGGGGAGGAAGCAAACCAGCAGTGGTAGATAAAACCAGTGAATTTGCCTGCATGTGACTCAGGGGAGCCAGAACCTGGCAGTGCTGGGCACAGCATGGCAGTGGGGCTGTCCCATCCCTCCCCACACCCACCCTGAGCCCTCACAGCTGGCTGGCCCTCCTCACTCCCTGCTGGCTTCATCTCCAGGGAAACATTTCACTGGGAAAAATCTTTGTCGAGTTAATTTCCAACATTTTGAGTTCAACAAACTTCTGCTGGATGCAGTGCAGGGTTTGGTGTCTCAAGGACATCAGCCCTTGTTCTGGAAGGTTGTAACAGGAACACAGGGGTCCTGGTGAGCTCATCCCAGGACAGGCAGCCCTGTGCTCCTGGGGAAAGATGCTCTTCTGAGCACCTGGGGTTCCTGCTCCTTGGGGTGTCTGGGAGAGAAGCTCATACTTCTACAAACCAGCTTTGTGAGTGAAAGGGACCTTGTGATTCCCAAAACAGCAATCTAGCACATGGGGGCAAGGCAGGAGCCTACACCCAGGGCCTTGGCTCTGCCACCATGTGGGATCTTTGATGTTCTTCAGGGAAAATGCAATTGGCTGCTGTTTTCAGAGGCCTCAGCAGTTGGCAATGCCTTTGCTTGATTTCCCTCTGCTTGTCATTGTTTTTTAAGAGTTTTAAGCCTTTCCCTGGCAAAAAAAATTGCAATAGCTTGTGGAGGAGGAGTTAGACCAAGGGGTCTAACTCTGAAACAGAAAAATGCACAACCGTCAGATCAGGCTTCACAGCTGAAAATCTTTGCCCAGAGCCAGGGAACCAAGTCACCCCTTTCTGGGCAGAGCATAGATCACTCCTCTCTTTTAAACAGAGAACCAGAGGCTCATAAAATTGCCTCCATTTTATAGAGGTGCAGCTGAGGCTCTCAGGCAATGCTCAAGAGGGTTTAAAACATCTCCTTTTCCTCAGAAATACCTGAGACCCCTGTTTCTTATCTTTTATGCTGGAGTCATGAGTCTTTACAGGTAAGATTTCATTATTTACCTACTTAGATGGAGGAAGTAATGAAACACTCCCTGGGGAGAGGAAACCTGACTGAGGAATGGTTTAATGAATTTTTTCCAATAAGCATTAATAGGTTTTATGCAGATCAGATTTATTTACTGTGGGGGGAAAAAAATCTTTGTAAATTTAAAGTGCTTGATCCTGCTAAAGACTTTTTCTCTTTGGCTCCGTGGCTGCTAGCTGGACATGTTTCAATTCCCATCCTTTGCTGAGCAGCTGCCCTTGCTGGCCACTGCCCAGTCTGCAAAGCCACAGGAGGATTTTGCACAGATCTGTCCCTTAGGGCTAGTGGCCCCAAAGGACCCCTTTTGCTTCCCAGGCAGATTTAGGGAGGCAAGAATCCTTCAACTTTGATGTCAGTCCAATCAGAGCAAATCCTTTACAAACACTGGGATGCTGCAGTGAATCATAGAATCACACAAAGGTTTGGTTTGGAAAGAACTTACACGCTCATCTTGTTCCAACCTCCTGCCATGGGCAGGGACGCCTTCCACTATCCCAGGCTGCTCCAAGCCCTGTCCAACCTGGCCTTGAACACTTCCAGGGATGGGGCAGCCACAGCTTCTCTGGGCAACCTCACAGAGAATTTCTTCCTAATATCAAATCTAAATCTCTCCCCTTTTAGTTTAAAATCGTTGTCAAGTTAATTTTAACTTTTTATTTAACCTTTAAACTTCTTTAGCTTAAAACCATTCTCCTTTGTCCTAACACTACCTACCCATAGAAAAAGTTGCTCTCTTTCCTTTTCATAAGCCCCTTTTAGGTACTGTTAGAGTCTCTAAGATCTCCCCGAAGCTTCTCTTCTCCACACTGAACACCCCCAACTTTCTCGGCCTGAGAGATCCTGCTTTCATTAGGTTTGGTATAAAAGCAACAAGAAACCTCTTGCCAAGGATGACCCCTGCCAGTGCTGGAAGTGGCTGGGAGTGGGTCGACACCAGGAGGTACTGAGGGGCCCTGGGAGGCAGCGCGGGTGACATTCCCGCGGTGACATTCCCGCGGCGTGGCCAGGGCTGGGCTGAAGCCAGGAGAGCCCCCGGGCAGGGGGATCACGGAGGGGCTGGAGTGGGTGGGACACCCGGAGCGTGGCAGTGCCACCACCGGCTCTGAGTCCCGACTGGGGAGAGGATAGAGGGAAAAAGTCCGGATGAAGAATAAATTGCAGATGAAACGCTGCTCTGGGAAGGGGGACATAAAACATCCCAGTCTGCTTCCCCCGCCGCCGCGGGTCTCCGGGGCACGGACGGAGCGACGTGTGGGAAGACGGAGGGATGGAAGGGCGGGTGGGCGGACGGAGGGACGGATGGATGCCCTGGGCGGGGGCGGCCCCCTCCCCTCTCCCCAGATCG
>VZRH01003880.1:54380-98280 GCA_013397555.1 Urocynchramus pylzowi
GGGGGCCCGGGGGGATGCGCCCGGCGCGGCCCCGCCGGGTCTTTGTGCGGGCGCGGAGGCGGCGCCGAGCCCGGGCCGTGCGGGCACCGAGGGGAGCTCTCTCGGTAACCTCTGCTTTCAGTTCCTTCTCTTTCATCCCCTGGTTACTTTTTTCTTTCGGTAACTTTTCCCCCTTTCCATCACGAAACTTAGTGTTGCAGATGTCAGTTCAGACCCTCTAATGCTTCTTTATCAGTTTATCCTTGTTAAGGAAAAAGGGGATGAAAATCCCTAGATTTTGAGTCGTTAAAGATTTTGTGGGAAGGATTCTCGGTTTTATGAATTTGTAAGAAAAAAAAAAGGAAAATCCCTTCATTGTCTCTGTGGAGTCAGCACCAACTTATTCTTTGACTGGAAATCTCAGTTAGTCTTGGAAGTTTTCTTGACAAAAATAATCACTTATTTACTCATAAACGTTACAAGATAAGGCCTGTGGAAAAAATGCATGTAAACCTCTCTTGCTTGATACACAGCCTGTTATAGAGTGAATACTTTGAGTCTTTATTAATAGGCAGAAAACTAACCCAATGTTAATAGTTGTTCCCACTGTTTTTAAAATTTATTAAGAACTAGGAATGGTGAAAGGATGAAAGACCTTTTCAGCTGGCTTCCATCTCTCAGGATGGTGACAGTGATCGAGTTGAAGCTTCTGTTTAAGTGCGTTGCTGGAAATAAACATTGCAATTTGATACATTCTCTGACAGGGATCTAGGTCAGGATTAATGACAAGGGATGTGTTGTTTGTATGCCTGATCAGGGACACAATCCAACAGGCAAATTCTAAGCTGTTATTTATTTGTAATAAGTCAATAATGCCAGAATTGCAGTGATTTATGTAGAAATACAGTCAATCTTGTTCACCATCTCTGTGTCACGTGAAACTAAGTAAATAGTTCTGCTGATAGCCCTGAGACTGAAGTTTACTCAGGCTGAATAAGTTAGGGCAGTCCTGCTGTAAAGTGCACTCATCTCTGCAGAGAGAAGCTTGTTACCTTATTCCCTGCACAATTAACAGAGGCACTGGGTAAGATGTGACTCTGGTGCCTGAGAGCTTTGGAAGACACAAGGAACTGGAATGCCAGAACTTCCATCTGAGTTGAGATAAACCCAGTGTAGCTGACCACAGCTCTTTGCTCATTGTGATGGAGAGTGATTTTTACCAAGCTATCTTTTGAACATACACGGAATTTGGAGCATTGATTAATGATGTGCCAAAGAGATACAGCAGCACAAAACCAGCCAAAACCATCCTGGATGTGGGGTGTGTTGTGTTGATTTCAGGAGCCAGCTCCAGAGGGATGTGCAACCAGGGCTGCCACCCTTTGCTGTGAGCATCCCCCACACCATCAATGCCCCTATTGAGCCGAGAGCGAGTCGGGAGGCAGAGCTTGGCTCTACAGCAAAACTTGTACGTCTTAATTAACTTTTTTTAAAATGAACCAGCTCAAGTCAGTGAGAGGAGCTGAAAAGTGCATAAGGAAAGTTAACATTTGAAGATGAAAATGTAGGAGTGCTCTTCCCAAAGCCAGCCAGCTTTGTGGGCACAGTGTGATGCTGGGGAGCGCCACAGCCACAGCCATTGCAGGTACCTGGGGCTGTGCATCAAGTCCTGCTTTTCTCAGCCACTTCCCAAGGGCAGCCCTGTCCCAGCAGCTCCCAGCTGCTGCTGCCAAGCAAAAGGCTTTGGCTGAAGGGGAACAATAGGCAGTTTTATCCTGGAGTCAGCGTGGCTGGCTGGGAACGGCATGGCAGAGGTGATGAACTCCAACGAGGAGAGGGAAGAGTGTTGACAAATTCATTTTAAGCCAGACTGGGCAAGGAACCAGAACATGCAATGCGGGGAGCCGCTACTACAGCGTGCCTGTGGGAATCATTGATAACACAGTCCTGAGCAGGGATGTTTCCACACTGAGGAAAAACTGGAAAGAAGTTTTCCCCCATAAGTCAGGGAGGGAGGAGCAGCCCCACAGAGCTGCAGTCCCAGGCAGGAGGAGGGAGCAGGGCAGTTAAGTACTGTCCTGGAGGCAGAAGGGTTTTCTTGGCAGGCTGCTCCTGAGGATGTGGGGGAAGTGATCAAACAAGTCCTTCAGTAGCCAGGCTTGTCAAGATGAATATTAGAGGGATTGTCCACTGCCTTCAGCCAGATGCTAAAATCGAGGCAGGGTTTGGAATTTCGATGTAATTGGAACCACATTTCTGCACGGCAGGGCCGGGTGGCCAAGGTGGGCTGAGTCAGAGAGCACAGACTTCTCTCTAAGTGATGATTTGGCTTGGAAGTTGCTGAGTCTGGGCCAGTTTGCACCAGCTGAAAGTTTGGGTTTGTGATTTCTAACTTTTTTTCAGTAGGTTCTTGCTCCTTGTTCCCTGCCTTATATACAGAAACTGAATGAAATCCTTTCACAAAGAAACAAACGACCATTACTGGATGTGGCAGCAATAAGGGAAACGATGAGCTGAGTCTCCCCAGGTCCCACAGGTCCTCTCTTTCCCCTCGGGGCAGGATGAAGGTGCCTGGGACACGCAGGGTCGACACTGCCTCGGCAGGGCCCTGCAGCAGCCGCACCAACAAAGGCTCATTGAAGGCAAGCCAGGCTCCCGCCGAGGCTGGCACTGGAGTCAGCCAGCGTACAGGAGACCCTCAGGTTAATTCATGCTAATGATGGCAGGCTGGCCCCTTCTGGGATGCCTCTGAAAAGCAAGCACAGCCACAGCAGGACTTGGTGGCTGGGCTACAAACTCTGCTTTTGTTCATTTTGGGGGGCAAGCGGGCAGCGCCTGGGTCAGACGCAGCAGGACACAGGCTGCTGCCTGTTCTCCTGAGCACATCAACGACACCTCCACAAGAGCATCTCCAGACCCCATTCGGAGTTTCGCTTGTGCAAATGAAAAATCTGCCTTGGACAGCACAGAGCACTTCTGACAGGCTGAAGTGATGATTTATGTGTTTTGCTTAATTATTTGTTTTCCCGTCATCTGCTTGGCAGCCAACGCTGTGCATACTTTTAGTGATGCTGCTGCAATTGGGACCTGGTGGTGGTGTTGGGAATCCAGCCTCAGCTGAGCTAAGCATCCTCAGTTTGCTTGAGCATTGCTACACCTCTGGTCAAGCCCAGAGGCAGTTGATGGCCTTACAACCCAGATCCATAAATCATATCTTTTGTGCTGACCATGTTTTGCCTACACACGTGGCCAGGGCTGCTGGCCACAAACCACAGAGATGGTGAGCCAGGCAGAGCAGGGAAATGCTGTGCTGGCCAAACCAGCAGCAAAGAAACTCCCAGCTCCAGCTTGACCACATCTCTGCTCACGGTGATACCACTTCTTAGAAAGCTGCAGGGCTGCAGTCAGCTCTCAGCAGGGTTACTCACACATGGAACACCAACCACCAGGTTTTTTGGCTGAGGAGGAGCTCTTGGTACCTTATGGGCTGATACAGCTCCTCTTGATCTGTGCTGTCATATCTGGTGTGTTGAAACAGGGGAAGGCAGTGCCACTGCTCCTTTTCCCCTCATTCAGCTCAGCACCCATGTCCAGAATTTGCTGAATCTATTATACAACCACAGTTCTGGGTTTGGTGCAAGTCTGTAGGCTGATAAATATCTGTCTTATCTTTTTTATATCCTAGACAATAAAATAATGGTTTCTTTTGCAAGGATTTGTACTATTGCATAACTTTCTCAGGTTTTAGCTGAGTTTTGAATTTTAAGTAGCTGTACACCATGGAAATTGTGGCCAAAGGATTTTTTACTTGATTTCTTATATTTTGGTGAGAGGTGGAACATGGAAAAAAGTCAATCATTTGTACTCAGTGAAGAAAGAGATGCTCTGGCAGAGTCAGGAGAGATCTCTTTCACTGCTTCCTCCACTTCATGATAGTCATTGTAGGCCTACACTGAGCAAGCTGACTTGCCTCTCTCAAGGTTTCCTCCCAGCAGGGCCATCCAGCAGGGCTTTTCAGGCACTGTCAGGTGGGGTCTGGCTCCGTGCTGGGGGCCAGCACTGGGAGGAGGGAGGCTGACAGGACCCTCTCTCTTCTGCTCTGTTCCCTGCAGCCCCAACGTGTGCGCGGTGCAGAAGCTGATCGGCACCAACAGGAAATATTTCACCAACTGCAAGCAGTGGTACCAGAGGAAGATCTGCGGGAAGTCCACGTAAGTCCCTGAGTGCCAGACAGGGCCTCCCCAAAGAGCCCCCTGTGGAGGTGGGTGCTGGGTGGCAGAAGCAGATGGCAGATGTGGGATGTCAGAGCCCATGGTGTGCGTGTCACGTGTGTCCCTGTCAAAAATTGTTTTAGCTTTTTACCCCCTAAGAAATGTTTGTTTTTCTAAAACACTTTGATGTTGAGAATGAAAAGTGCCATGTAAACATAAACCCTGGTGGTTTATTCTAATTGCATTTCTATATATACTTATATAGCTCTCTGTGCTGTAATGAAGTGTGGGCCAGATGTTTTCTAGTACTGTCTGTCTCCATGATGGGCTCAATGCTGCCTAGATTTGAGAAATAAAAAAGGGGAAACAAAGGCAGCCCGGAGCTGATGGATATTGGAGAGAATGTAAAATTCATCTCCATCTGTTTGCTTTGGAAGGGAAAACAAATAAAAGGAAAGAGGTGTCAGCTTTAGCCAACACTCTGACTCCACCAGGAAAGTTAATCAGACTTGCAGGCCAGTTCCACGTCTGACATTGCAAACAATAATATTCAAGTAGCTGTTGCATGAAGAATCTGTGTGAGCAGCCTCGGGACATTCTTTTGAAAGATGCAGTCAGCAGATAATTAAGGGTATGCATGCTTGACTAGCTGCCAGGCTGTAGAGCAGGAGCAGAGAACCTTTTTCCTTGCTGTAGTCCAGGCTGGGCTTTTGGACTCCCTTGCTGGCCCACAGCATGGACCATCACAACACTCAGGTCAGTGCAAAGATTCCCTGAGCAGTCCTGGCTGTGGGATCAGAGCTCTGGGCCAGGTCTCATCCTGGATCGGCACGGTCAAGAAGAGAGAGAAGAAAATAATCTCATTTGTTTCCCTTATGTCTCAGTGTAAATTGTAATTAGATCTATGGCAGCATGCTGTTCTTCACTGCAGATTTGGGTTGCCATTGTTGGTTTAGCTGTGACACCTGGCTGTCAGGATTCATGTGTGCTGTTGGTGTGGGGAGGAGGGAAGCAAACCAGGAGTCATGGCTGTGCACAGCTTTTGGCCTTTCATTGTGCTTCACTTGAATTTGCCCTAAGGAGGAAAATTCTGTACTTCAGGAGGATGCATTGCTGCCTGTACCATGTGGTGTGCATGTACCATTGTTTTCCTTATGTCCAATTGTCTTTTCAGAAAAAAAAAAGGAGAAGCAATATTGTAAAAACAAGCAACCAGACCCCCTCCCCTTAATTCTACAAACAAAATTTTGGGATTGCTAAGCTTGGGTGATTAGAGTTCAGGCTGTCATCTTGGCTGAATAATGGCGCTTCTTGACATGAAATGGACAAGTTTATGGCATGGCAATGTGGTCTCATCATTGCCTTTTCTGATAACAGAGTAGCTCAGTGTGTCTCCAAAGAAAACACGACTCAGCTGTGGATGAGGGAGAGTTTTGCTGCTGTGGTCACTGAAAGGCAAAGCAGTCCAGCCATGGATTTCTTTAGCTCTGAAGCAAGTGAGAAACCTTATGTAAACCAAGTGTGTAGCTGTATTTGGCACAGACAAACTCATCCACTTATCTCGAGGAGGAGCTGGAATAACTGGTATCTGGCAGTATTTCATGCTTTCATTTGAGGAGACAGGGTGATCTCTTCTACCTCATTTTCTCTGCTTTTACCTAAGTGTCTCACCCAGTGATGCATCACTGAGAGAAAAGCACACAGGCCATTAACCTGCCTGTTAACCTATGAGGTAATCTTTCCATTATCCATAGAATTTGCTCACTATTCTTTGCTTTACATCATCTCCACAATGGGTATTATTGTGTCCTCCCAGTCATTCCTGAGCCTGGGCCCTGCTTTCTCCTTTAGCAGTGCTGGTGCAGAACAAAAGACACGTGCCTTGACTCAGATTTTCCAGGGGACCCTGGGACAGCTCTGATTACAAATGTTTGCTTGTGATGGCTCCCACTGGACGTGGTGTGCCTGGCATATGGAAGCAATCAGGAGTCATTTGGGCTATAAAGGACAGGATGCATTATGCTGTAGCAGTGAAATTCCTCCAGCAGTGTCAGGAGTCTGATGCTGTGGCGTGCTCAGGTGTCAGAGCCCAGGAGATCAGGTGGGCACAGCTGATGGTGCTCAGCACGAACCTCCAAAATGACCCCTCTTGTTGGACTGAGCTGGTCCATAAGAGGTTTTGAGAATACTCTTAAATCCTAGAAAAAATCAGGTTTTGGCACATTTATCCTAACTGGGTGGATCCAGCCTTTGCTTGGGATCTGGAGTCAGCAGTCCCCTCCTAAATCTGTGTGGGTGGTCCTCCTGCATGCAGGGGGATCCCCCCCATCAGCCCCGGGGGGATGGAGGAGCTGCATAACCATGGTCATTTTCTCCTCCTCCTGAAAGCTTTTTCCCACCTGAGAACAGCAGTCCTGGGGAGGAAACACTTGACCCATCTCATCTACTTCACATTTGACCTGGCTGTTTTCCTCTGTATTTGCTGAAAGGGTCACTGGTGCCACAAGCTGTGTGAGTGTTGTAGGTGAAAATGCCTGGCTCTAGGACGACAGTTTGGACTGCTTTGGCTTCTTTCCTTTTCCTGCTCTGAGCCCTGTTTCAAACAGGTAGTGGGGAGGGAGGTCAGTGAGGGAGCAGGACCTGCTGAGGGGCAAAGCTGAGCTCCTGCAGAGCTGGCCCCGAGCACAGAAATCCATCCCTCAGCAAGGAAGGCAGAACAGTTGCTGCACACCTGCAGCACAACTTCACTCCTTGTGCAAGGATCACATCCTGCATTGGGAGGCTTAGAGAGACTGGAGCAGCAAGGAAAGCCAGCCTGAAAACCACAGCTGTGCTTGCTCTGTAGTCTGGCTCAGTGTGCCTCACCTTTGGGTGCTGCTCCAGGCTGGGAGGGCTCAGTCCCCTGGGGGCAGCGGGTGCCATGCTGAGCTCCTCTGTGGCTGGTGGCACAAACAAAGGGTTACACCTCATTTGGGAGACTCTGGGGGCTTTGTAGATTTGATGGCTGGGAGGAATTTTCTGGCCCACGGGGGTGGAGTAACTCCATTGGGGCTGTTTGTGCACAATGGAAATTTTAATTCATGCATCAGAAGATGACTTCTACCTCCTTATCTGCCTTTTTTTTTTTTTTTAATTTGTTTTTCTTTGCTGAAGTATTGGCTCACACAGTTACAGAGAAATTAGGCAGAGGATTTATGTAGAGTTTTTATCTTTGCTGATGAAGTGAGATAAGATAGTTGGCAAGAAGTCTCACACTGCTTTGATTTCAAGGAGTGCTGAGGCAAAAGTGTTTTGGTAATTAGGTAACTTTCCACTGTTGGTTATTCCAAAGTCAAAGAAATAGTTCATTAAGAGTATATTTTCATCATTTCGTCTGTGTATTTTATAGTTTTCTCCTTCCCTTGTGCACTGGACTCATTCTTCCAGAATTGGAATTGCAATGGAACACATCCCCACACACTGTTTTGTCTTGAGAATGAAGACAACTCATGAATTTTGCTTTTGATTATTTTTTGAGGAATAACCCATTAATAGATTCCTTTTTCTTTCCCTTTTAAATTAACTTTCCTTTATTTTTTTTTTTCATGTGTGATGTACTTTCCTCAGTTCAGAAAAAAATCACTGGCACTTATTTTACAAAAACAAAACATATGGGCTATATTACAGGAAATTATTACAAATGGATCTTTTTTTCATTAATATATGCCTAAGCTTTTTTTTATTACCTTGAAAAATGCACTTTTAAATTTAATTTCAGCTCCTAAGAATGCAACAGCAGTGGAACAATGACTAATAAAAGCCTGAACTAAAGGAGCTTGCTTCTGGCGGCAGACACAAATAAACATTAAAAAAAAATAATGTTTCAAAACCAGAGGCTAAAAAACTATAGGTTTGACTTGGAATTACTCATTGAGGAGGAGAGGAAATGGTGGTCAAGGCTTTGCAGAGTGGATGACAGATGCTCTTTGTGTGAGGGCAGTGCTAACCTGAGCCACACCGCTGGCATGGGCTGTGGCCACGGAGCAGGCAGCAGGAGCAGGGATGGACTGGGCAGTTCCAAAGGCCTTTGTGCAGAGCCCACCGTGTGGAGCAGCAGCTGGGAGGTGCTCAAGGGAAGTTCTCCTCCCTGGCAGCAGACTGTGGATCTCACCAGCTGGAGCAGGACGTGTCAAGAGCAGCCTCCCTCCCCCATGGATGTGTGGGGGAAGGCAGCACTGAGACACAGAGCATCCTTCAGCAGGCTCTGCTGCTCCTCTCTGAGGGCTAGAGATGGCTGCAGGACCAGCTGGGGACATGCCCTGGGGCCACTCCTGAGCAACCCCTTCAATGGTGCCTTTGGGTGGGCTGGGTGGTCTTTTGTTTCCACCTGGTCCACCAGCCATGGGAGGCCAAATGCCTGAAGCTGAAGCTGTGTTTTATAACCCCTTGTAGGTGCTTGGCTGAGCACCTCTGTGTTCCTCTGGCCTTTGCAGCAGTTTGCCAGAGCTTGGAATGGTGATGTGCCAGACACACACCAGGTGATGCTGAAGGCCACCTTCAGTGGGAGAGTGAGACAGGGGACTTGAGGGAGTCCCTGCCCATGTGGAGCTGGCCCCATCTCTGCCCTGGTGTTTCTTGCCATGAGCTGCTGGAGATGCCCACAAACCCAGTGAAAAGCAGGAGGTGCAGTCATGGAATCACAGAATGGTTTGGCTGGGAAGGGACTTCAAATTTAGTTCCAGCCCCCTGCCATGGGCAGGGACACCTTCCACTTGACCAGGTACCTGCATCCCTTCCCAGTGCCCTCCCCTCCTGGCAGGCACCAGGGGCAGCTCTGAGCCAGTGTGCCACAGGCTGTGTGCACCCATGTCCTGCCCCTTTGGAGCAGCTCAATAATTTCCAATTGATCTATAAGTAAGGCTTTTAAAGCCTTGGTCAGCACTTTGGAATGATCTCTCTTTAATCAGCTCTTCATCTTTGATTACAGGTCTGAACCAAGGGAACTGTCTAGACTGGATTTAGTTTCTAGGGTGAAAAAAAGAAAAATTGGAGGTAGGGGAGGGAAGTGGTGGGGGAAGAAAGTGTGTGTTTCCAATGAACATGAGACAGGGGGGCTGGGAAAGCAGAGCAGCAGGGTGTTAAGATCTCCAGTAGTCAAAGGAAGGGATTGCTTTAGGCAAACTCTTTCCCACATGGAATATATAATGTCTAGACAATCAGTCTGGGTTTGGTTTGTAATTCTCTTAGGAAACCGTGACACAGAATTTATTTGCTTCTGTCACACAAAAGCAGGTATTTGTTTCACTTTCTGGCTCTTAATTACCCTGAAGAATTCCCTATTAAACTCCAGGCATTTCTACTGTTTGTTAAATTGATGACAAATATCTGAAGCTGGAGGATTTTCCTCTCTCTTTGAGTGAGTGTGCTGACCCTTGGCAATACAGCATCCCAGTAGTCTCAAATTCAGCTAGGAGCACAGAGGAAATGCTTGTCCATGGGAGGAACTCCTATTCCCTGGCTCTCTCAGCCCATCAATCAGGTGGCCTTGTTACTTTCATACCAAGCATAGAGCAATAGGTGAAAGAATCCCCTGGGAAAAATAAGCAGGCAACTTCTGGATTGATTTTTTTTCCCTTTTCTTTTTTTCTTTTTTTTCTTCTGCCTTTTAATATCAAACCATGTTCCCTCAAATGACCACCTTTGAGAATCAGGTGATTGTTTCCCATTGAGCTGCAGATGATGGATGCAGTTTTCAGGCAGCTCTTGCTTATTTAGGGGCTGCAAATCATCAGGACAGCCCAGGAAGGTGCCTCTGACCCCTTTGGTTTTACAGGGGGAAAGTGCTGCCAGTCAGAAGGAAGTGCTGCTCTGAGGCTGCCCACAGGGACACAGCTGTGCTGTGGCACTGCCCGGGCTGCCTGGGGATGCACATCCCATCACTGGGGGGGTTTCTCCCTGCAGGCCTTTTCCCAAGTCCTTGTACCAATGCACATATCTGAGAACAGGGTTCTCCTTTCCCTCCAGGTCTGTCTTGTGGGTTTTGCCATAAGTAAGCAAATAATTTCTGGTGGTGGACAGGAACAGGGTGAAATGAGAGGGAAATTCTTGGCTGGGTTGGTCAAAGAGCCACGGGGGAGCTGCGGGTGTTGCCTGAAGAGTGATGAGATGTGACAGCAGCAGTCAGCCGAGGAGATCCCAAATCCCATGGGAAACGTGCCCAGATGAACCAGCACTGGCAGTCTTGTTGGGACTGTGGAATCAGTTTCCATCCACTGTTTGCATAAAGTCTCCTGGAAAGTGTATTTTTGTGTGTCTGCTTTTGTTCTGTGGAGAAATTGGCAACATGCAGTCCTGAAGGAGATAAAAGTGTGGTTAGTCTTTTATTGAAGTCTGTATTTCTAATGGAGAGTCTGCTTGGAAACATCCCCAATATGGATGGACCCAGAACTGTATCAAATAGAGAAAAAGCTGTGAGACACTGCTGGTTAATCTGCTGTATCCATCTCTTATTGCAGAGTAATCAGTTACGAGTGCTGTCCTGGATATGAAAAAGTTCCTGGAGAAAAAGGCTGCCCAGCTGGTAAAAATATGTTTGACATTTTTTAGATTTCTTAAAATTATACAGCTGCCTAGTAAAGGGAAATGTTAGAAAATTGCTCAAAGTGGATTTGATTTTTGCAATTTCTGCACAATATTGCCATGAACAAGTCCAAAATTGACTCGGTGGAGCACCAGCCAAGAGTCAGATCAGCTCCAAAGCATGCTAAATGTTCCAGACAACTTAGAACCCTGGATGTAATTGAACTTAATCGAGCATGGGAAGGCCACAGGGAACTACTTATTCCAGCAAGTAATAAATCTGTGTTGGAAATTCAATGCAAAGGAATGATAAAGTAATAGACAGCTCTGCCAATCTCAGCTCACTTGTATTTTCATAGATTCATATGAAACCTTCCACTAGACCAGGTTACTCCAAGCTCCATCCAACCTGGCCTTGAACATTTTGGCAAGCAAGGGGTTAGCAAAGTTTTATTTAGGAGAAAATACAGTTATTATTTGGGGGGAATAAACTGTGTTTATTGAAGAAAGCCATATTCTGCTTTTGCTTTTGGAACACTTCCTTCCACAAAAGTCTGATGCCTCCAAGTTAACCAGGTGGGCTGGTGCACGTGGTCAGTGCATACTGAGACCAGCAGTGTCCAACACCAAATCCCAAAAGCCTGAATACAAACAGGATTGGGTGAAAGCAATCAATATCTTTGCTTGCCTAAATCACACTTGTATAAGGCTAGAATGAGTCAATTCAAACTTGCAAGAATGCAGTAGATCCTGGATTGCACTGCTGTAATTGAGGGTGAAGCTGTCAGGTTATGATTATTTACTATCTAATTATTGAACAGACACCAATCCCCTGATGTGCTTCATTTCCCAGCGTTCTCACCAGCTATGCTTTAATTCAGCCAGAAGGAGGAATGATGTTTTTGGGAACTTAACCTTCTCTTCTTTCAGCTCTGCCACTTTCCAACATCTATGAAACCCTGGGAGTAGTTGGGTCTGCCACCACACAGCTCTACTCCGACCGCTCCAACCTAAGACCAGAAATCGAAGGACCTGGAAGTTTTACAATTTTTGCTCCCAGTAATGAGGCCTGGGCATCCTTGTCTGCTGTAAGATAATTCCTCTGCTTCCTCCTCCTCCTCTGATTTTCCCTAGCAGAGATGCAGCTCTGCAGGGGTCTGGCAGGATAGACATAGCACTGATAGAGGAAGGACTGTGGATTTCCAGGATGGTTTTCATTGTCCATGAAAACTGGTCCATCAGCTCCAGAGCTTTGGTTCTGAAGGATTCCATCACCAGAGAGATGTGGATGTAGAAATCCCCTCAATCAGTTTTCCTTGCCTGTTGCCATTAGAGATTGAACTGAGACCTGCAGCAAGAAGCTTCCCATCCTTACCAGTTTTCTTGTTGACCCTTACATCACCATTCTGGTTGTTCTTAATTTGTACAAATAGCCAGTCCCAGCTGGAGCCTCAGTGATTCCCACATGACTGTGTCCCATGCTCCATTAGATATACATTTCCTTTACATTCATTTTGATTTTCTCTTTCCATGTTTTGTGATATTTCCACTCCTGGAGTGGTCACTGCTGTCCTGCTGCTGCTCCCATTGCAGTCAAGCATCCCTGTGAACAAGAACAACTACTAGGGCAGGGAGGGGGGATATTTATGGGTCTTGCCACTGCCAAGCCTCTGCCCCAAATGCCCCAGCAGAGCCCCTTGCAGGGGTGATGCTATTGGGAAAGGTCTTTTAGTGTATTTGTCAGTGGCCCTTTTGCCTTACTGCTCATTTCAATACAATGATGGCACTCTGGAACTGCAATCATCCCTTTGTGTGCCAAGGACTCGGTGTCAGAGCTCTTGGCTGCTTTTGTAAGGCAGAAGATAAAGATTTGAGAAAGCTCTTAATTTACACAAATGGCATGAGGCTGAATGAATCACTTAATATTCATGCCCACACCCCCACCTTGGGAGCACTCTGGGAGCAGCCAGAGCTCCTGGTACTCTCTAACAGCTGCCTAGTTGCACTCAGTACTGAAGAATTGATTTTTCTGATTTTCAGGAAACTCTGGACTCCTTAGTGAGTAACGTTAACATCGAGCTGCTCAATGCCCTCCGCTACCACATGGTGGACAAACGGGTCCTCACGGATGATCTGAAACACGGGACCACTCTCAACTCCATGTACCAGAACCTGCCCATCCAGATCCACCACTATCCCAACGGGGTGAGGCATTCCATCTGCCCATCCAGATCTACCACTTATCCCACGGGGTGAGGCATCCACAGAGCCACACTGGCTCAGGCTGGAAGGGACCACAGTGGGTCACCTGGTCCAACCTCCCTGCTCAGGCAGGGTCAGCCCAGAGCACATGGCACAAGATTGTGCCACATGGTTCTGGATGTTTCCAGAGAGGGAGACCCCACACCCCTCAGGGCAACTTGTTCCAGTGCATGGTCACCCACAGTGAATAAGTTCTTCCTCATATTAAACCTACCCACAGCAGGCTTGCTTTCCAGCTGCCTTGCAGCTCCTACACTGTCCTGAGGCCTCCAGGACTCTGTAATGCTTAGGTTGACAGCTACTAAGACACATACTATGAAGGAGTTTGAAAAGAATATTTTTAAGCAGATAGTGTCCTCAATGCTTTGGTAGGGCAGTTGCCCATGCTGCTGTGTAACTCTGCTTGCCCAAGTACTGGTTCTGGCTTATTTTCTTAGTCTTGAGGGTAGACAAAACCACTGATGATTTTCAAAGCTCTTTAAGCTTTGAAATATTTCAGACATTCTTGACAGAACATTCTTACTTTTGGTGTGTATTTTAAGGAAATACAATTCCTGCTCTTGCTGACTCAATAAAGTGCCCGCAGCATTTGAAATAGAAATAGAAAAGCAGCAGAGGCTGCTTTACCTTCTGGTTTTAGTGCATGTAACACCCATGGGTCTTCCCCTCTGCAGATTGTGACAGTGAACTGTGCCAGGCTGTTGAAAGCCGACCACCACGCCACCAACGGAGTGGTCCATGTCATCGACAAAGTCATCGCCACCACCACCAACACCATCCAGCAGATCATCGAGACTGAGGACAGCCTGGAAACCCTCCGGGTCAGTCAACACATGGCTGCCCCAGCTCTCCTTAAAGATACCCAGGCATCCAACTCCCAATGAATTGTCCAGTGTCTTGGGCTGTGACCCTGGAGCTGCTGATGAAATCCTTGTACCAATGTAGCTCCTTTTGATTTAGGAATAGAAGTGCTTGCTATCAGTGCAAGTAGGGTTTTATGACAATAATTGTCACCCTCCTATGGCTGCTCAGACAATAGAGACACTGAGTCTGTCTCCTCACTCTTGTAGGCGAGTCTTAGCCTTAGGAGACAATAACTGTTCCAATTAGATGTGTCCTGATTTATTTGCCTTGGTATTTGCCAAATTAAGGAAAATGCACAGGGGATTTGCAGTTACCCAGCTGTGGGTTCTGATCTGAATTATTCACTGGAAGTACTGTAAGCCTTTCCAGGCATATCTGGGTATTCGAACTAGCTCTCAGTCTTGCCAAAAAAAAGGGCTCTTGTGCTCAAATTTCTGGAACACCAGAGAACCATGGGGCTGGGTCAAATTTATAAAGGGACCAAAGTGCTGAATGAAGCTATTCAGGATTTTTCAGTATTCAGTAAGCTATTTCAAGCTATTCAGTAAGTCCTCTGAAATTATGAAAGCCTTAATAAGTCTGGCCCTTAGTGTGTCCCTGGACAAAGTTTCTGACCTTTGTATTCTGGCTGAATGTGTTTTTCCCTCTATCCTTGTTTCTGTGAAGACTGCTGTGGCTGCATCTGACCTCAGCAGCTTGCTGGAAAGTGAAGGCCAGTACACACTCCTGGCTCCAACCAACGAGGCCTTTGAGAAGATCCCACGAGAAACACTGAACAGGATCCTGGGAGACCCAGAGGCCCTGAGGGGTAAGTGCTTCTTTACTGAGGCCATTGAGAGACTGAAGAGTATTTTTCAGTTCTTCTACATTTTTTTCTCAAGGACAAGTTAACAGCTCCTTGATACACTCTGACAATAGCTGCAGTAAACAGATGTGACAGAGTCCATCTTTTTTGACTGGACAGCCCAGCTCCCTTTGTTTGTAGATGAGTAGACATGGCAGGAGTGGCATCCAGATATGGATGAGGGAGCTGAAGCAGTCCCTTTTTGAGTTTTCTTTTAGCACTTTTAGTGGTGGTGATTTCTATTGATCCAGGAAGGTTCAAGAAAAGTAATATCTAATCAATGTCACTGCCCCTGACGAGTCGAGTACCCACATGAAGCCTTTTGAAGCTGGCAGAAATATATAAAAGTGACTCTTTTTAGGCATTTTATTTCACAGGCTGTGGAATTGAAATCAGCTCAATTTAAAATGACTGCATATTATGGAGTAACCCTGGCCACTGAACAGGGTCCCTGAAAGCTGCAGTACTTTCATAGCTGGCTTTTGCAGCTCCCCAAGGCACTGTCCTCTCTCACAGACCTGCTGAACCATCACATCCTGAAGTCAGCCATGTGTGCTGAGGCCATCATTGCTGGCCTGACCATGGAGACTCTGGAAGGAACCACCCTGGACGTGGGCTGCAGTGGGGAGGAGCTGACCCTCAACGGGAAGCCCATCATTGCCAACAAGGATGTCCTGGCAACCAACGGCGTTGTACATTTTGTTAATGAGCTGCTGATCCCAGACTCAGGTACTGGTGCCTCTCTGCAGCATTCTTTCTGTTGCCTTTCTTTTGTCTATTTTGCCAAGGAAATCCTGGATTTAGAGGGCATAGTGATGAGTGGATAGCCTTTAATGCAAGGTTACTATGTGTTGCTTTTCTTTTCAGCTAAGACTGTGTTTGAGTTGGCACAAGAATCTGAAGTTTCCAAGTCTACAGATCTTTTCAGACAAGCTGGTCTCAGTTCTCACCTAACTGGCAGTGAGCGAGTGACCCTGCTTGCCCCAGTGAATAATGTGTTCAAAGGTAACCCGGGGATTAAATCCCTTTCTTCCATCAGTTTGGGCTACAGATCTCCTTCAAACAGTCTTCAGCCAAATTTCAGTGCACAAATATGCAAATGCTCTCTCAAATGCCTCGAGGCAGTGGCATCTAGGTTTACAATTTAAAACTGATATGGATAATGCTCTGTATTTGAATAGTTTTAGTGTCTCAATAGCCATTTTAAGTGACTCACTGATTCTTTCCATGCTTTTTGCTGCAGATGGACTCCCTGTTATTGACAGCAACATGAGAAACTTGCTTCTGAACCACATTGTGAAAGACCAGCTCTCCTCTAAATACCTGTATCATGGGCAGAAACTGCAGACTCTGGGGGACAGGGAGCTGAGAGTTTTTGTGTACCGCAATGTGAGTCCTTCCTGTGTGCCCTGCTCCACAGGGCTGAGTGATGCTCAGAGTTCTCATGTTACAGCTATCGTGTAAAAAGTGGAAATGAGCCCTGTGGAAAGTACCAGCATCTCTCTTTTGAAGCTTATTCTAATGAAGCCTTCTTTTCTGTGATTGTGATTTCTGCAGAACCTTTGTATTGAAAATGCCTGCATTGCTGCCCATGACAAGAGGGGAAGGTTTGGGACCCTCTTTAGTGTGGACAAAATGTTGACTCCTCCGACTGGCTCAGTGATGGATGTTCTCAAGGCAGACCATCGCTTCAGGTGACCTTTCTGCTCTTCCCAAGTGCCAGTTAGAAGCAGAACAGCTGCCAAAGCAGTTTCTATTTATTATGGGTCGTAGTCATGACAATGTATATGTTTTTTCAGCATAGAAAGATCATCCAAAACCATGGTCTCTCTAAATTATAGGGAGTGAAACTTCAAATAACCCTCAATCAACTGTGAGCCAAGAGTAAGTGGTTCCCTTAATACCATAAGAATCTGGCTCTGAAGCCATCTCTGCCCATCAGACCCACTGTAGCCAGACCTCTCTGACTTCCCATACCATCTGGTCCCCATGGAGTCAGCACTCCCAGGTTGCTTTGCCACTTCTCAGATGTCCTGGTTGGACCCCACAGGCTCACTTCCTCCCTAATCACCATTTTGACTATTTGATTTGCTGGACCCCAGCAGGATTTTACAGCTGTAACTTGCCAGCTCTCCCTTGAGCCCAGCACGCAGCTGACCAGTGAGGTGGCTTGCAGTGAAGCATTTGATGCATGTTTGCTTTGCAGTACGCTGGTGGCTGCAATCCAGTCTGCAGGGCTGACAGAGAACCTGAACAGGCCGGGAACCTTCACGGTGTTCGCTCCCACAAACGAAGCCTTCCAAGCCATGCCCCAGGGGGAGCTCAACAAACTGCTGGGTGAGCATCTCCAGAGCATTTGGGTGATGAGCTGCTGTCTGTGACTGCTGTGGTACCCGGAGGAATGGCCAAGTTTCTCTTCTGTCTCTCATTCTTTGGCTCTGTCTCTTGGAAGCATGAGCTTCCTACCCAGTGGAGTTGTTTGAGCAGAAGCTGAGGATGCAGAGAGTGACACTGAATTCCCATGGGGGGTTTATGCTGCCTGTGTTCTTGGAAGATATGTTTGTAGTGTGTGTCACAAACTCACTGTGACTTTTAATTTGGCTGTACTGGTGGTGTAAGTGAGATAATTCCCAGGTATTTCTAAAGGAACTGGTGAGGCCTCTGCCTTTTTCAAGGATGAAAGAAGTGAGAATGTGACTCTAGACAGCACAGGATCAGGGTGTCTGCAGTAAGTTTTGCAGAGAAGACATGATCCACATACAGCCTCAAGTTACACTTTATTACTTATTATTAAGTAATAAAAGGCTGGGGGCTGCTTCTCCTTCTCCATGTACATGGACAAAACAGGAGGTCCAATCTAATCCTGGGAAGCCAACAATGTACCACCCTAGCTCAGACAAAGACCAGTATCCTGAAAAGCAAAGGCATGCAGGCTGGGTGTGGAAAAGAGCACGGGAATGTTTAATAGCTCCCTTCTGGATAAGCAGCATGATCTTTTATTTTGTTCATGTTGAAAACTGGTTGTGGCTGGAAACAATGTCAGGTATTTGAATGTAATGTCTTCTTGTCATTAAAACCCAGCCAAATATTGACATCATAATTTGGGAAGCATCTGCACATGGTAGCTGGTTATCCTTTTAAGTGCAGGGATGAGGAACCAGTCATATCAGTCCAGTCTTACGCTTAACATATAAATATTTCAGAAGTGTTTTGCAGTCGTTGTAAATGGCTGCAGGAATGAAGATTCCCAGATGCAGACACTTCAGATGTTCTTTTCTCACACAAATGTTTAGCTTATGCCTCTGATGAAGGAGTGGATTGTTCTGTTGAGGGTGTGCAGAGTGAACTGTGCCACCCTAGGAAAACCATAATGGAAAAAAGCTTGCATACAATCTTCAAAAGCATTGAAAGAAAAACTTCAAGGGGGGTTCCCTCCCCCTTGGTGAGGGAGCTGCTCTGTGGATGGAGGCCACCTTTGCACTAGCTGTCTGTAGGGCTTGGCAGTGACTCTGTCTGTGGGGTTTGTCAGTGGCCCTGTGTCCTCTGAAGGAGAAGATGGAGAAGCACGACTGGCCCAAGCTGTGCACATCACCACCTCTTCTGGAAAACAGATGGTGCAGGGAAAGCACCTTATCTTCCTAAAATCTGTTTTAAAGCACAGCTGTATGAGTAGAGACTCAGTGGGGTGGTATCTGGACATCAGTCCATGAGACATTAGTGTCACTTCTCCTGCACTTTTCCCCTTCCTACCCAGCTGTGAGGATTGTTGCCAAGGGACACTGGCCTTGGTGACATTTGAAAATACCAGAATGCCCTATCTGCTTCCTTATTTCACATGGGTCTTTCCCCACCCCATCCCAGACTTCCTTGGGAAGTGAAAGCAGCAAGAGAAGCAGGTTCATTCTGAGAGGCAGGTTCTCACTTGGCACAGTGAGAGAATGAGGGATGAAAGCCCAAGAAAGAGAGAATTCATGTGTAGGGCAGGCTTGGTAGGTACCAAGGTAGGACATTGGGAGAGTTTCCTTCTGGATTTGGGAACCTGACCTGCCCAGACAGGAACAGCCTCAATGCCCCAACCAGGTCCTCCTGCCCCCTTTTCGGTTTTGGTTTGTTTTTTCAATTTTACATTGTTTCTTCACACTTCCAGGAAATTATGGTGTTTTCCAAGTAATTCCATTCCAGCACATGAAATATGGGAAGGAAGTGCTGATGCTGGTTGGCAAATGCAAAGGTTTTCTTCCCCCAGGTAACGCCAAGGAGCTTGCCAACATCCTCAAGTTCCACGTGGCTGACGAGATCCTGGTGAGCGGCGCGGTCACTGCCCTGGTGAGGCTGAAATCCATGCAGGGAGACAAACTGGAAGTCAGCATGGTGAGTCACCTCAGACAGGCTTCTGTGGTCAGCAGGGCTGTCCAGAGTTTGGTTGTCCATGTCACCAAAGCATGCCTGTGCTCATGTGGATGGTGTGGGAGCATCTCCTGGATGCGTGCACAGCACCAGCAGTGTTTTCTGGGCTGTACTGGAGGGAGGGTTGCCATTGTTCTGTTCAACAAGCTGGAAGAATGAAATGTGGTTTGCTTCAGCTTTCTCCCCAGAAGACGAGTTGTAAATGATTTCCAGGAGCTGCAATAAATTTAACCCTGAGTCACGTGGGGAAAAACATAAATAAATGAAATTAATAGCTTGTTCAGCTAACATATCTTTTTGCGTAATGAAAATGATCTCTGCATGGGCTCCCTTAGCACAGCAGAGTTTATTTAGATATATAATTTCATTTCAAAAACTCCACACTACATAAGAGAATGTAGGATCCTCTATTGAGTAAAAAAATAATTTCAGAAAGTAAACAATCACGGCACACTCTATGCATAAGAAAACACAATGGAAAAAAAAAAAGGAAGGGACTGTGTTTCCAGGTGCATTGAATTGGCCAACGTGCATCCTGGACTCTTCCCACATCCAGTCCTGCTCTGCCCTGTCCTGATCCCATCTCCACAGCCATCCCCCTGGCAGGGTGCTGGTGGATGTGCTCTGCTGCCATGGGACAGCATTCCCAGCCAGCTGCACTGAGGAGGTCCAAAGCCTGCCAGCCATTCCAGGACAAACTGCACAGGCTATAGTTTGTATTTATATTCTCCTTAATTGGCAAGAGGAATGAAAATGCCTTTAACCATCCAGTAAATGAATGAATGCAAAGTGAAGGGTTTTTTTAATAACATTGGAAATGACAGAAGATTCTCATCTTCTACATTTTTTTTTTCTTTTACTGAACAGAAGAACAACGTAATACATATCAACAAGGAGCCTGTTGCTGAAAGTGATATCATGGCCACAAATGGTGTCATTTATGCTGTGAATTCTGTCTTACAGCCACAGGGTAAGTCCATGGTGAGAAATGTCCAGAGCAACCTTGTTACAGCAAAACTGCTTTGGGAGGGACTGGGGACGCGGGGCAATTGCTTCAGTTTGGTGAGAAGAGATTAGTCTGTAGTGGGATTTTCAGCAGAAAATAGTGGAAGGAAACAGCCTGCATGCTCTGACAAGTATTTCAATGCTCTCAATGTCCCACCCTTAGCTTCAAGGCCACAAGAAAGAGGTGACGAGCCTGCAGATCCCGCATTAGAAATCTTCAAACAGGCATCTGCGTTATCCAAGGTAAAAGGGAAAAACCTCTCACTGTAAAACTGCTGAAATCACATTTTGGTAACAGTGATTGGAAGATCATGTCACATTCATATGCTGATCTCCAAGTAAAGTGAGTGTATGTGTTCCACAGAATGATCCATCCTCTCTTCTTGCATGATTTAATAATATAAGAGATAATAATACATTTTGCAACATAAAGCTTCAACAGTTAGCTTCACAAAGCACAAAGCTGCAACATTGCAGCACACTGTGACTGTAACCTTGGCATGGTATATTATATATCAGCTTCCAATAATGAAGAGTCATCCATCCATAGCTTTTGGAGAGTAAGGATAACTATATTGACATACAAGCTGTAGAAGTGTTGAATTCCTGCAAACCCTGTGCTTTCTTTCCACGCAGGTTTCTCAGAGGAATCCTCGACTAGGTAAAACAACTTCTCCAGCTCGTTTCTAATTTCCATTGTGTCCCCCCATCCCTTAAAGAGAGGTTTCTCCTGTTTCCTTGCTCTAAGCAAGGTGTAGCATGACTGGGAGGAGAGGGGCAGGGGGATGGTTTGTGTCTGCCCCTCCCAGCTTGCTCTTCTCCTTGGCAGCCCCTGTCTACTCCCGGATACTGGCGAGGATGAAGGAGAACTCGGGGGCATTCTGAGCCCATCGTGAGCAACCACAAGTCAGTGCCTCCATCCCATCCATTCTGGCTGACAGCTGAAGAGAAGGACAGAACCCTTTTTAAAAGCCAAATACCACCCTTAAATTTATTTTTATTTGCAATGAAATGGATAGGAAAAAATGAAAAGCCATATATATGTATATATTTTAAGAACATTTTTATTTGGTTTTGACTTTAAAGTTCCCAGACCAAGGAAATGTTTTGAGGTTTTTTGTTTGTTTTGTTTAATTTTTGTCTTGTTTCTTTTTTAAATAAAATTATTCACCAACTTTCAATTTTTTGGGCTTAATAGGTACATCCAAGGGCCTTTTATTTTTTTAAACAAGCATGTCCTTCCTTCTTACCTTGGATTTTAAAAGTCTTCCATGAAATTCTGATCTGCAGGCTTTTAACAAAATTCTCTCTATTGACATTGAGAAAATTGCATAGTTATAAGTTATGGTTTGAAGTATTCTCTTTTTTTTTAAACTGGGGTCTTTTTTTTTGTGCCTATGGGTTATAACTGTGCTGCATTTTGTTAATGAGATTTAAAATGAGAGTTCTCCCTGGCTGAAGCCTTCCAGTAAATGATTCCTTTTTAATAATGGTTGTTTTTTAATAAAAAATTAAAAATAAAATCAAAAATATAAATATGAAAATTATGACATTTCTTGGTTGGGTTTTTGCTTGGTTTGAATTGCCTGATGGCACCAGGTAATGAAACCTGAGCACTGGGAAGGAGGGTAATCAGATTTGGCTGGATCAACATTGATAGGTCTAACAGTTACTTGAGTGGAATGGTAGAGCATTTCTCCTCTCTGATTCAGGCCTGGCATCATTTTTTGCTGGTGCTTTCATGAGCAGCCCCTGTCACTCTCCAAGGAGCACAGGGCAGCCATGCACATCCTTCCTGCTGGATGCTCAGCCACCTTTGCTGGCAGCTGGAGCTCAGTGCCATATTCTGTGCTGCCAGCAGCATTTACTCACCATCATGGCTTTGGATTCACTCCCTGGTAGTTATTACCTTGGTGAAACCCAGGAGTAGGAGGCAAAAAAGAGAAAGAGGGTGTCAAGTGCAGAACACAAAAGACTCAGATTGTTTTGCTTGCTCTGGCAGAGAAATACCCTGATAGTTCTCCTTCTATTAAAAGCCCAAACTGAAATCCCACATAACTGCATAACTCAGTCATCTGCATAACTCAAATGTGTGAAAAATACCCAGCTCCTCTTTTAGCTCTTCTTTTATTTCTCTTCTTCACTACCCCTCTCCCCACTCCCTGCCTCATTTTTCTTGGTTATTTTTCTGGCATGATACAGTCCTGGTATTTCAGGCTGAGGAGGAACACTTTCAGCCACCTAATCCCAGCAGCCCAAGGCAGAATAGTTGTATCAGGGGATTGGATTTTGGGGGAGGCTCAGCTTCTTGCTGTTCAACTAATTTGTTCCTTCCAAAGCCTGAGAAAGAGGGAAAGCCATGTCATATCTGCTCTGTTTTATTTTCTCTTTCTTGATGATTCATAATTGAGAGATACAAAGTCTTCACAACTTGGAAGGGTGAAAAGTAGGTCTGCTCCTCATCTAGGTGAGTGCCCCTTGTTTATAGCTTCTTGGCATCTGACTGATTGTTTCATTGCAAAATGAAGCCACTTGAGTAGACAGGAGTAGGGAAAACTGCTTAGATGAGCTAATAACCCCGAGCAGTCCCATCTGCTGAGACAACAGTTTTCAACTCCTGGAAACACAGCCCTGGCTTTTCACTCCATGGTTCCTGGGCAGGTATTAGGATGTGTGGTGATGGGGTGATGGTCTCCTTTGTGCTTTTTGTGTAACCTGGCTTTGCTAGGCTTGCTTTTCAGGGGTCACCAGTTTATGAGTCCCAGCAGTTTCCAGTAGATAGAGGTACATTATCCTTTCTATCCAATTCCCTTTTTGCTCCCTCCTGTTGCTTATTCTCCCTGGTCCTTTGGCAGTGCTCCCTCCCTCACTCCTGCTGCCTGTTCCACCCTCTGAGCTGCTGTGGGTGCCAGCAGCAGCCCCCACAGTGCTGTGGATGGGGGCTGCTCTCCCTGTTGTGTTGGCTCTGTCATTTCCCTGGGATCCTACAACCTGGGAAGCCATCACAGGATGCCTTCCCACAGGCTGCTGGGCAGCTTCCCAGGATTTTGGTGTCTCCAGATTACAGCTCATGGTGGAAACTCTTGAGAGTTCTTCATGCTCAACCTGCTCCAAATTGATGTCTCACCCCTCTGTGCTCAGGGAGGGATACACAGATGGACATGATCAGTGCCTGAGTTGAGTTGATCAGTAGGGACTGTATCCCTTGCTTTGATTCAGTGACACTTTGGGGATATTTTTCCCCATGGATTTGTCACTGTGCCTTATCCAGTGATGTGAGGGTGAGTGCTGCCAATTATTCCACCAAGGGGAGCGAGATGTTAACGCTTCAGCCTTCAAGGGGTGCCCAGGGATGAAGCAAGAGGAGAGCAGCTGAAAGATGGGGAAATGAGGAGTGCTGAAATGATGGGAATAAAAACTTGACTGTCATTTTCTAAATAAATACTTTTAATATTTTTTAAAATATGATAAAAGGTGGAAGTGAAAGGAAGAAGGAAGTTGCTGGTGCTGAGGCAAAACATAACTTCCCTGGGGAAGTGCTGGCCAAGGGGCAGCGAGCTCCCATGGGCCCAGCTGGGTGTGGGAACCTGAGGGATGCCCCAGCCCAGGGCTGTGGTGGGATGGAGGAGCTGGAACTCCCCTGGGTACCTATCCCCTCCCAGATCTGCAGGAGTCTTCAGACAACAACACTCAGGGAAGGGGAGAAGCAAAGCCCGATTCAGAAACTGCTGGGTGAGGGTTGGGGCAGCCCTGGGATGAGCAGCATTTAGGATTGGCCTTCAGTGACAAACAGCACTGGGGTGCTCAGCACAGAGCCATACTGCACCAGGGGGTTTTGGTCTCTCAGTGTTGCCAGAGTATTTCCACATGAAACCCAGCATGTGGTTGAATGTCACCATGACCTTGAACCACGTCTGTGCTCCACGGGAACTCCCTTCAGGACTGGGGCAAAAAGAGTAAACTGAGGCCAAATAAGAGTCTTTTAGAGGAGAATCTTGCATTTCCCTCCTTAGCAGTCAAGAGTGTTTTTCTATTGAAAATTTGCAGGGATGTGCAGCTGCCCTTGTTTATTTTTTAGAATAATGATTCCTTAATTTGCAGCAGTTCCAGTTAAGCAAAGTAATTAAATGCATGCAGAAATCCATTTAGGAAAAATACAGCTTTTTAGTGTGTGCTGTGTGTCCCAAAATGATGCCAGCATGGCTGGGCTGCTGCTTTGGGTCACTCCTGTGCCAGAGGAGCCCCAGCGCTCTCCGGGGTTGGAGCAGGGAACAGAAGGTGGTGCCTGCAAACGGCTGGAAAAGCAAATGTTGACTGCAAAATGCTGTGTTTTGAGAAGCTTCATGTTGTGGTTTTGCTCATTTACATCTTGAGATATGAACCAGAGGTGCTTTTCTTCTAGAAAATTCTTTTGCTATCTGGCAGCCTTCTGCAAAGATATTTAAGGCAAGAGGAAAAGCAGCGCTGAGCTTTGCTCCAAGGGAGATCTCACATGCAGGGCTGCAGTGGAAAACACGTGTTCCTCCAGCGTCAGGGGGATCTTGGAGCTCTGTGTGTTTGGCTAATGAGGGAGGTTTGGAGCTGACCTGCCCCCAGTGCTGGTGGGGGAGCCAGGCTGGGAGGGCTGCGGGGTGGGAAGGCAGCTCTGTGCCTCGCTGTGGGAGCACTGGAAAGGCAAAAGCCTTTGCCTGTGTCAAAGGCCAGGCAGAGGCTTGAGTGAAGCCAAGGCAGCTCAGCCAGATGTGCTGCAGGAGGGTGACCTCTGGAAGGGGTCACCTGAAGACAGGGGAAGCCACCCATAGGCTGTCACTGGAAAACTCTACTCCTGCTTTTGTGCTGTAGGGAAATTCTTGCTTCTACATGTGATTTATTGGAAAGTTAGCTGGTGTCTCAGGAGGAGCAAAGAGAAAAAACAATATTAATGGTAGTGCTGGTGAAAGACAGGCTCAAAGGAGCAGTTGGGATCAGAGGCATTCAGCTGTGGCTCAGGCAACTCTTGCATTGTTTTGTTTTTCTTTGGAGTCTATTTTGGAGACACATTTGAGGGATTTTTCAGAAACCTGTAAATTCTCCAAAGAAAAATATTTAGGGGGACCTTCTTTCCAACAGTGAATGATCCCTTACTATTTTGTAAGATTTTTATGATCACTTTGCAAAAGCTCAGCACTTTTCCTAGGAGAAGTCAGTTGGTGCAGGAGCAGAGGGTAGCAGTGTCTGGTGAGCCATGCACTGTGCCACGTGAAGGCATCTCCTCCTAAGGGAGAATATTCTAAGGATTTGTTTTCACCTCCTGGAAAGGAAGGTGACAGGAAGGGTTGGTTTGCTGGATGATGCCATCCATGATACTGAAAAGCTCTTTACAGAATTGCCATGGGCTGACCCATGCACATCTGTCCTGCTGCACTTACCCTTGACTTTTCTGCAGCTTTTCAGAGGGCTTGGCTGCCTCTGGCTTTTGATCTGTCTGTTCTTTCTCTGTTCAGCATTTCCAAGGGGACTTCATCTGAATTTGGAAGTCACACATTTCCTTCACATGCAGCTTGTGCATCAAGCCCTATTAGCTGGCAAATGCAAAACTCATTCTATTTTAATTGCTCCTTCTGGGAGAAGAATCAAGTTCTCCTGTTTGGAAAATAATTGTGCAGAAGCTGGAGGCTGTCTCAGGGCATTTGTTAAATTTTGCAGAGGCAGGAGGATAAATTCCTGGATTTCAGGATTTCTACCAGGTTGCTGTGTAGTCTTCTAGCTTTCTACCTTTGTTTCAAATTTTTCAATTGGGATAAATGACCTTTCTCAGGAACCTTTAGGTGGAAATCCCAGATAATCCCCAAGTATTACAATATTATCTTTGTACATGTAGCACTTGGGAAGTTACCAACCTCCACAAGGGAAGAGACAGAGGATTGCTCTGAAGGAAGATCAAGTATCATGATGACCATGACAGCAGTCTTGAACTTATAATTAAAGCTGGTTTTATAACAGTGACCTGAAGATACATCCATTTGCTGTGAACTCTAGGCATCCTAATCCCATGCTCAGCACAAGTGTGTGTTCCTCCACCAATGTGTTTGGGCACCACACACGCTCAGGTGGTGAAGTGGCTTCCAGCTTGGAGCTGGCATCTCAAAGTTCAGGATGTGTGATTGGACCAAGCCTGGCTACACCTGGTCCTCCTCATAGCCAGGAAATGGATCCTCACCCTTCTTATCACCCAGAGCACAAAGTTTCCAGACAGAAATATGGGCAGGCTTGTCCCTGACGATGGTAGATCCATCGCGGCCTACTGGGAGGTGTCCCTGCCCATGGCAGGGGGTTTGGAGCTACCTGATCTTTCAGGTCCTTCCCAACCCAAGCCATGGTGTGACTCTGTGACTCCTGCCCTGGAAGCTGAAGGGACCTGATTTTGCAATCGTGGCTCATGTGAATGGCAGGGCCACACCCCACCACTGCCCGCGGACGTGCGCTGGCACCAGTGAGGGACTGAAGCAGCAAAAGTGGCTGGTTCCTTTCTGGAGCTCGTAACTAAAGAGCAGGAAAAAGTGGAATAAACAAAGCCAAGCTGCAGAGTAGTCACGCAAGGCAAGGGGAACTGAGGAGCATCAGCAGAAAGTGCTCCAGGACAGCAGCATCTGCGAGCACTTGAGGCTCAGGAAATGCTGCTCTTTGAGGGGTTCGTGGTGCTGCTGCGTAGGACAGGAAACAGGCTGGGGGCGAGGCCCTGCCTTCTGCCTTTTATTTGCTCAGCATATTTGGCCTCCTTTTACGTAACACCAGCAAATGAGGAACTTAAAGACACTTCTGCCATGAAAGTTTTTACTGCAGAATTATTTTATGGACTTTCTTCTTCTGGGCTGCCTCTACTTTACTGTCCTGCTGGTGTTAACTCTGAAATAAACTAGGTAAACTGTAATAAAATGACCTGTGCTCTAAAGTTTTTTGCAGCTACAGAGGTTTTGAGTTAAAGACCCAAAAGATGGGACAGTGAGCAGGATCAGCACTGAACTGTGAGCCACAGTAGGATGGCTTGGACCATTTCCTGTGCTGTCGAGCTCCTGGTGCAGACCTGGGAGATGCCCTCCACCAGGAGTGAAGACAGGCCAGGAATGATGCTCATTCACACCTGACAGCCTGGGCTTGGCCATGGGAAATTCTGCTTGCCATGAGGCCCCAGCTGGCCCTGGCTATGGGACTGGTGTCACTGGGACACACTGGAGAGGCTCTGGGGTGCCCTGGCTTTACACCCTGGTGTAGGTGTAGCATCAGAGAGGTAACAACCAGAGGGGAAAGCAGCTCACTGGCACACGTGTCCTCTCCACCTGCCACTCCTCTGAGTAATCTCCGCCTTGCTCAGCACCTTTGCAGTAAAAAGGGCAGCTGCTCTTTCAGGTTAGTGGTTTCTGAGGCAGCACCACTGGCTGTTTATTGGGTTTGCTGACTCTCAGAGCAATCTGGCTCACTGGGGAGCCACATTCTCCCTCTCTGCCCAGCACAGAGCACTGGGGCACCCAGGGTTGAAAGTGGGTCCATGCAGGACGATGTGCATCAACTGCACAAAAATCTTTCTGAGGAGATGTTGAGATGTTTGGAGACCTTATTTTGTTAAGGAACAGATCATTTCAGATCATATTGGAGGCTGTTTAAAACAGGTGAGAAGAAATTTGCCCTGGGAAGCCCTGAAGTGAGGTGGTGGCTGCCTGAGGGGCAGTAACCTGCCTTTCCTCTCTGCAGAGGTGGATGCTTCAGAAAGCTGTGGACACACCTGCCTAGGAAATCAAAGGCTGCCCTTCACTCTGACTTGCTGATCTTTAGCTCATATTAATGAAAACTGGGGGGAAACAGGTTGGTGTACCAGGGAGAAGACATCCTGCTGGGATGTAAGGAGCTGACAGGCTGGGAGGGCTGCTTTGCTTGGAGAAGTTTCTGCACAACCTGGGGATGCCTGAGGGCACTGGGGGAGGGAAGCACAGCAATGCTCAGGGTAGGTGGTCCCAGGCCTGCTGACCAAATGTTCCTCCTGAGCTACTATATTTGGATACCACAGGCAAGTGATTTCACTTTCCTGTTTGAAAACAGACCCCCTGAAGTTGGGCTGCTGGCTGCTAACGCTCTCCTTGCAGCACACACAGCTCACCCAGCAGCAGCCCCTCTCCTCCCAGGGGTCACCCCGCTCCTGCCTGGGAGTGGGGGCTGCACAGCCCCATCACTCACTGCTTAATTGCAACCAGATTTCCCTAGAAATGTCTGCTGAAATATTTATAAATATTATAGCCAGCAGCTGCTGATGCCAAACAGGAAATTTTAAGCTGAACAAACTTTTCCACGTTTCTAAGTGGGGAAAGTAAACTGTAGCTAAGATCAGTATTTAAAAAAAAAATAAAAAATCTAAATAGCAACAGGCTTCCAGTGTTCCATATCCTGAGGGAAGTTCATGATTTCTTGAAGTCTTGGTTCTTTCAGCCAGGCCCTTTTCTATCTGCATATAAGCAGAGTGTCTGCACAGTGATATAGGAGGTGGCTTTAAAGAAGAAAATTAGGTTATATCTCAACACAGACATGGTTAATATAATTTCAAGGGAAAAAAAATAAGAATACACAATTTAAAAGAAAACCAATGGGCCAGGGATCAGGCTGGTGGGGGCAGTGGCCACCTGAGGGCATGGTTTTATCTTGCACCCTGTTTTATCTTGCACTTCACATTTTGGGCTTTCCTCTCTTTCCCCTCTCCCCCTCTCAAGTTATTTTCTAGGACTTTCTTATTCCTGTTCATTCAGTACTTGGTATTGAAACAATATTTTTGAGCACTAAAACATGGAAAAAATGTAACACTAAATCTTCGTGGAATTAGCTGTTTTAAACAACTTCTGCCATTCATGAATTCATTAAACACAACTTCAGGCTAAGAAGCATTACTGGGCTTTTAAAAGCTGATTCATGTCATTTCCTATTAAATGATATGGAAATAGAGATGGAATAAAGCAAAGATCCTCAGTGCACATATAAAATCTGAAATTGTATTCTTTGAGCATCTTCAAAACGAGGTGCAGATCAAAAACTTCGAGTCTTTTGAAGAATAAATTATCAAAATAACTCAGTTGATACCATGCCCACAATTACCTCCATATACAGATATTTTTCATCTCTTTTTTCCAATTAAATTCTGTTCACTATAGTACCTTAGTGGAAAGAGAAGAGCTCTCTGATGCTGAGAATTTGTTTGCTTGGTTTTAACTTCTGGCTGTTGGTAACAAATCCTTATCCACTTTCTGTTTGTGAGTTAATTTTCTTTGAAGCAGGTCAATGGTGCATGGTGAGCTGTGGAGTGCATAGACTGAATTGCATTGCACCCTCTGGGTGGGTTTTGATGAGCAGAATCCATCTTAAGAGGCAAAAAGATTGTCCAAGGAAATGAAGTTTTGAGAAATCTTGTAAATTTTAGAGGCTAATGGCAGTAAGATCTCAGGAAGCTTTTATTGCAGTTTAAAATGTGGAGTTCAGCAGCAAATTTATTCATAGCTTTTCTACTTGAATGGATCTGTTTTAATTCTGGCTGGGAAATAAAGCATCCAGGGGGCAGCCCTGTGAGTAGTTGAGCTTATTGTGAGACTGTGATAAAGGAGGGTCTCAGCCTGGTGTGGGATGAAGGAGAGTGATGCTGGCTGAGCAGCCAGAGACACTGAAGGTGCTCAGAGGTCCCTGCCAGCTTCCTTGGCAATGTGGTGTTCTACATTGCCTGCTCACTACCCAGAAATTCATGACATGGGGAAACTGCAGGAGTTTCATCTCTAAAATCCCACTTTCCTTTCAGCTTTTAGGTTTGGTCTCTCTCACTTGGTACCCAAGCACCCTGGGAAATGCACATGGGGCCAAAGGAAGGGCTCAGTCTCCATCCTTCCAGAGAGGTGGTACTGGCAGAAATCCTGTCTGTTCTTTCCCCATGCATGACAGAAAACTTCTCATTGCCATTAATTTTAAACACTGTCACTCCAGATAATACATAGAAAACAAAGTGGAATTTTTC
Organism: Urocynchramus pylzowi; assembly: GCA_013397555.1. Classification (NCBI taxonomy): domain Eukaryota; kingdom Metazoa; phylum Chordata; class Aves; order Passeriformes; family Fringillidae; genus Urocynchramus; species Urocynchramus pylzowi. The sequence goes on from VZRH01003880.1 coordinate 84,529, forward strand.
ATCAGCCTGAAAAGTGGGGACCTTTGGATCTTATCCCCATAAATGCTCTCAGTCACAAAGTTTTTTAACAGGATATCTTGCCAGTTCTTTATCACCACAGAATCAATCCTCAAGCTCCCTTGAATGCTGCATCTCTCAGTGCACAGGTTAGCCAAGCTATAGTCTGCCATGCCTGAGTGACTTTTCCCTCAGGAATTGTTTGTCCTGCTGTGGAACCCTAAATCACCTGCAGCAGGGGCTGGACTTCTGCTCTCACATGCTGGCTGAGTACACACATGATGTTCAGATTCCTTAGCAGCTCCCTGGGTCTGCAGCACCCTCCTGCCATACCCTTTAAAGTGTCCCTGGGTTTTGCTTTCCCTCCTTGACAGGAGGGACCAGGCTCCCCAGGGCCAGGACAGGCATGATGGAGCATGAGTCACGAGTTCCCCATGTTTTGGCACTTGGAGCAAGTTCCTGAGTCTAATTCAAACCAGACAGTGCAAAAGAAATGTGGCTTTGAGCCTCTGCAGATGTGTAGGCAGTCAGGAGGGGCATCTCTTAGCAAAGGGAAATGTTTTGTCTCTTTCCTAGTTAACACTGAACTAGGAGTTAAGCAGGAGTTAATTGGGAGTTAAGCATTAGGAGCCCCCAAAGAAACCAGGAGCCCCAAGTGTCACCAAGTGAGGCTTGAAAAAGCAGAGAAGGCATTTCCCTGCCCTGGGGTAAGTTGTAAGTCCCTGAGCTCTTTGAGGCACTCCTACAGATCTAACAGTGTCAGTCTGGGCACTCAGCTGGCTGCTCCTCCACACCTACCTTCCCTCCAGGTATGGCTTTTCATTATCCTTCCCAATGGCTTTACCCAAGAGCTGGTCAAAGCCTGGATGTGGATCTTGCATACAAAACCAAGGGAACTCAGATCTGAGCTTGGCTCTGTGCCATTGTGCATCAGCACTGTTGGGACAGCCCCAGCTCTTGCCTGTCTGCTCTCCTCTGACTCCTGATTAGGTTCTCCATGGTCAACATCTTCCTGTGGCCACAGGGATTCAGCAGCATCCCAAACACACAGATGCAAGACAAAGCAACTGAGCTGTGGTCAAATGCTATGGCTGTGACAAGGAGCTCTATTTACAATTCCAGTTTGGAAAGGCCAGCAATTAAATCCATTTTCTGCATAATTGATGAGAAAACTCTGATTACCTACCACTAAGCTCTAAATAAGAACCTGGCTTAGAAAGAACTTTATTCTTCCCAGAACAGGATGCTCTGTGGCTTTGGGCTGTAGTTATTTCTCAGTCTGTGCCCATTAGCTTGGATGGGCATTACCTGATTCCTACCCATTCTTTGTAATTCTGTTTTAACAGAAATAAGTACAAAGGTTCTATTCTGCCATTCCTCTCCCAGACTCCATGGATTCATAGGGAATGGCAGGATCAGAGCAATGCCAAGAGTCTCTTTGGTGGGGTTTTGTGGAGAACACCAGCTGGGAGTAGAATGCCATGTCCTGGAGGGCAAGGCTGACTCACTGCAGAGCAAGGCAAACACTGAATCATGAGCACGATGGTCTGCACCAGCCACAACCAAGCACAGGATTACAGACAGCTCAGAGCAAGAGATCACCAGCAGCTGCAACAGCAAGACAGGGAGAAAGCAGCAAGTTACAGATCTAGCTGCAGCTGCCCACTGCAAATTGGGTTATTTAAGGTGAACTGGGAAGTCCCTAAAGAGCAAAAGGAAAACAGCTGGCAAAAGTACTGTGTGCCAGGTCACTGCTGAGGTGGCATCATTCCTCCTTGCCTAGGGCACTGGAGCTGCAGCACTTGAGGATCTGGTCTGGAATTTTTATTACATTTAGGAGCAAATTAGATCTGGTTTAGGAATTTTCCAGTGAAATCCTTCTTTGCTGGGAATTGTTGATTCACTGAATGTAAAACTTCGGCACGATGAAATCTTTCTTGTTCTAACCTGGGTGGGACTTTTGGTAAGAGATAGACAGAGACAATCACTGCATAGCTCACACTTGGACTGGAGAAACTGCAGCTGGTATTTTGGGCTGGATTTAGGCAAGAGGAAGCTCTCTCATTCCTGAGATGCAGCTTGGTGCTTTTCCCCACCTGAGACATCCAGGAGATCATACAAGGCTCTGGTAGGACTAAGGCAGTGCAGTGAACTGATGTTGGGCAGTTCCTGAGCTGGCTGGCTCCTCACAAAGCTCCAGGTGGTTTCTGGAGTTTGGAGGAGAGGATGTACCCTAAGCTGCCACCCAGTGCTCTATGGGCCAGTCATGGGGCATGCCTTGAGCACACAGAACTTGATGGGGATTTAGGAGGAAGCTCACATCTGCTCTTGGCTCTACAATGTAGAGAATTAACTTGTCAGGTTTAAGCAGGGTTTGACTCTTCCTGGCTGCAATAGTGGAATAGCTTGATTAAATCCTCCCATGCATTAAAATTTACCTTGCCTGTTTACAGCCTGCCTCTGGTTCTTCATCACAAAAGCAATGACTACAACTTCAAAATTTCCATTAGACTCTTAAAACTGGTTCTTTTAGAAGGGCTGAGGCTCTGAGGCTCTGCTGTATTGGAAGCTGTGGTTAAACCTATTCACATGCATGCAACAACACACAGCTCAGGCTGCAGCACAGTGTCAGGCTCAGAGACAAGGGCACAGTGCCCAGCAGCCTGGGCACCCACCTCTGAGCAATTCTGGGCTTGTTCACCCCATGGATTGGAGCACATGTGTCTTGCTGGGCTGACTTACCCCTTACAGTCCCACTCTTTGGTGAGTTGAATGTGCCACACACTGATCCAAAAGCAAAGACTTGTGTTAGTGTTCTAAAAGAGCTTCACCCACCAGGGATCTATTCATAGATGTACCCTTGAGTTATCTCCTTCAGCCCACTCCTTTCTGGAAACCTTCTGTTAGCCTTGCTATTTTCAACCATGTCCAGAATTTAAATGTGTGATGGTGCAGCACCAGCTCACAGCCCTTTCTGTGATGGCCCCAACACCTGTCTGCCTTGTGTGGGTGTGAGACAGCTCCTGCTTTGGCCCCTCCCTGGTGCTGGGAGGGTGACAGAAGAGTTTGGGTTGGAAGGAACCTTTAAGATCACCTAGTGCAAGCCCTGTGCTGCTGCAGCTCAGCCCTAGAAGTGTTTGGCTACTGCTGTCAGAGCAGTAAATCACAGAATGGTTTGGGTTGGAAGAGATCTTAAAGATCACCAGGTTGCAACTCCCCTGGGCATCTTCCACTGTAGCAGGTTGCTCACAGCCCTGTCCAACCTGCCCTTGGATGCCTCCAGGAATGGGGCATCCACAGCTTCCCTGGGCAGTCTGCTTCTCCACTCAAATAAACTTGAGGTAAATAATCTGTGTACCAATAATAGACACATAATCTGTATGTAATGCTGTACTGCAATACCACTGCTACCTCTGGCAGCTCCATCTGTGCAGACAGTGCATGTTCACATTAGTGCAGCCCTTCAAAGCATGGCACAAGATCTCTTTGGGAATGGTTCCCCACCCTTCTGTAACCATGTGCTGATGGGATGCAGACATCTATAAATGCTTGTTCTCCAGTGGCTGCAATTGCTGCTAGCTCAATCTGGCAAAGACTCTGGAATCTGTTCTGTGTTTCATCTGTTGGATTTTAATGAGGATTTTTTTCCTCCATCACTCTACATTTTGCACAGACAGATGCCTTGCATTTTATGAGCCTTATGTAGAAAACCTACCACTAGTGTAAGGTTGTAGTGTAATGTTGTTTACTATAAACTCCATCCACATTCTGCTGGTTCTAGTAATTTGTTTCTGGAGAATAGATATCCATGTCTCTGGCAGTCAGATATGTCCTAACTGTGTCACACCATTACTGTAGGAGCAGAACTGCTGTCACTTGCAGCAAGCCTGTGTTTTTATTTGTTCAAGGGTGACTATAATTGGAACCTCCTGCAGCCACTGAGGCCAGGAGCCTTTTGGCTTTAACACAGTTTGCTGAAAAGGCTAATGCAATTACTTACGTGAACTAATCTGTAAAGGATGTTTTTCTGTTGTCTCTGCCTTAATTATTTCCAGCTTATGGCATGGAAATGTTATTGGCCCTGGGAGGCCAGGGGAGGAGAAGGGAAAGAAGAAATGTCAGAAGCAAATGGAAGGTTTGGATGAATATAGGAGCTACTTGGAGTTTTTCCTGCTACTCCAGAATTCATTAAATCATGGGAATAAAGGTAAAGCTATTTAAGTCACACTTGGTAGAATAGGCCTTGGTCTGCCACAGGGCAGCTGAGAACTGCTTGTAGCTGCAAAACTTTCTTAAAACAGGTCATGCTGGTCTCCAGGTGTCTCTAGCTGCTTAGGAGCAGGGCCTCAGCCTCCCTTCTGCTGCTGGTGCAAAGAACTGGCTCTAGTGAAGGGGTCTGGGATTCCTCTCCCTCAAGAGAGCCCTCAAACAGGCTGGCCCAGGTAGCTCCTCTGGGATTCTGTGGATTCCCTCAAGCTGATCTGCTGCTCTGCATCTCTGGGTGTTTTTCAGGAGAAAAAACCTTCAGAGAAGATTTGTCCATTTTCAGCCCTTGTACCACTCGAGTAAGAAGGGTCCGTAGGTGGAGCCTGGAGCATTTGACTCCCAGTTTCTGAAGGGGGTGTTGGAAACAGTGTCTGACTCTCCTCCTGTGTCTCTGAAGGCTTCAACCATGCATGTCAGGGCTCAGATCTGAAGGCAGCTGTGCTGAAGAAACGTTCCCAGATCAGAATGACTCATTAGCAGAGGCTGGGCTGAGGCCATAAGATTTGGAGTCCAGCTCCTCTTGTCTCATCTCCAACAGCCAGGCTGTGCCAGAGGCTGTAAGGGCTGGATGACCTTTGCTCATTAACTACCACAGGAACTTCTCTTCCCAGCAGTAGCCTTCCACATGCCGAATTACTCACTTGACATCTAAATTTTAATGGAAAATGTCTTTTTAATACTGAAAGCTATTCCCTTCCTGCATTCATGTCCAAACTGTAGCCTTTTGGATAAGCTTCTGGCTGGTTTCTCCAAAGCAACCATCTCCTGCACAGGGTAAGCAGCTAATGGAAAGAGAATGTTCTTTTGAAACACTTGGAAAAGGAGGTCAGGAAGGACTGCACACAAAAGTGAAAATTTTAATGACAGGTAAAGAAACTAGAATTTCTCATTGGAAATGCCTATTGCTTTGCACTGGCTGCTCTTTCCAGATATTGAAGTTTCTCCTACAGGGGCAGGGCAGGGGAGGTAGCTGTTGCAGAATGTTGCTCGTCAGTGTTTTGCACATTTTTGTATTGTTTTCCTGGGATGATCTCTCATGCTACCTGTTCCTCTTTTCTGTTCCATTTTGAAAATGAAAACAACTTGCTGTATCAATGCTCACAGCCCAGTGCTATCAAAAATGGCTGTTTTGCTAAAGAAAATATAAGCAAGTTATTTGCCTATTTATATAGAGTTCCTTCAAGCATGTCAAGTATTTCAGTTGTGGAAAGAGCACAGCAGACTGTACATAGACAGCCTAGGGATTTCAGAAAACATTTCCTTAAATTTATTGCTGTTTCAAGCTTTCATTCTGTCTATTATTTTGTAATATTTTGTATCCAGGATTTTCCTTTGCAGTCAACCACCATCCACAGAGTTGTTTTAGATATGCTGCTGTACTGGGATCCATTTTAACCAACTATTAACCAATGTTTCATAGCAACTAGAAGTGCCTTTGCTTTGCCCTGTAGAATCAGGACTGATTTCACTGAGCCTCAAACCAAGAGCTGTGTGTTCCCTCCCTTCAGATGTGGCTAATTTTTAATTAAAAAAATAAATGGATGGCACACTACTTGAATAGTAATTCTTGGTCAAAACCAAACCCAGGATAGTGCCATTAGGTACCAAACCCATTAGGATTCCTGGCTATTGCTCTACCATGTGCCATTTTTTTCCTTGGTTGTAGTCAACATGTTAAATTCTAAGCATGACCCTAAGGTCCTGAAGAAAGCATTTAACTCTGATTTTATTCACAAAATATTTTGTTTCTATTGCAACCAAAAAGCTCAGGTCTTTGCCTGGGCCCTGTGGTTTTCAAAGACTGTGGCTCTCTGTGTGGTTGTGTTATTCCACTATGCAATCTGGAATGCTGATGCAGATGGAGAGCCAGACAAGGGCCATGCACCCACCAGCTGGCTCCTGATTTAACATTTCTAGCAATCACTGGTAGTGATGTTAAGGCACACTGAAGTCTCAGTCTCTCTGGGACAGAACTGTTCTGGAGTCAGCACTGAAGGTCTCATCAGGAAATCCTTCAAAAATCAACTACAAAACTCAAGTTTCAATTTCTTTATCATCTGTTAAACATCAGCACAAATATGTGTCTGTTGCCATGTAATTAAGATTATTTCGATTTATTCAACAGTGTCAGGACTTGGTGGACTTTCTGCTACTCCATTGAAAAGTGGAACAACCTGGGTGTGGGCTAGTAAATGGAAAAATTATTCTCTTAAAGCCTTTAAATCTTTCCTTTGCCACCAGTTCAGCAGCAACATGTACATAATAAACTGTGGGGGAGACATCGAGCTCCAGTGTGCTCGATGTAGGACAGATGTAGGTCTGTAATTTTCACCCTCTCTGTCTCTTCTTGTGGAAAACAGCCCAAAAGTATGAAGCTCCTCAAGTTTTGGAGGGTTTATTTTGGGCTTCTGTTTCTCCTCTGGACCCTTTCACATTTTAACAATGGGTTTTTACCTTTAAAGGCTGTTCTTGAACTTGTCTGTCCTGACAGATTGAAAGTGCCTCTGTTCTTGTGTGATGGTAGAAGACTGATTTCTGTGTTCTCCTCTGTGTACTCAGTTTCTCCTACAACCTCTAGGGCTTTTTGCCCTGCAGATCCCCCAAATCAACGAATTTCAGGGTTAAAGAAAGAAGGACTCTTGACATTTGCTATTCCTTTCCTGTACTCTTCCACACAGACTGAGGAACTGTCCCTTGGCACACTCTTGTAGTCCCTAAACTTTCAAACAAGAGGTTATAGCAGGAGAAAGTGAGGAGAGAGAGACAAATGAGGCTTCCTTAAAAATAAAATAAAATTATTGGGATGCTGAGAGGATGTAAAGATAAATGTCTAATCTCCTAGCACTCTTGGAATTCCTGGGGCTGCACAAGGTGAATAGAGAATTAAAGATGAATTTAAACATTGGCCTCCAGGATGGATTTCTCTCTTGAAGGTCTTTTGAATTCTTCCTCAGTTTAACAAACCTCCTTGCAGAGCTGTTTCATGCAGCAATAGTCTCTCCAGCTAAAAGTGATGCCAAAACCTTCTCTAAGAGTTGAAAGAGATGCAAAATAAGGTTATTTCTGCATAGCTGTGCTGGTTCAAATTCTGCTGAAATTAGAAGTATTTTACAAGGTTTCAGTATTTTGTTTCTATGTATTTCTATAGTTCTGTTCCCTGCTTGTGGCAGGAATTAGAACTGTTAAAATATCAAGGGACTGGGATCCTCCAGTCTTCTCCTCTAGTAAAATGATCCCACCTTTTATATGACATTTGAATTGTCCAACCTTTTCCTATGATGTGAAAAACATGTTGACAATAATGAAATCTGCTTAGTTTCTGCAGGAATTATTGCTTTAGTTTGGTGCCACTGTAAATTCTGGCATGCTTTTACAAGGAAGATGTCTGGAGTTTCGTTTATAGAAGAAAATTAACAATAAGCATGTAAGACTGATAAGAAAAGCTCTGCTTGCTTTTGAGCCAAGCAATTAAAAAAGCGGAAGAATTGTAAATGAAAGGAAATCTCTCCAGCTATCTAGATTCTAATTTTGCAGCTATAAATTAATTTAATTTAATTTAATGTAATTTTTCAAAGCTGAGAATTACATTTAAGGTGGAAAAATGAACTGTCATTCAACTATTATTTTAGAGGTAATATTACATTAGTATTTATATTTTAATATGTTTTCCTCCCTCAGAGAAAATCTGAGCTCTTGTCTTTCAAGGTGAGGACAATTTAACTTCTAACATCAAGAGATGAGGTGTGGAACAAAAACACTGAGGTGTGTGTAGGGAAGCTGATCCAGGAAGGTGACAGAAAGCAGCCACTACACACCCAGTTTCCATAGCTTGAAAAAAGTTCCTTTGACCATTTCTGACATTACTACTGAGCCTCTGGCTGTAGCCTATGAAAAATGTGGGCGTTCAACACCTTCTAGGATTACACTTGGCCAATCTTGCTGTTAAGTGGAATGGCAGAGTCACCATCCCTAGAAGTGTTCAGGAGACAAATGGACGTGGCACTTCGTGACATGGCTTAGTGGGCAGAGGGGAATTAGGTCAAAGATTGGACTTGATCATCTTGGAGGTCTTTTCCAACCTTAACAATTCCAGGATTCTAAGCCAAGTAATGTGGAATGCAGTGCAGTCAGTGAAGTCTGGGCAGGTCCAAAAGGGCAGGGATGTGTTTCAGGCACGGCAGGCAGCCAGCCAAGCACATCTCTCCTGGCTCCTGCAGAAAAACTCCCACCAAGGAGATGGAGCTTTTGCATTTCTTCTGCTTTCTGAATGTGATCCTGTCAACTGTCTAGAGGTGGCACTGGCCATTCCCTGACAACATCCCATTCTGCACTGGGTCTGTGAGTCATTGAGGCCTCATGGAGGGAAGGATGTGGCTGGTAAAAGCCTTGGCTTTGATGTGATCTGCTTGAGGTGCAGGTCAGCAGTACACAGGCTGGCAAATGAGATGATCATATTTTCAGGGCATGAATTGTTTGCCCAGAAGAATCCCTCCCAGTGGGGGTTGGCTGTGTCTTTCCAGAAAGCCCAGTTTCTGGCAGAAAATGTTGTTTGTAGAGGACTGGTTTGGGAATATGAAGTTGCTGCTTGTCCTCAGGCTCATCCTCTATTTATCTGCCTTTATTTTAATTGGATAATTCTTGGCTCTGGAAATGTTTCCTTTGAGTAATTACAGCTTTCGTTTCTTCCTCTGCCTCAAACACATGGTCTGAGGCAGGTATCATCACTTCTCAATGGCTTCTCTCTCTACTACATCACTTCTCCCTGCCAGTGTCTCCAGCAATCCACTCTCAAAACACATCAGGTGCTTCTAAATTGCTTCAAATTTACTTGAGTGGTAATTTGGGGAAGCAGACAGAGATTTCTTTCCCATGTTTGATTGTTTTTCTGGGTGTTCTTGAAGAGCAGTCTTGGTCTCACTTTGCTTAAACCCTTTTAACAGATAAGGCTGCTTATTTCTTTCAAACATTTTGAAGCTCTCCAGCCACAGAATTTAATTTCTGGTGTCTGGATCTACAAAGCTGGGGATGTAGCTCCTTCTCTACTCCCTTGCTGCTCATCAGATTTCAGGTAATGGCTGAGTGCTCTGTTCTGACTTTGAAAGCCATTTCCCATCATGAATTCCAGACATCTTTTTCCAGCCTCCATGCTCTTAGGTTGTTGGTTAGACAAAGTTATCAGTGAGGAGGGATTCAATAGCTAGCTGGCAACTACTGCAGCTGGTACAACCAGAGCACTGCTGCAGGTGTCAGGGAGCCCCACTCCTCCTGAGTGTGGACCTGAGTCTGAGCAAGCCCTTGTTTTGGTGCTATTTAACAAAACACCTTTACAAACCAGTGTGGTCTTCTGAAACCCTCTTCATGGCAATGTGCCGTATCAAAATAGAGGGAACACATTTTTATTGTAGAAGGTGATGCTCATAAGGAAATGATGACATCAGGGTGAACCCTATTGCTCTCTACAAGTCCCTGAAAGGAAGTTGTAGCCAGGTGGGAGTTGGTCTCTTCTCCCAGGTAACAAGTGACAGGATGAGAGGAAATGGTGTCAAGTTGTGCTAGGGGAGGATTAGATTGGCTATTAGGAAAAAAAAAACCTTCACTGAAAATGCTGTCAAGCATTGGAACAGCCTTTCCAGGGCAGTGGTGGAGTCACCATCCCTGCAGGGATTAAAAAGACATGTGGCACTTGGGGACATGGTTTAGGTGGTGAACTTGGCAGTGTTGGGTTGGACTTGATTAACTTAAATGTATTTTCCAACCAAAACAATTCTGAGATTCTATGAAGGAAGAAATAAATTCTTCCCAAATAAATTCTTCCCAAATAAATTCTTCCAAAAATCCCAAAGAAAGTTGGGAGGTGATGCTTCATGTTCAGCAGCCCATGGTCACCACCCTGTGTGTGATGCCAAGTGTCTGGTCATTAAAGTGTTGAGGTGACAGAAGGACAGAGCTCCTTACGTAAACAGAAACGACAAGACAAAAGACCTAGTGGAGAAAGAAGCTAATTTTGGCTGTACTTATAGGTGACTCACACAGAAATATCATCCATTTATAGGTTGCCTCCTGGATGGTGACTGGCCCTGGAGCAAATTCACCCTGGAGTCAGTGGAAACACTTACAGGGAATTCAGTGGGAGTTCAACTTGGCCATAGGGAATATTTTCCCCTTTGTAGCTCTTTGGTTTTTGTTGAATTGTTTCTTTCAAGCCTGTGGAGTGCTAATGGGCAGCACTCAGTGTGATGAGGCAGACACATAATCCTTAGAGCATCACTGCTTCAGCTACTGATGAAACATGACTTTGTGCTGAAATCACATCTGGGGCACTGAGGAAACAGGGTTTGAAGCAGATGTTGGTGCAGTGCTGCCTGGAGATGGCTGCAGGGAGATGTTGCTCAATCACCCATCAAAACAGCATCTGCACACTGAGTGAAAGCTGTGGGGCTGGAGAGGGACCTGCAGGCTTCCAAGGAGGAGAGGTAAAAGGCTGAAACAGGCAACAAATGGTGGGTCACAGAATCATGGAATGGTTTGGCTTGGAAGGGACCTTGTAAAAGTCATCTTGTGCAAATACCCTGTAATGACCCAGGACACCTTTTAGACCAAACTGCTCAGAGGCTCATCCAATCTCACCTTGAATGGGGCATGCACCACCTGTCTGGAGAACATGTGCCAGTGTTTTAGCACCCTCGTTGTAAAAATCTTGCATCTCACCTAAATTCATCTTTTTTAGGACAAAGGGTAATGGTATTACACTATCAAAGGGCCAGGAAAGGACGGGGAGTTTTGAGCACACCAGGCACTGTTGCAGAGGAGACACCCCTTGCCCAAAAAGGGAAAACTAAGACTAAACATCACCTGAGCTTTTTAGTGGAACATTCAGGAGTTGGCAAGAGCCTGCTGTGTTCACAGAGCAGCAGCCCCCTCAGAGACCCCCCCTGTGTGGGCAGCAAACCAAGGGAGAGCTTGGGGGCTTTCCTCCTCTGCCAGGAGGAAAAATCCAGAGCCTGGCTGGAGCATCTCACTGCTGAAGTTTGTGGGATGACTCCTCCTGACACCACACTATTAAACTTGGGGAGCAGAGAGCTGGGAGAACACTCCCCCCACTCCAAAAACATGATCTCCATGGCCAGCACAGTGCAGCCCTGCCCAACTGCACAGGGATGGCTCCCTTCCAAGTTCAGCAGTTAAAGGAAATTATCATATCAGGAAAGGAAACCCCCTTAACATCAATACAAGAATTAATCTGTGCATAATGCAGAGCCCTGGTGATTCTTGCTTGCAGCCATTATTTCCCACTCATGGAAAGGCTGCTCATTTTGGACCTTATCATTGAGGCAAGAAATCACAAGATGTTTGCGAAGGCTGGGGGCAATTTTGAGATTGGAGTTTTGCCATCTCACTATTAAACAGCAGAAAGTTTATTATTAAACAGGTGGAGTCGTGCATATGGGTGACTAGCATGTTTTTGAAGTACCATTTAGAACTACCATTCCTATCACCACTGAAAATTGTTCCACAGCAAAATTTTAAATTGTATTTAAAAATCTAGACCTGATCTGTGGTGCATTCAAAGCATGTTTGAACTGTGGTGCCATTAGATGTGAGCAAAAAACTCCTGACAAGTGGTGGATGTTTTAACGGCAGAAATAAAATTTGAAACTCCCAGCCATCTCTTTGGTGATGATGTGAGGCAGAAGGGGCTTTTTAAGCTGAATTCTGTAATGTGTTGGGAGATGCAGCTTGATGGAGGCATCAGGTGGTGCTGGGAATGTGGGTCTGGAAGGAAACCTCTGTGCTCTGAGCATTTCCAGAGAAAGGTTTTGAAGTGGTATTCCTGATAGCACCACACATGCTGCGACAGAGCAGCAGCCCCAGAGCCTTTCCAAGGAAGCCATCTGGAATCTGGGCCTAACTGCAGACTTCTACTCACAAATGTTTGTGTGTGTTTACTCACCCCTGAACCTCTTCTGCAAACATGGTCATCAACCAAAGCCCATCCCAGCCTCCCTGCTCCCAGGCTGCCTTTGCTAACCCAGGTCTGGGAACCCGTGGCTGCTGTGGGTGCTCCTGGGTCACACGTGCCCTGTTATGTGACCTGCAGGGTGCTGCTTGTCAGGCTGCTTGGGGTTTGCTGCAAGTGTGTGCTGGCACAAACTGCAGCTCCATGTCCTCTCCTTGTTCCTCTGGCTCTCCTGGGGATTTGGGGTGGCAATCTAACCTCTAATCTAATTGTTGTGGGAGCCTAATTATACTCAGATTCATGCTAGAGAGAAAAAAAATCTCCCATCAGAGCAGCTGGGATTCAGAACTGCTTCTGTGGGAGGCTCCTGATGCCCCTGGGCCCCCTGCCAGCTGAGGGTCCTGTTAGGAGAGGGAGGAGGAAATTGTGCAGCCTTAAATAGACACTCTGATAATGTCCCCTTGGTCCATTCAGCCTCCAGTTTACCCATGGAAGGGTTAATTGTATCTGCCTTCTTGGTTTTGGGCATTAATGGGTGTTCCATCTCTCCTCCAAGGTGTAGATGGGAAGATCCCACAAGAAAGTGGTTTTTAATGGGAGATGAGGAATCCATTTACTTAAACCCTTGTATGCAAATGTACTGATTCAATTCCACTCTGCTTGGGAAGTCTGAAAACCAGAATTAAATCCCTACACAAATGTTATGGTGGGGGATTAAATGGTCTCTCCTTGGATTTAAACAAATACAAGGTTCTGGGCTAAATGGGGCAGAAAAGGAATGTGATTCCCAGTGAATGGTTATTGGATTTTGGTCTGTCTCATGGGCACATGCACTTTCCCGTGCTCACCAAAGTTTGGTTTGGAATGGATGTGGACGGATAGAAGTTGCTGACATAAAAGTCCCCATGCTCTTGCAGTGGGTACATGGTGGTTCCTCAGCAGCTTTGCCAAGCTGTGAGGCCAAAAAGACCTTGTGACTCCTGCACCTCCTTCCTCACATGCCCTGGGGGCAGCTGATGCTGGAACAAGGAGCATGTGTCTTTCCTTTGAAAATGAGAATAGGACTTTGCTCTCCTGGGGCTTAGCAGCTGTATCCAGAGATATTCATCCGAGCTCGGGCTCAAAGTGGGGGCTGCAGCTCCTCGCCATCACGGCAGGAATTTGACCGCAGCCAGCTCCGATGGCCGGCTGCGGAGCGGCTCAGCCGAGCTGGGGCTGCCCCCTCCCCGTGCCGCGGGAGGCGAGATGCTCCCACCCTCCCCAGAAAATCCTGGCCTCTCCTCTGGAAGAGCTGAACCCAGGCGTTGACCCGGGGAGCAGCAGGACAGCCCAGAGCCGCCCGTGGGCAGCCGGAGGGGCGCTGGGCGTGGGGATGCGGGGATGGGGAGATGCGGGGATGCGGGGATGGGGAGATGCGGGGATGCGGCCGGAGCCCGGCGCTCCCAGCCCTGGGCTATGGGTCCCTCTGGTGGGGATCTCCGCTCCGCAGCCGGCCCGGAGAGGCACCGACAGCGCTGGACACGGCGGGGGGG
>VZRH01003880.1:98428-121366 GCA_013397555.1 Urocynchramus pylzowi
CACGGCAGGCGAGGGAAAGGTTCCTGACAGCCTTTCCTGCCTGACAGCCTTTCCTGCCTGACAGCCCTGCCTGCAGCCTCTCCTGACAGCCCCTCCTGACAGCCCCTCCCGACAGCCCTGCCTTCCCGGGTCCCCTCGCTGGCCTTGCCGGGGTGTCACACCGCGGCTCCGCCTCCACACAGCGGGGATCTGCCCCGGAGCCCTGCCAGGCTCTCCCGGCATCTCCAGGCTCCGTGCGAGGGCGGTGGGGCTGGCAGCATCCCCCTCCCTTGTGGCACAGGAGCAGGGCATGGGCACGGGCAGGGTGAGGGCAGCGGGCTACGCCCTGCACCTCTCCAACTGCAGTTTCCTTAGTGCAAAAACAGCCCGGGAGGAAAACCAGGACACCTGGCTTGTTTGCCAGGAAGAAAGGAAGAAACCCACCGGGGAGAGGTTTGCTTGCACTGGAAGAAGCAGCTGTTGGTAGCACAGGAACAATCCCATGACAGAGGTCAGCAGGGAAGTTTATCCCTGTTGGCCGTGGGAGGGAGAAATCACCTCTCCCCGCCTTTGGACACGCTGTCGGTCGAGCCTTGAGCCTTGTGGCTTGCCTGGCTTTGTTTATGATTTCTGTGATGTCCCCACCCTGCGTCCGAGGGCTTGGCAGCCTTGGGGAGGGCAGGGAGCGCAGGAGCGGGGTGGGAATGCTCGGGACAATGCAGCACGGGCTGCGCAAGTGCTCGCGTCGGGCCAAGGTCACCTATTGTTCCAGCGAGTATAAATAGCTGTGCTGTAACAACGCAAAACCCAGCCTGGAAATCAAAACTTGATTTCTTCTTCAGCTCTCTAGTGAGGAAAGTGGAACAAGTCACCAGGAGAGAAAGGAGCGTCTCCAGGAATGCCCTGTCCAAAAAGCAGATGTATAGAAGGATGTTATAAAGTTATGCCCAAATTTCCTGTTTGTACCAGTAATAAGATTCCCCCCCCCTGCAAACTACAAGAGGTAAATCTGCTCTGAGCAGAGATGTAAAATAATAGTGGTTTCCCCTGTTATAAATAAAGGTGATATTTTTATGTCACAAATACAAATGACAATGTTACTTCAAAATCAGCTTCAGAAAAAAAAATCAAGTTTCTATTTGACAGGTTTTCAGATACAAGAATTACATAGTAATTTAATTTTTTTTTTTCAATAGTATGGCTAAACCTCAGCAAAATCCTCACCGTATTAATCAATTGAGTGAAGTTATTGATTTGCTGCTTTGGAGAAGGACTGGCTCTGCAGGGAGCTGTCTTCACCAGTGCAGGTTCAAGGACATTAAAAGTGAAAACATGCTTGTTTCAGTGGCTCCTGGTGCCTACTTGCAGCCTGTTCTATGAGGTCTTGGTTTCAATCTCATCCCCAATGATCTTGTCTAACAGGGTTAATCCCTCTCTAAACCTTTCTGTGATACTGTCTGGCTCTGGACTGTCCACGTTGGCCAACCTTAGGGGGTTGGCTTTGGGACACTAGCAGAGCAGGATACACCTTTTGATTAGTAGGGTTCTCCTTTCAGAGAACAGACCTGAAATCAGTTTAACTGAACCAAAAGAGCTTGTAAATCTAGTCATCCCCTACTCCAACCCTCATATCTTAATTTGGGAATTTCACTTGAAATTGGGTATCACCCTAAAACCATCCATGTTTTGTAAATCATATATGCATTGAAGGAAAAAGGCACCACAGATACATTTTCAGTTAGGTGAAGGCAGACTACATGTGCAGATCCTAATCTGGCTGAGAAAAAGGCAGTTTTAGAGAAGCTGTGTAAAATTAATATCTGCTGTTGTGACAGTGTGAAGCACTTTCATACATCTCAGATTCTTTATCCCCTTTCATTGTGCAGTTTTCTTTCTTCTATTAAAACATTTATTGTTTCTAGAAATTGACTGAAAGGCTGGACTTGCATGTCCACTCTTTTTGTGAACCAGAAGTTGTCAGGGTTATTTAACTGTTTGTGCCTGCCTATCTGACTGGATTGTGGAGTGATGAGACAAGATGGTCTGTGTCTTTTAGCATTGATGCTGTTGGGATCACGTGCGTGACCAAATGGAAATTGGTGCACTTCAAAACTCTGTTTGCAAGAACAGTGCTCTGAATTGTGCTCTGGAGTGCCTTGATTGTATTAATGACAGCATTAATGCACCTTAAAGCTCCAGTGCATGTGTTAGTTTACATCTCCTCTTCCTCTGTCTTGCAGAT
This sequence comes from Urocynchramus pylzowi, assembly GCA_013397555.1. Lineage (NCBI taxonomy): Eukaryota > Metazoa > Chordata > Aves > Passeriformes > Fringillidae > Urocynchramus > Urocynchramus pylzowi. The sequence goes on from VZRH01003880.1 coordinate 100,650, forward strand.
ATAATTACAGCACATCTTTCCTTTTTAAGTTTCCTGCAGGGATATTTTCTGCTTGAAATCAATGCCTGCCAGTGTGCCTGTGAAATTTCCTGAGGAAGCAGTTTAAATGGTGCTGTAAAAACCAGGACTGATTTAGTAAGCAGGAGCAATCCAACATTGTTTCCAGAAACCCATTGCACAGAGGGAAAAGGAGGGCAGAGGGGCTGGGGAGTTCGTGCCCACCAGCTGCTGGCTGCACTGCTCTACAAATACCTGCATGGGAAGGCAAATAAGTGGAGAAAAAGGAACATGGATATGGAGCAAAGCAGATGCAGGACATCAGGAAGGATTGTGTTCTTCAGACAGGAAGGTCTAATGAAACAAGGGAAACAGCATCATTGCTTCAAACTGCTCTGCTTGCAGAAGGTGTCCTCATCTCTCATTAGCACAATCTAGACTTCTGTTGTGGGAATAGCAGAATAATTCCCTCTTTATCTCCTCCAACTGTCTCCTGTCTCGTGTTAGGATGCACCCAGCCCAGTAGCAATTGTTTGCAAACCTGATCTTTGCTGCCACACACTTGGCACCAGCAGCAGAGTGAGCACTGGCCAGCTGGGAGAGGTCCCCAGCACTGCTCTGCCTAGGGAGCACAAAAGCAAGCAATGAAGATTTGTCTCTTCCTCTCCTGTCGTTCTTCCCTTGCTGTTGTGGTCCAGGAGTAGAGGGTGTCCCTTTGGCAGAATCTGGGGGTGGTACTGCCCCCTGCACACTCACCAGCAGCATCTCTGATGGGGCCAGGCTGCATCTGGGGGCACTGCCAGGCTTGGGGAGGAGGGGATAGACATCACCTCACTTTGAACTCTCACACAGGTGCCAGGCTGCTGCCCTGGGGGTGTTGGACTGGAGTTGGTGGTGTGGAGGGTCCCTTCCACAGGCAGCTGTGCTTGGCACTTTGATAACATCCCCCTCCTAAGCACTCGAGCCTCTGTGCTAAGAGTGTTTGAACAGCTGGGTGTGAGCATTGGCACCCTGCTGCGAGGCTGCCAAAGGAGCTGGTGTTTGGCCTGGAAGATTAGAGCAAAGGGCATTTCTAAGGTTATGGATATGTTTTACATCATTTCACCATCAGATGGAGCAGTTTTGGAAGCAAAGACCAGAAGTGTTCCACTTCCACTCTGCCTGAGGCAGGATAAGCAGTGCTATAGCATCCTGCTTTCAGATCAGTGAATCTTCAATGATTTGAGAGCCTTTATCTGTGGGGTAAAACAGTGGGCTCACAAGTCACTGTCAGTACTCACTCTCTTGGGAAGTGCAAGAGGCAGCTTTCAGTTTCTTCTTGCAAAAAAAAAAAAAAAAATAGGAATTCATCCTGGAGCACTGAGTGCTGCATGAGTGTGGGGCTGGCAGTGACTGCACCTCGTGGGGAGCTGGGTCTGCAGGAAGGAAAATGGGAGAGGCTGTGCTGGGTCATGGCAACTGCAACAGCTTTGGGCAAGTACAGAAACTGTGTAGTGGTGTTCAGGTGAGGTGTTAAAGCAGGTGAGTGAGCAGGACAGTGAGGGTTTTCTGTGCCTCAAACACAGATCTGTCCTGTCTCACCTGTGACATTGCCTTGATTTTGTTCCTGTGGACATTGGTTCACTTGAGCCAGGCTGTGCTGCTTTGCTCCAAGAGCAATAATCAGCTGTTTAGGGCAGATATTCAAGCTGTGTTCCAGAAAATCACTCAGTATTTACTTTGACACTGCAAGAGTAGTACATAAATAAGTGCCTCTGTATTTAGGCATTGGTCCATCAAGGGAAGTTTGCTGGAACGGGGTATCTGAACTGTCTGAAGTGCACAGTGAGGTGGGGATAAATACTGGCTGAGGCAGTGGAGAGGAATAAAAAGCCTGGATCTTGAGAGACTGAAAAAATCCCTTTGCCTCTGGAGACCTCTGGGGAGAAGAGAAAAAGTATTTTTCCTTCCAACTGTGAAACTCTAGTTCTAGCAAAGTACAGGCTGTTGACTGCATGCTGTCTCCATTAGCATCTCGAGTGCTTCCCAGAAATACACCTGCTGACTCCTCTGAATAAGAGGAGTTAAATGAGGTGCATTAAAGCCACATTTCCTTGCCATGAATTTCCAGGAGCTCACTAATGCTGTTTTGGCAAGTTAATCTGGCAGTCCTTGTAGTGATGTCTTTAAAAGGTCATTAAAACCTCTTGTTTTTTTCTAAACAAAAGACTGAACCAAAGATTTTTGTGAATAATAACCTGAGTTAAAAGACTTGGTGAACCTGCTGTTGCATTAGGTGGTACATCGTCATCTTTATGATGCTGGAACAAACATCCTGATGATGCCTCAGTGTGGGACAGCACCTAATTGTCTGGAACTTCCCCAGGCATTCCCTGCCCTCAGCAGCTCTCCTGCCCAAGGTGTGCCCCATCACGACAGGCATTTCAGATTTGATATCACTTCCTGGTGACAGACAGTTGTAGGTGTTAGAGGTTAAATCCTACCCAGCTCCGAGCACTCATCAGGAATGAGGACCTTTTTAAAGTGAGTTGGAATCCTCTCCCTCCTCCTTGCAAAGGCTCCTACAGCTGGGATGCAGACAGGGAAACATGAACCAGCCAACACAAGGAGATGACAACCTCCCTCGCATCGCCAGCCCTGCCTCCCTGTAAATCCACTCCGTTGTTTTTGGCCAGTAAATGAAAGCCAAGCTGAGGCCTTGATCCAAAACTTGGTCCCAGGCTGTGTGGGAGAGTTTGTATACGAACCTACAAAGGACAGACTGTTTTGTTTGCGAGGTTTTTTTGGTGGGTGGTTGATTCCCCTCCTTCCCCCCAGTCAATTCATTTTAGGTTTCACAAACAATATTAAGCCAATAATGTCTGTGCCAACAAATTGTGATTCTAATCCTGCTTCCTGATACTTGCAATCCAACTGTTTGTCTGGGTGAGCAATTTGTGTCAGTTGGCTTCTTCCCTGCCTCCCAAATAACTCTCCCACTGTTGGGAAGCCCTCTGCCCAGGCAGGCTGGGAACAGCTCTTCTGCTCCAGCTGCCAGTGACAGTGGTGCTCCAGCTCCTCTGTGGAATTAGCAATCACCCTGCAGGTATACCCATCTCTGCCCTGTCTGCTGGGGAGAGGGGCTAAGGACATACTGACACGGATACTGGGGTGAGAGTTTGGGTTTAGCATGAGGGGAAATAATGGGGAGGCCACTGCACACGACAAGTGGTTAATTTTCAAATGGCCTGTAGCTATTTTAGTTACAGTCTCTTTTAAGGAGATCAACACTGAGGGCAAATTCCTTCCCAGATAAATCATGCTCATTCCACATGCACAAGAAAGTGGGGAATTTTGTTTTTCAAGTGGCTGCTTTGCATGTTTCCCTGGCTGGCAGCTCGTGTGCCAGTGCCAGGGCTGGGTTCACTGAGAGCGAGGGCTGTCGCTCCGGGTGCGCAGGGGAGCTTTAGCCTCACATGATACCCATGGGATAACACTCCCTAAGATAACACTCTGAAAAAGCACAGGATTCTTTTTAAAACCCTTTTAGAAAAGGTGCTACCCCTGTGCTCTTAATAATCTTTTGGGCCTTGGAATAAGTTTTATTTTTTGTTTAGAAAGAAAGGGAATGAACAGCTTTAGGGCACAAGCTGCTTTTCTTTTGCCCTGGCAAACTCATTCACATCCTAAACCTTGGGCAGCTGCAGTCCCTGCACTCCCTGCATGCCCTCTGGATGCCCCAGCCCTTTGGATGCCCCAGGCAGGGCGGGCAGCCAACAGCAACACCGGTGCTGTGGCTACCTCCCTGCACAGGACCCAGCTGTTTCCCAGGTCACTTCTGGCCTGAGCTTTGCTGTTCACCTGACCCTGCTCACAAGGCACAGCAGTGGCTGCACAAGATCCCACAGGAGATCCATGGAGGCTGGGAGTGCTGCAGTGCTGAGGATGCAGATGCCTGCAGCTCCCTGCTGGGACTCTGAGCATCATCTCTTTGTGCTTGGTAATGACAGGTGAGGAAAAGCTTTAGTCTTTGCCACCTCCTTAGAGCTCTGAAATTTCACTGCAAATACCTTGGTGTGGGAGAGGAATGGAGGACCTGAAGTGTGGTCAACTGGCCTTTCCTATCCCTACAGGAAGCTGTAGCTGAGTGTGGAGGTTTCTTTCTCTCCCATCTGTAAACTGTGTGCACAGAAAACAATGAATTCCCAACTGCACACACAGAGGAAGCTCCATGCCTTCCATCAGGACCATTCATGGAGATAATTCCTCTGGAGATACTCATGAACACCATGAACGTAAACACCACCAATATTTGTCTATTTTATCTAGTGAGATTTATCTGTCTTTTTTTCATGGTTGAGCTGTGTCTTAGCTCTAACTCAGTTGTAAACACGGCTTAAATTTTCCACGTCTGTTACTGTGAATGCGGAAGAATGAAGATGTTTTTGCAAAGTCCCTTTAATGCTGAAAGAATTAAGATGTTTTAGTTGTCAGAAACAATGCTGGTAACTTCCATGTGGTCTGCACAGCTTTTGTAGTGTATGAGGAGGCCAATATTGTCTTTGGATGCTTCTAAAACTCTTTGCATCTTTTATTTGGTTTATAAAATTATGGCAGGCACTGTGAAGGTGACTTCAGTAAATCATTCAGTCTGTTACACTGGCCCAAAGTTAATCTGAGTCTCTAGCCAAAGCAATGGATTTGGCACATATTAACATCCAGAGGTTTTCTTACATTTGCATAAACAGCTCTAGATTTGAGGGTTAAACTGAACTTGTCTTTGGAGGAGTCAAAAACACGTGGCTTGTGGGGGGATTTCCCCCCTCTCCTCAGGGACCTTTGTGCTTTATATGAGTTTTAAATTTTATATGAACGAGCACCAGCTGAAATGTTCTGCTCCTTGCTGTGGATAACAGCATCTCTAAGAGGAAATGCTGCAGAATTGTTCCTACATTTTTCAGTGGCTCCTGATTTTAAGCCACTGTTTCTCTAGCTGGCTCCTTTCTTACCAAGAAGCTGAACATACAGGCAAACTCAACCAGGCCAAATGAACTGAGGACTCCTGGGCTGAGTTCTGCCTCTTGACTCTGTCACTTGGTTCATTGATGCTTGCTGGAAATGCACTTTCCATGAGCTCTTCTGACTCTCATGAAAGGGCTCTGATTTCCTGATGTGTGTTGTGCACATTAAACTTTGCAAGCAGATCCTGCTTTGGGCAGCATCTGCTTTTCCCAGTCCCAGCCCTGCTGCAGCCCTAGTATTGTTTTACATGAATCTGAAGGCCATGTGTGTTTGTCCCTTCCACGAATAATGTCATTTCTGTTAAGAACCATCATGTGCTTTTTGTTTTGATCCTTTTCCCATGTGCTTGGGATGTACTTGGGGTCATCTTCACTGCAGGCTGAAGATCACTGACAGGACATTGAGTATTTATTTGCTGGATTTACAAGAAAGGTATTGACTGCAGTTGCAATGATTAGTTATTAGTCTGTGTCACTAGATTTGATGATAAACTATTTTATTTGCTAGCTCTTATTGCTGTGAATTTCCTTTGTTCAGAGCAATAGGATGTTCCAAAATAGGGCTTCTGTTTCTGTTTCACTTAACAAGTCTGAAAATTTTATCTCCACATGTTCATGGACTGGCCTTTGATTTTCTTTTGGGTTGTGTTTTTTGTTGGTTTTGGTTGTTTTGGGGTTTTTTTTCTCCTTGAGTTTCAGTCTGAAGGTTTCCCTTTACTCATGTTTCTAATACCCGCACGGATTCGAGACCTTGCATGGAATTGCCAATAATGCTCTTTTCCCACAGACAATTGCTCAAAAATAAGGATTTGGTACATATTCTTTTTTCACTGTGTGTGGGGGATGTACAGACTGTGATGGGGAGGCACAGACTAAACCTACTGAGAATATTGAAGTGGGCTGGTTATAGGGAGCTGCTTTTAGGGTAATTGTGCTTCCCATACTGTCTGTCACTGAGGCTGCATGAAAAATATTCCCAGTGACAGGTCACACATGACCAGAGATGTAACTGGTGTCAGCTGAGCTCTCTCAAGAGAAGCCAGAAATGCTGTGGTCTATCAGAAGTCCAGAGATACTCAGTGAAAATCCTCTTTATCTGAGTTTCTAATTGGAATTGCTGTGGTGCCCTTCTCTGAACAAATTGCTGCATGGGCCTGTGGGAGGCAAACCCAGGGTGACTCTTTCAATATGTGTTTCTGAAAATCTCCTTGGACCCCATCTGTTGCTATCAGTGCTTTTAAAACCCTTAAAAATAAAATTCTAGAAAACCAGTTCTTGCTGTTGTCTGAACATTTCCATGCTCTTGAAAACCTTCCTGTGTATCATGAAGCCAAATGCTCTGTTGAAGTGCAAGTCTGCTCAGAATTTAGTACAAAGGGGCTGGAAGGAATTCTTGGTATTGCAAAACAGACAATGCTGGAGGCCAATCACAGCCCCTCCATTGCTGCACGGGCCTGGCCAGAGACCAGGGATGGCAAATTTGTGGCTCAAAGCCTTGGGTTAGTCACAGCCTGACAGGGAATCCAGTAAGATGTCCTAGAGGATTCCACTAGATAGGATGTTCTCCAAACATGGCAAGGAAAGAACAGCTAAAACAACAGAGAATTCAATGCATGCCTTAATTTAACCATGCCTTAGCAACCCTAGCTATGTATTTTCATGACAGACTCCATCCATATTTTGAGAACAATCACTCCCAGCCATTAAACTATCAACTATGTACTCAGTGTAACAAAATAATTCATAAACTGATGGACTAAGTGCCAGGAAAAGATGTGATCAAGCAGTCTCATGATACTCCAGAGAAATACTGTCTTGCTCCAATGTGCATTTGAGTTTATTTTTTGTTAAAAATAGATGGAGATGAACATAAACTGAACACAGTGAATGTCTGAGATAACTTGCAATGAAATGCTGGAGAGGTTGAAATTGCAGCACCAAAGAAAAAACATTGTGAGATCTTACACTTTGATATTAAGATACAGCTTGTGGGCTCAGCATTACTCTAGGCTTTACTCTATATTTCAATGACCTTGGCCAAATGAGAGCTAAACTTAGGAGTTCTCCATCCCAGTGCCCCCTCAGGAGCACTCTGCAGGGGTTTGATACTCTCAGGTGCAGCACTCTCACAATGTTTCTTCCTCACAGGAGTGGAATGAAGCAACAATGTCTGGGACTCCTTATGGGAAGACCTACAAGTGGGAGGATGGTTTGTCACTGGCTTCTGTGCCCAGAAAGCTTGGGACCATCCAGTGAGGGCACACAGGTCTCTGTGATCCTGTATCTTGGGCATTTTCATGGTTTTTTTTTTCAAGGATAAATATGACTTGATTTTCAAGGGATTTCCTAAATATTTCCTTGGTAGTCTTTACCCCAACTTTATCTCCTAAATTTTTCCATGGCATTAACTTCTCCTTGCTGATAACTCCCTGGGAGCTTAGCTATGCAGAATGAGATCACTGTGTGCTCTGCACCCCCAAACAAAAGAGGCCTGGTGCAAATGGGGGGCACACAGGGGCACCCCGATGTCCCATCAGCCACGAGCCTGTGCCACGGTGTCCAGCCCAGCCCCACCTCCATAGCCAAGCATTCCTGCCTGTAATCCAGGGCGAGACTAACCACCAGATGTCTGACCTCCTCACCCTCCTGGCAACACTAAATGTCCTTTCCTGTAAAGTTCTGCAGGGTTTTATTTTCCTTTCTTTTCCCAGTCTCCAACTGCTGGTTATTATCATTATTAAGCATAAATAGCCTCTTTCACACTCTGCAAGGCGAGTGCTCCTATGAATGAAGCCTAACTAGCGTGAAAGGGTTTGCATGGTGATACTGCACAGGATTCAGAGAGCGCCTTGTAACTAAATTAATAAGAGAAAGGAACATTATGAACACATCCCCTTTCATAAGTGAGGGGATTTTCCCATAGGCTTGGATCAAGAATGTATCCCATACTTTTGCAAATGAAAAAAAGACCAAAGTGAAGCCTTTTCCTTAGGATAAGGAAGCTATCTGAAGTGCAGCTAGGAAGAAGGTTTCAAAAACTGAGTAGTGGGAAAGTATTAAGATAATACTCCAGCTCCCAGCCCAAATGAACAGTTGTTTTTCAGTGGTGAGTGCAGTTGCCTAAAAAGAAATATGGTAAAAGGCATCCATCTACAGAACCTGGCAAGGGAAAAAAAATTATCTCTTTGCCATGGAACAGATGAGTATTGTCCTTGCACTGCACTTTTATTTTATCATCCATCACATCTATGCACTAAGGGCAATCTGAATGCAAATGTTGCTTTTATTTGCATGAAGGGCTGAAAATAGCTGGATGCAGGTTACAGTTACGGGCATGTAGATATCAAACCTCCCCTCGCCGCATCCTGTTACAATTAATGGGCTGTGCTCCTACCACCTCATGCTGCAATGCCCTCAAATATCACAAACTAAGCAGAGTCAAGCAGGATCATTGCAAGGAAAGAAGAGCTCTGAAGAATCCTCCTGCGTTGGCAGCACGGGTCACTCTGAGCTGGCGTTGTCCTGATTCCCCGCACAGCCCTGTGACAGGCTGCTGCACAGAAGAGACAGAAAATACACAACCTGAGACTGAAATTCAGCAATCTTACATATTCTATATAGAGATTTTTATCTGTTCCCTTAATTATGATTTGGTGCACAGCTCTGCATCATGCTATTTCCTTGGTAAGGCCAGGCTGATTCATTTCTACACCAAAATCCTGCAGAGTTCATTCCTGAAAAAGCTGATTAGCTCCTCTCTTAGAGGGAGCTCCCTCTAGGCTTACATACAACCATCCCTTCCCCCCTGAACATAGCGGTGAGCTGTGACCCCCGCAGGTGAAGAGGAAGGAGCACATATTTTTCCAAGAGGAATTGAGAATATAAGTACTGTTCTGGAAAATGCATCCCATGGAAATATCAAACACAGCATTCCATGGTCAGAGGTAAGTTCAAACCAACCTCACAGATTTGTAAGACCCACCAAATTCAGATCCAGAAAGCCCTCAGCCTGAGCAGCTACACAATGCAGAGTGCAGGGATTTCCCCAGGACTGCCAGAAGTCCCAGTTTCTGGGTGTGCTTCATCCACTGTTTCAAAACCATTTTGCAGAGATATCAGGACATGCCTAATCCTTAAAAAAAAAAAAAAAAAGTGGACATCACGGTCATTTAGCAAGATTCCCCCCCTTTCCCTTTCCTTTGTTAGAGTAGAATGAGATTGGATGGACTGTTGTTTACAGTCCATTTCAGTGGGTGCTTTTACTGCCAATGCCACAAATGATGTCATTTGTTTAGCGGGAGACTGACTATTAGAAATGCCAAATGTAATTAGGATCTTTCCTTTCAGTTGGGTTTCACAAACACTGATAGTGAGAAATGGCTCCTACCTTTTGAACTTTCAGACTAGTGGTGGGATCCTTGCCCTGACAGGGCTCTTGGCAAAGGTTTCAACCTCGGATAAGAAAAGATTTCACACGGTATTTGCAATTCTCTGAATTTGGAATGTTCATAAGCTTTCAGCTGGGAGTGATGTCACTGGAAATAACTCCTCTCCTGGGTGAAAAAAAAAAACCCTCATTAACCCCTGGAGATTGTAGAGCTGAGGTCCTCCAAGTCTGGGAGAAATGGGGCTGAGCCTGGCCAGATGCTGCCAGCTGGTGTGGAGCCAGCGTACTGGGATCCTACTCCACCCATGACACTTAGAGAGAAACAAAGGGTGTAAAGGGTGTGTTAGGGACAGGAAGAGGCGTGATGCTTGTGACTGTACTCCAGCTATTCTCTACTGTCAGAAGCCCCCTGAGGCAGGAGGTGGGAGGAGGCCAGGGGAGGAAGGCCAGGAGCAGATGGCATTAATTTAGCACGGCCCAAGGCTGCCGCACAATATGCAGAAGCTTGCTCCTTGTTTAGAACCATCCTAAAAACCTGCAGCCCTGTCCTTTCAGGCTGGCCTTTTACCCATCATTGCAGGAGAGGAAACTGGGCATCTGAGCCAGTCCTGAAATTCACCCAGCAAAGCCCCAGCTGCCATCAGTCACGATGTTGTGAGCATGCAGTGAAGCTCCAGGGGCCCATCCAGCCTTGCTGACATCAGTGGAAACCTTTCAATGGACTTCAATGGACTGGGCATCAGGCCCCTGCTTTGTAATTGTGGGCATACATGGTTCCTTCTGACCAGAGATGGCAAAGGTGTGTATGAGACATCTCTTCAATGGCTCTGGCGCTCCAAGCACTGTTCTTGCCCTGATGAGAGGAGTGTGTGACCAGAGTGACACCACGCAGACACTGCTACACTCATGGCACCTGCTTCATTGTGATTTCCTTTCAGCACACTCAGCATGAAGAATGCCACTCGCTATGGCAGCTGGCTCAGATCTCTCTGGGGTGCCCAGCCCTGCCCTCTCCACTCTGCTTCTTCAGCAAGAGTTTGCTTCTCAACCTGATCTTGACTTGATTGTAAAATTTACAATGAAGAAAACCTTAAAGGTCCATTTTCTTTATTAGGTCCTATCTGCTCTTCTGGGAAGATGAAAGCAGGTCACCCAGCAGAGAGCCCAGCCTGTGACTGGGCAGCTTTGTATTGATGTGAAGAAGTTTAACCCAAAAAGTTTTTGCTGTCTGTGATACTTCAGTGTCAGCTCCATGCTCTCCTCAGATTGTTTCCTTCATCTTCCAGAGTCTTCCCACCACCTCTTCCAGGGATTTTTGTGCAGGTTATTTGAGGATAGGGGTACTTGAGTGAAAATACGGTGATGAAGCACCTGTGCTTTGACTATACACTATCTTTTGCTGCTGATTTTAATGTTCTGTACATTCCTGTGTGATTACTTTTTCTGCATCCCCTCTCTTTTATTAAGCTTGCAAATGCAAATCAGTTCTGGGTTTTTATTAATTTACTTCCAACTGATAAAACATCTGTGAGGCAGGAGGAAGCCTGGAGTCTGGTCTGTGTCCTTTAAGCACACGCTGCATGCAGCCAGCAATTTTATCCTGCTGTTCACAGTTACATCCATAACAAATAGATCAGAAAAGAAAAGTCAATTTTATTTTGAAAAAATGGAAAAAAAAGGTTTTTCTCAAAATTCTCAGAAAACTGAAAAAAGAAAAGGGATTTGTTATCAACAATGTGGAACTGAAAAAATCCCCAAGTTACTCTTACCTTCATGCTGCTAAATTTACTGAATAGCTTTTGCATACCCCAGCCACTATGTGGACTTCCTAAAAGAGCAGCCTGGCTACATGGTGAAGAACTTCCCCAGAATTTATCCTTATTTTATGTAAATTTGCCATTAAATTTTAGGGACCTCATTATTGCTTCCTTCTGATTTGAGGCTAAAGCTTCCCTTCAACTCTTCCCTTTATAGTAAATCAATGGCAATGCAGCTTGAGGATAGATCCAAAATGTTTTACTGCTTTTCTAAAGCTTTCTGGTATTATTTTGGTGCTACCCTTTAGTTTGCACATCTGTGCCACTGAATCCACACAGCCATCTATTTTAATCAGCTCTGAATCTGTTTCTCCTGCGTCAGTAGGATAATATTGTGTTACCATGCTTAGGTTATATTCCTAGCCAAGGGGGAAAAAGAATTTTCCCAGTTCAGGTCACAAGGGGAATATTGTTAATAAACTTTGTCTTTAAGAATTGTAAATCAGCACAGAACTACTGAGATTTAGGAAGAGGGTTCTCAGTCTCCTGTTTCTGTACAGGATGCCTAAGTCCAGTTCACTGCCATCTTTTCCAAAAAGTAATGGACTGATTTAAAAACTGTGCCATCCCACTCTTCTCCCCTAGTTTTTTGCTTTAGAAGCAGAAGATGAGATGGGAAGTTTGTCATTGCATGTAAGTACCTTGGGGTCCACTATCCCAGCCAGACTGCCATGCACCAGCTGGGAAGCAGAGCTCTGGTTTCAGTGTGCAGGTTGATATGAGACCACTGATTTCTGGAGGTCCATCACAGTGTCCCTGTGACCTTGGGCAAGGCACAGCCAGCACAGCTTGCAGTCTCTGCATGCCATCACCCTGCTTCTCACAGCTGCTGGCTACCAGCATCCTGGGCCTGTGGATGCTGAGTGAAATGAAGGAACTCGCACAGAGTGCTCAAACCTGGCCAGGTCGGGATTTGCTAAGCACATCCCTGGCCAAGCTCCATGCTCGTGATACTAACACCGGGGTAGCATCAAAGTGAGCAGTCTCAGCAGGGCAGCTCTGTCCCTCCCCTGCATGTCACAGGAACTGACGGGGCTGTGTGTGCAGTGAACTCCTCTCCTTTGCCAGAAGTTAGCTCGAGATGCAGCCATGGGGCCATGCTTTGTTCCAGGCAAAAAGCTGGTGTAGGATCCACTTCCTGGACACAGGGAGGAAGGAAACCCTAAGGAAGGAAGATGCACAGCACTCTGAGTCATGACCTAAGTCTCATCCTGCCTCTGGGCAGCGTGTGTCATGCTCAACGTGAGTGGGGTTTAGGGCAAAGTGACAAGAGATGCTCCAAATTCAAGTATTGTAAAGATATTGCTCTTAGACTTTAAACTTAGCATTCAATAATTTATATCTAGACTGCTTTTAAAGGTGAACATCTGGAGGAATATATAATGTTGTGGCTCAATTAAGCAACGTTAACAGTAAGCACAGGTCAGTGCATAAGGCGAGATAATGAAGGCTGTAGTGATAATCATGTGTCCTCCTGGTTTGATGCACCACCAGAGTTGGTGGCTTTGGCCAGCCCCTGAGAACTTCCAAAAGCAAATGCAAAAGGCAGCTGGGTAAGCCAGAAGGAAACTTCTCAGATGGAGAAGACTTTGCAACCTTTCTGTGACTTAACTTCAACTTGTGCATATACAAAACCCTTTCATTGTTGATGTACTCATTTTAAAGAGGTGAGGAAGAGTCAGAAATACGCAGTAACTTCAGCTTGAACTGCACTGTGAAAAGCTTTGAGGGGAGGAAAATGTCCTTTCCTCTTCTCCCTGATGATCCCTTCTTGAACATGTCACAGTCCCTTTCAGGTAGGGCCACCTGCTGAAGCTAAGTGGCCTTCACCCATTTGATATCCTAAAAGGACGTCTGGGTATTTCACTCATCAGAGATGTCCATTCATAAAAGGCTTGGTGCAGTTATTTAGATGGATGTGATAATGAGATGAATTCTTGCAACAGAGTAAAAATGTCAAAGCTGACATTTTCTTGTGTTGGAAACAGAATTTTGTGACAAAAATTTGAAGATTTTCAGTAAAAAGGGTACCCAGTGGGGTTTTGACACTTGTTTGCCCATTGCTCTCTCCACCTAAATTCTGCCACATTCAGCCTTCAAAGAAATTACAAAAGAGATAAAATTGCCACAGTTTGAGAATCAGTACCCAGGTGAAAACACCGAAAATTTTTGAAAACAAGGGTAGCAAAACCTTGAACAAAGGTAAAAATTCTTTTCTAACATTTGGCTCTCCAGCCTCAGATGCCTGCAAAAAGTTTGATAACTTCACACAGAGATGTTCTTGTTTATTTCTTCTCTCCAATCTTTCATGGTCATTTGAAAGTTAAAACAGATCCTCCTCCTCCTCTGGACAGTCTAGTACAGTGAAAGCAGCTTGTTACAAAACATGGCTAGGAATGTTTAAATAAAAATATGTTGGATAAAGGAAGGAACTATTCATGATGCATCACTCCTCTGACAGGCTGTGAAGTTATTTCACCCTTCAACACAAGTGCTAAAACATAATGGAATCCCTACTGAGTGTTTTCATGCTTACCAGAACATAAAAAAAATAGCATAACAAAATGCCCAGTGTGCCCCTAACTATTAGCTTGGATGAGTAAGGAGGCCAAGGGAAAACAGTGGCACTGTGGGAAATATTTGTGGCAAGGGAAGGAAACAATAACTGAAAGTGATAAAAATGGATGATTCCCCGCAGAACCACGCACCGGCCAGGCAGCTCTTTGTGCCCCATGCAAGGAGGACAATCTGTAAGCACAACATCAATGCAGATTGAGGGGTTTTTCTCTCTGCTACCATAAAGAATTTTAAAAGCCAGATTCAGATTAAGAAAAGGCCTCCAGTCAGGAAAGGAGACCCTTTTTTTGGTTACAAAAAAAGTCATTCAGCTTACAAGCAAGACTATATGTGAGATACTTGTAATGCACCATTTCAATCTATTCTTTTTGGCTTTTAATTTAGCTGAGAACATGAAATGGGCACAGATGCAGCATTGCAGTGTGCAAAAGTGGGGCACTAAATGGTGCATTAACACAGAGCTGAATTCTGCTGTTGTTAATCAGGCCCTATTCAGAAAGAAACAGCAAAGCTTTTGCCTCCATAAAAACACATATGACTTGGCCTTTAATATACAATAATTCATTTGAATTTACTGAATCCACTGAACTTTTATGGACTCAGAGTGGTTGCTCAGGTACACATTAATGGTGAACCAGCTGTAAATGATGATTTGCTCCAAAGAAGTTATTAACTCTTACTGCTTTCTTTTCCTCTGATTCGCAGCATAGATTGTGAGTGCTTCTGAAGCCTTGCGTCTCATTTGATGTTTAAATGCAAAGAACCTATGAAGAATTGTCCTGAATTATTATCATTTACAACAAGGAAGTGAAGTTTTATGGAGGTTCCAAAGCCCTTCTGTACTCAGATGATGGGATGGTTTAACTTTGTTCTCCCTTTGCATTGATGTAGCTTCAAAACCACCCAACGGGAAGTGATGGTTATAGTGTTGTAAAACTGGTGGAAATAACAGGATTACTTTTGACTAACCACAGGGTTTTCCATGTCAGGAATTTGAACAGCCTGAAATCATTCTGTCCTCAGACTTTTTTACCTTTTAGAAGAAAGGGCTAAACAATATCTTTAGGGTTTATACGCAGATTATGCAAAGCCTGTGAAAGTAAGTGGAAAGGACAAAAAGAAAGGCAAAAGGACAAATGGGGAACAGTCAGCCAGAGGGACCTCTTCAAACCAAACCCAGTATTCCTTCAACTTAGAAAAAGATGTTTATCAGCCAGATGAAGGGCAGGGCATGGGGAAGCCATCCTACTTAGCATTACGCTGTCTGTAAATTTTTGAGCAACCAGCAGCACCAATATGCTGTAATTTGAGAGAAAATCCCTAAGTGCTCATGCCAACTTCTCAAAGTCTCACTTTTATTCATATGAACTTCCTGCAGCAATACTGGCCTGAAGGAGGGAAAGCCCACTCTCCTTCCACCTCTCTGGGCTGGACCATCTCCCTGGGGTACACCATGGATATGCTCAAGTGTTTGTGGCAGCTCAGGGGCTGGTTGTACCCACAACCACCTGCCAGTTCTTGCAGAGGTGAGCTGCTCTAAACTGGCTGTGAATCACTCAAAACTCTTGGTTTTAAAGGTACCAAGTTTCCTGTCTGACGTTCTCTCAATACCTGCTCAGTATTGTTCTTCAGCCAGGAATACATTTTCCTGTATGTGAAAATAATCACAGTAATGTTCACAATATAAAAATGGAAGTCTGCTACATGTGTTCAAGGTTTTTTTTCATACTGAGCCTTTGCTAATATTATTCATAGAAGTAATTGCATGAACACCAGAAATCCCAATTTTGCTGGGCTTGATTTTGGTCTGGTTCCATAAACACTAAAAGCATTAGAAAATACTGAAAGTCTTTTATTTCACATTAATTGAAGTAACTATGACAACACAGCACAATTTTATTTCCTTTAACATTGAATGGTGGTAAACTTGGCATTGTTTTAGGCCAGTTCACAATTTGCATCAGAAATAGCCTTGCCAGTTCTGTAAGCTGGTTTATGCTCAAATTTTTCAATTATTCTTTTACTTCTTTTTAAAATGGTTACTTCTCTGGTGAACAGATCAAGTGTTAATGACATTTGAAAGGGCTTTTTTTGAGCCACATAAGACTTAATAAAACCATAATTTTTCATTTTATTGCTTCAGTGGGGAAAGCTGTTAATTAGGAGTGCCATGGTAAAGAAAACTGCTTTTTTGGCTCTGCCTACCAACTGGTTTATTCTGCTTATAAACAATTGGTCCCACTTAATGACTAGACCATACTGTATTTACTAGCTACCGTCAAGCATTCCCAGACCTCATAGTTTTATGTCTGTGAAACACTTGCATATTATGATCTCACCTCATGATACAGAATCTTTCTATTCAAGTTTATACATGACGTGGAAAGTCTCCGAGATGTACTCTGAGGTGTAAAATTAGTGTAATTCCCCTGGAATGAAAGAGACGTGCCAATTTATATCAAGTGGAGCTATGGCCCACAATGTCTCAAAGACATTTGCTTTTGTCTAGAAAACAAGCAAACAAACGTTCCTCATTTCAATGGAAAACAATACTTATGTCTCTCTTTGCTCAAGTACAGAAGGAGATCAAAGATGGCACAAAGCCTCCTTGCAAGGCAGTGTTTCACTTCCAGACAATTAATATGATAGTATCAGGGAAATGAAAATCTATTCCTTGCCTAGGTATTTCCCCTCATGGACTGGAAAACTACTTGGTTTGTCATTTTCTGTCTTTAGGCAAAAAGGTAACTCTTATTTGCATGTTTGTCAGTTTGCGCTTGAGAGTACAAAATTTACTTAAAAACAAGCTCAGCCAGCTAAATGAAATGCCAATGGTCTTATTATCCTGAGAGAGCAGAGCACTTAAGTCCATTATTAAAATGAAGTTAATTGAATTTAAATGTGGGCTTAAAGTAAAGCACAGCCATAAATACTTCACTGAATAAATGGGAGATTATTTCTATGCTTAAATGTAAGCACTAATCAGTATTTTCCTAAAACTAAAGTTTATAGCCTTCTATCAGCAGTTCCAACAATTCCACTAATACCTGGCACTAAAACCAGAATTTTTCCAAGAAATCTGTTCAACAGCATGAAAATCAAGACATTGCTCATACAAAAAAATTAGAAGAGTAGGTTTGAAACAAGAACACAAATATTAAAATCTGGGTGTGATGAGTTATGTATAAGAAAGGCAGGAAAGAGCTTATTTCAAGTTGAATTGTGTGGCTTTCTCAGAAACAGCTCTTTGGCAATCTAGAATGGAAAAACCTCCTTGCTCTACAAAACCCCAAAATGTCAATATTTAGGGGTAGTGGGAACTGCAGAGCAACTATAACTGCTCTGTGTTTATTCACTCAAGATTGTCTGCACCAGAGCAGTCTCTGGAATCAAAATTGGGGGTTGAATTAAAAGCTTGAGTCCTGAAATTGCCACTGATCTATCTGACTGATTTTGGACACGTGGCATTTTCTAGCTGAACCTAATTTTCTTCGTATTCCTAATAGCAATGCAAATGCTTTCCTCTTAGAAAGTGTAATAATCAAATATTCCTCAAGTATGTTGCCATCCTTTTGAGCTGGACCAAAGAATCTCTGGCCTACATCTCTTCCACTGGTCTATATAAATTTGTTGAATTACCTCATGAAATACATTGTATTTTACTGCTAGTTTAGAGAAGGAGGAGAATGGACAAAAGGAGAAATTCAGCTGCAGTCCCATCTCATCATTGTCAAAATTCAAGTTTTGTAAGTTGCTTTTCCATTCGATGTTCCTCACTGGCACTACTGTTTCAAAAGGATTTTTCTTCCATCAAACAAAACTTTTCAAATGCCAAATGATTGTTCTGTCTGCTACCATTTTCTCTTCAGAGAAAATGCAAAAATCCCCTTTTTTTTTTCTCTTGTTTGGCATGAAGGGAAGTTTCTCATTATTACACAGCCCTGGTATCACTGGAAGAGACCAGATGCCTGTTTCAAAACATAACTGTCATTGTTGTACATAGTGATACAAAAATGTGGATGAAAGGATGCAACAGGGTCCACTCAGTATCTGCACTGGGCTATGAGCTCTCATAGTCATGCTCTACTATACTGAAGCTTCACTAATTTGAGGTTTCTATTTAAATTACCTTTAATGTGGAATTCTCAATAATAGTTTCTTAATGTAGATTAGATTAATTGATGCATTTTTGAGTTGAAAACTCAAAACTCAGAGTGAAAACTCATTACTGACTTTGGAATCTTTGCTTCTGAGACGATTTAGAAAGCCAGAGTGGTACATAAACAAAAACAATTTCACATAATTTTATTCCAATTATGGGTGTCTTTATATGTGTAATTTATGTAGATGTCAAATATTTGCAGAATGGTGGAGAGGTAGAACTGAGGAATCACACCATTTAGAAAAATGTAGACCAGAATTTGTGATATTATAGACAATAAAATGTGACTGCAGTGAGAGATGAGTTCTGGAATGAAAAGCAGATCTCCTGACACGTGAAGAACCCTTGCAGGTGGGATCAAAGGCCTGTCCAGCTCAGTGTCCTGTCCAGCAGCCACAACAGGGATGCCCAGAGGAAGAATGCAAATGCTGGGAAAACAGTGATGGCATGGAATCCTCACCCACCACTTTGCAGCCACGGGACTTCCAGAGCCAGAGAGCAATGTCTTGTATTTAATGACTTTTAATGGGCTTTTCTTTCGTGAATTTGCTCTGTCACTAGTTTTGATTTTTGAATTCATGTAAACCTTTAGTATCCACAACGTTTGGTGGCAGAAATTTGAACTCGTTATTACACTTTGAGTGAAGAATGACCTTTTTCTTCTCAAAAGCCTGCAGCTAAGCTTTCTTCTTCCAGAACTTGAAGACAAAGGCTTTTCTTTCACCTTTTCAATCTGGGCTTTGTGCAGATGTCTTCAATATCCCTTTTCAGCTGTTTCTTTTCCAGATGAAAGAGAATATTTAGGCATGTTCTGCATGGGACCCATCTGATCTTCAGACCACTCCTTTTGGCCTTGTCTGTACCTCTACCAGATGAAGCATTCCTTCCTTGAGATGGAGAACTGTCCCTCTGTCTGGAACCTCTGATGCAGGTGCACCAGGAATTCCCAGCATGAAATCAATCTTTTCTTTTTTGCTATTGCTTTTGTAGCGATTCCTGATGTTCAGTGCATTGCTTGGTGATCAAAAATTCTTCCAATACCTGCACTGAACTATTACAAAACATAGCTAGTGGGTGATAATATGTTAGATCATGTAATCTTGGATGTTCACCCCCACGTGTGCTGCTTTGCATTTATATCTAGACTGGATTTCATCTACCTTTTATTTCCCTCACACTATGGGAAACTCGTCCTTCAGTTCTTCACACCAAGTCCTCACCTTCACTTTTGTCCATGACTTTGTTATCCTCAGCTCATCTAAGTGCCTCCTCCAGCTCCCCCCCGTGACACACTGAGCAGCACCAATGGGCACTCTTCCCTGCCAAATTCCACTTCCTTTGCTGTGAAAAGGAACTAGAAACCACCACTCTTTGCTGCCTTTCTTTTGACTGGTTATACCTTTTAGGAGACCATTACCTCCTCATCCCTGGCAGATAATCTTCTCTGAGACAAGTGGGAGACTCTGTCAAGAGCCTTTTAGAAAGCCAGGTTGAATGCATCAAGAAGAATATTATCTTCCTCACACTCTTGCTGAATCCTTCAAAGAAAACCAGCAGTAATCTGCAAAGTCTGACTTTCCTTTGACAAGCTAGCACCTCACAGGGGGTTTAAACCTTCCTTTCCACTGCTGGCTGAAATCTTGTCAGAACATTGATGTTCTGGCAAGGGAACTCAAGCTTGCAGTGTGAGGGAGACACAAAGTTTCTCCCAAACTAGGGTATGAGAGGGTTGAGCTGGTTATTCACAGCTCTAGTCATCTTCATGAAGAGCAAGGGCTAATGATTAGCCATAATCATAATAATAATTTCATTATTTTAATAAGAAATGTTTTGATTCTGCAAGCATCTAATTGCATAAATTTGATGTTCTGTTTCAAGTGGTTCTTCTAGGGGGTGTAGCTGTTAAACTGTTCCTGTTAACTGGACTTTGGAACCTCTGTGAGCTCTGTTGTCAACAAGACTAATCTGTTTTTATGGTGTTTAGCTCAGTAGATACACAGAGAACAATCTGTCTTTTGCAGACCTATATTCTCATTTACAAATGTTACTCTCCATTTCTGCCATCTTGTTTATACATAGAGTAGTAAAATGCAAACATAGGCCTGGAATAAAGATCATTCATACTTCATAATTTTTATATGAAAAGCACCATTATCCTAATTAAACTTCCCAATTTTGAGGTGTGTATGTTGATGTGAGCATAGACATAGCACGTGAATACCTTAAATATGTGTATACATATGTATTTATAATTACTATACACGCATATACGCATTTATATCCATTGAAAACTCAGATTGTGCTTATTCTTTTTGTGCAGAGAGACTTAATGCAAAGAATCAATACACCGTGATTGTAGTTCCCGTTTTGCAAACTAGATAAATTAATCACTAAGAGGGATCAGCGTGCTCTGGGGCAAAGCCAGGATTTACACCGGCAAAATCCAGGGATTGTAGCAAAGGCACAGCACAGAAGATGGCTGCGTTCTATCGGAGCGAAGGGCGGTATTACAGGATGAAAGAAGGAAGCGAGAAAAGACCTGACACACGAGTTTTGCAGAAAGTTTCTAAAGCGGGGATGAGGTTTCTCCGCCGGCAGCTCGGGGGTGTCACCGCCCGGTCCCTGCTCCGCAGGGCTCTGCCCGGCCCGGGGAGAGGGGCAGCGGGGACCCTGCAGGGGAGATAGTGACACAATACGGGGTGGAAATGGAGCTGCAGTAATTGCTGGAAGGTAATGCTGTGTTCATTCCTTACTGCTTTTTGTTTTGGTTTGGTTTT
>VZRH01003880.1:129604-161751 GCA_013397555.1 Urocynchramus pylzowi
GGGGCGGGAGGGGACGGGGAGCGGCCTGGGGGGGAAGGAGCAGCCCCGGGAGGGAGAGGGGAGCGCGGGGCCGCCCGCGGGGCTGCTCGGACACGCGTGGTGCCCGTACAGGAGCGGGCATCGCAGTGCTCGGCAGAGGCTCGAGACGGTTGTCCCTTATTTTTTGGTGTTTGGGTTTTTTGGTTTTTTTTACGACGAGGACTCTCTTAACTGGAGTCAGGCCTGACTGAGCGAGGGGAGAGCAACAAACACGTTTGCAGCCGCTGGTAAAGAGGCGGGAGGCGATGTGCGGGCTCACACACACACACCCATACACATACACACAGAGAGAACACACACACACACACAGAGAACTCTCACACACACACACACACACAGAGAACTCTCACAAACACACACTTGTCCACCTTGGCCTTTCTCGCGTGTGCCCAGCCCTGACAGCTGCCTGACAACAGATGCACAGCTTCGCTGATTTAGAATGGCAATTTTTGTCTTCTGCGGGTTGTAAATTTAATAGAGGAAATATGCTCTTGCGGTTAAAAGCACAAGACTGGGAATCAAATGATCTGTGCTTTGTTCCAGTTGTGGGGTTTCTAATGTGACCTTAAGGTAGTTAAGGAGTGATATTTTGCAGGAAAGTGAGATAGGGAAGAACTGATTCAGCGGTAGTGTTGAATGTATTGTTGAATAAGTTCAGTAATAGTTGTTGAGTGTCATGGTAGAATAGGTAGGGATTTAGAAATTCCATGCAGTGAATCACTTGGGCTCGCTCCTTTAACAAAACCTCCAAGGAATAACTGTCAGAATTTGCATCAGCAAAGTTTTGTCTGTCACGGGAAATTAGATTGTCAGTATATGATGGGTTTAGATGAAATCTCATGCTGTTTTCATTCCGTCGTTAATTTCAGATAATTAGCCTTCCATGGGTGGCTTTGAAATAATGAAAACTGAAATTTTTCATGAGCGTAATTCATTGCCTGTGTCAGTTACAGAAGTTCTGCACAGAATATCTTCCTGGTATTCTGAGGAATCACAGTTTGACTGGAGTAAAGAAAAAGGTGCAAACACTTGCAGGCATGTGCCTGTGCTCTTCAAAACCTGTAATGCTTTATGAAGTTGGCAGCTAGTGGTAGTGGAAGTTAATAGAAGCGGCAAATAACTTAATTGAAGATGTTTCATAATTAGTGTGTTGTAACTTTTGAGAGTGCCCTGTCTGTGTTGGATTTAATGTCTTAATCCCTACCGTTTGATAGTGGTTTACTCTTAGCTCTGATATTAAAATTTTGTTCACTTGGCCTTGAAATTGCTGCTAAGTGACTAATGCCACTTATTTCTGGAAAATAAAACCCCAACAAACCATGTGCTTACTGGGATACCTACCTTTTTCAAACCTTTCTTTTCCTTTCAAATGTGGAGGACATACGTTTGCAATAGGAATTTTCTCTTTTTCTGAAGAGGACTTTCCTGGTGGAAGCCCAGATGGACAACCATGATGGGGCTGACAAATGGAAAAGAAGGAGGAGAGGCTTCCTCTGCATGTCTTTCTATTGATGACAAAAGATCACAACAGGGTGTGCTGCTGTGTACAGCTGTGGTGGGTGGGTTTTTTTGGTTTTTTTTGAGGTTTGTAGTTTTAACCTCTAATGGAACTTGAAGGAACAACTGTCATTGTTGACCCTGTACTATTTTGTACTTGTTAGGAAGTCAGATTTTTAATCCTGCACCTGGAGTGGGTGATCTGTGCAGAGTTTTTATGATCACAGAATATTACTTGAGCTGAAAAAAATGTCTCCCAAGATGGAGTGCTCATGCTCAATTAAGGAACTTTTTGGGCTTATTTGAATGTTCTTTGCAAATTATGTTGTGCTCTTTAATGCTTTGGAGGACATATTTAATTGCAGAAAACTGTCTTCTATTTTCTTTATAGATGTCTAAGGAAAGTGCTAGCAACTCTTTTATTGCTCTTGGCTGAATTACATGCCTGCAGAAATGCTCCTGTGGCAATTCTCTGCAAGTCCCTGTGTCTTCCCTTCCTTCCAGTTAAGGCCTTGCTGGTTATATTCATGTTTGTTTGTTTCTTTTAATTAAAGTACGAGTTTCTTCAAATGTCTCTGTTAGATTTGGTGGAATGAATTTTATTTTAATCTGTTAATGTTTCTTTAAAGATCTTTACTGATTTTTTTTTAATAACAGGTAAGGAGCTCGTGTTCGAAATGAGAAGATTTGTTCTTGTGTGAGCTGAGTGCACTTGAGATATCTTCATGGCTAGAGATAAACAGCTCATTAAAAGCAAGTTGAGCAGTAATTTAACACTTTTGCCGTTATCATTAGTCACAGTGCAAGTTCCTGCCCTGTTTTCTGGAAGCCTTTTAGCCGTGTTCCTGTGACCACGTAGAAAACTTTGGCTGGCACTGGAGCGCGCTTGACCAGCGTGGGTTGGCAAGGTGCAGGACGCTGCCTGCCAAGTCCCTATCCCCACTGACCTACCACCAAGGTTGAGCCTGCCAGCACTGTCATCCTTGACAGAGGATCTTTGTCAGAGTCCCTGCTACTGATACACCAACTATGAAGTAGTGTCTCTGAATTCTGGGTCAGTGGATGTCACAAACTGACAAATTTAGAATACTTTGCCATTCATTCATTCTGTGCAAGGGGAAAAAAAAACTTGCTGAATTACTATTGTCAGTGTTCCCTCCAATCCTGTAGCTTTTGTAAACTTGTCACAGGCTTAATGCAATTCAGTTGGAGGGGAGTGTACACACACACACATATACATCTTTATTTTTTGTCTTCTTTTAAAGTTTTTTGGCTGTCCCATTTTCCAGGTTATACTTTTTGTTGCCAACTCATAGTATTTAGAATCTTGGTCTTTAATGAAGGTCTTGTGCATGAGAGTTTACATTTTTAGAAGGCTTTGTCCAGCTTGTTAATTTTTTAGCATACTTTAGGGTTTGTGAAAAGTACAAGATGCCCTTTATTTTCCCATTTTTGTCTCCAAGTGTAGTACTGAGGTCATTCCTAATCACCCACTTGCTTGTCCATGTCCAACCTACCAATGGAGGCATAGGCCTTTGTTTTCATGTTTAGTGAAATGTAGCAGTGCTTTTCTCTGGAATTTTAATTAAGAAATGAATTCTAAGTGGTAGTTATCTGCTTTGGTTAGCGTAGATCTTAAATAACCTTACAAACAGGAGGCAGTTTCAGGGCTGTCTGCTGTTGATGGTGGCATTTTCCAGCATAATGCTTCTGCTGGAAAGTGCCAGTTAGCTGAAATAAAAAAGCGAGAAAATGTACATTTCTGATAAAACACTTAAGGAAGACAGGTTTTGGTTGTAAGATGGAAATTGCAGTTTTGAGAATTTCTACAAAAGCTAATTGCTCAGTAATTAAAGCAGCTGCAGAGATCAGGGCCATGGGAGGATTGGATTTTTTTTTTTGTTGTAAATGTGGATGCTTTAAGAAATAGAACATTTTATGCATAGCAAGTTTTGGTGTTTTCTCCCTCCCTCTCCCTTCCCCTGTATCAGAGTTAAACTCAAGTTTTGCCATGATGCAGAAAAAATTCAAAACTGTTCTTCAATTACAATTTTTCTGAGCTTTTATTGACATCAGATGGAAGTGAGCTTTGGAAATGCAGTGGAGCTCTCTTAGTGATCTCTTTGCCTGGACCTCTGTTGTGGTATAAATAATTATCAGTGGTATTATTTTTTGACAATAGTTTTTTAGAAAACTTTTAAGAAGAAACAGAAGCATTGCTTTGCTGAGTTACATCTTCCATGTACACTGTGTTATTTGCTGCTTGTGCTTGGCCTCAGAGTTTGTTAGGTTTTTTATACAAGAGTGCTGGTTAAATACTTCTCAGCTGACAGAGCTAAATGCTTCAGCATTTTTTTTAAGCTATGTTAGATGGTGTACAGATGTGGAAATTAAAAGCAAAAGTATGGTGTGAGAAAGCCCTGTCAGCAATTGTCAGTAGATTTTTCTGTTTGCAGGGCAGTCACGGTTAGTAAAAGTTTTGAAGATACCAGACAGTTCTTTTCTCTTCTTGTTTACATATATTATCAGTTAGATTATATTGCCTTACAAGGCATGTTTGAAGCAAGAAATCTAGTGCTAGGGTAAAAGCACTTATCGTAGATTTTTGTCAGCTGGATGCCAGTTCTCATGAAAATACCACAAGTTCCTGTTTGATATAATTTATAAAATCTCTTTCATCTTTTACTTAAACTTATGGGGATGAGAGGCAAAAGAAGTTTTTTCATTGGTGGCATTCCTTGTGGCTGAGATGTTGCACAGGGTAATGGAAGAGAAATCTTTTCGGTGGAGAGGCTGTGGCAATGGTTTGAAGGATACAGGCCCTTCAAGTTCATTGAACAAGTTTTTTAACCACAATGTCATCTTAGGATTTGTTCTATGCTTGATGTACACGCTAATATTTCTCCTGTGTTTGTTTTCAAGAAAAGACAAATATGTGCCATTGCATGGGACTGTGTGCTGGGCTACAGTGTAACCTTGGGAAAATGATAATAAACCCAAGCACAATCCTGCACAGTTCCTGTCAGGAAATTTATAAGGAAAGAAGGATTTTAATAAAACCAAGTAAAATGATGTGTGATGTTGTAGTTTTAAAGAAAGTATTGATCTGTGTATATAGCATAACACACTATAATATACTGCAGTTGCGTTTCTGAGCTTTCTGTATGAATATGTATGTTAATGTGTGTATGGAGTCAAAATACTTGAGCATTTCTGAGTTTGAAGGGCAATAAAGTTAAGCACAAGAGCTGACTGCAGAACAGCTTTAACTGCAGATCTGCAGCAGCTCTAATGAACTCCCAGTTGTGCTGCTGCTTATAAGTGGTGCTTTGTTTATTGTATGAAGTTGAGTCTCAAAACAGCTTCTAATCATCAGCAGTGGAGTTCCTTGTTTCAGATTGGGTATGATGCTGCAGGAGGCTTCCTGAATTTGCAAACAAGTAAATTAGTGGGAAGAGAGTAGTCCTTGTACATTTGAACACAGCCTTAGTAGTGGCAGTAGGAAGGGATGAGGGTCACTGGTTTTACCCATTTTAAAACGGTTTTACCCATTTTATTCTTGTGTTTGTGAATGCATCATTCACTGCCCTGCTGCTTGGGATGATGGTTTGCTTGGTTAATGGTACTTCTAACCTAGACTTTGCAGATGGGAAATGAGTTTGGAATCAATGGGAGAACACATTACATACAAAATGTATCTCATGAAAATAGGTAGACCATATGTAATGTTACATTTTCTGTTCTGCAGTGACTCTTGCTCAGGTCCTTTTAGCCAGAAGGAGATTCCTTGGTAGGACATCAAATGAACCTACTGAACTTGCCAGTTTAATGTAGTAGGCTAAGAAAATTTCACAAGAACTGCTAAAGGGAAGTCAAGTTGCTCAGTATTTGTGATGGCAGATGGAAGGTGGTAGAGTTCTCCCATCTGCATAAGTGAAATATAAGTTCTGTTGTTGGCCAACTTTGTTTATATCTGGCTGGATGAAGTATTAAGGAAGGGGTTCAAACAATGGACCTGTTCACCCAACTAGTTCCCTTCCATTTGCTGTAGTCATTAACAAGAACTTTTAAAGTATAAATAATGCATGCCCCAAAGTCTAATTTTGATACAACGATTACTGCCTTTTAAACTTGCCCTTTAAAAGCCCCCTCATGCTACTCCATGTAATTCATTACACTTGCTCCTAAAAGAGTGTTTGTAGCTTTTTTTTTTTAATGTAATAGTGTGGTTTTCAGTTGATGTTCTCTTGTAGCTCAGCTGAAAAGTTATTTAATAAAAGAAGGTAATGCATAATAGACCCTCTGCCTCTTAAGGAAATTTAAGCAAGCTTTTTTCCCCATGAAAGTTGTTACCAGCTGTGTCTAGAGGTGCAGCAATAGGAGTAATTTGTGCACCATTGAATGAAAATGTGAGTCTTTAAAACATTTGTTTCTGTATTCAAAGCTCAGTGATGCTCTGTGGTACTGCAATCACAGCTCCTAACTTGTGCTTTTAAGTTTCAGAAGAAATTGATTGTAAGTACAGATGATCTGGAGAAGCTGTTCCTAGCAGATGTCAGGATTACTTAGAAACCTTTCACAAATTAGATGCTGAAATTACAGTAAATGCAAGTAAATGTTCTAAATGTGGTTTATGCCACACATTCAGAAATCTAAAAAACCCTACATGAATTGCAGTTTCTACATGGAAATGTTTGGTTTCTACATAAATACCTGAACCTACAGCTTTGTGGCCTTAAATAGCTCACGAAGCCAGCTTGTGATTCATGAACCTTTTTAATTCTGCCTTGTTTTCTTAAGAAAGGCAAAAGCTGTAAACCTTCAGTGTTTTGCCATCCAAAAGGAACTTCGGGCAGGTGTGCAATGGGATAAATTCAGTGTCATTTTTTACTTCTCAAACCCTATTAGTATTTTATTGCATTTTCTTTCTTGCCCTTGATTTTCTTGAACAGGTTCAAATGCACTTCTCCTGAAGAGTCTTGAAAAGCCTCCTAAGTGGCCAGAATGGAGTTACAGTGAATAGTATTAAGGACTTCAACAGTCTCATTTTTCAGTGGTTAGAGTTACAAGCATGTATGTGGAAACTTTTTTTGAAGAAGTTGAAGCAGTTTTGATCAAATCTGTTCTGATGCTTCTGAAATACTTGTTTTACCAGGTTTTGCTTTTGTTGATGGGCCCTCAAATGTAAAGTTTTTAGAGTTAATTATGTTACTTACTGCAAGCAGATTATTTCTAGAATGATAGTTTGTAGGACAGTCATTTATCATAATTCCCTTGCCACTTGTCCTACAAATACTAATAACTGCAAAATATCATCTTAGTAGAACCATTCCAACTTCCTTTCCTTTTAGTGAGCTTGTTTATTCCATGAGTGTACTTGTGGGTAAATGATGTTGAAATTATATAAAACAAACAAAAGTATCTTTCCTAGTTGATACATTATGTTCAAAATAATAAAAAACAAAATAAAATTTTACATGATCATAGCATAGAATTGTAGATCCTTGCATTTGGTTTCTTAATACAGATGGGGCTCCTGTAATGGGATAGATAGGGGATGTTTGTTAAGATCTCCTTTGAGCTCAACTTAACTAGAGGAATTTCCAGTGCATCTTCTGCCTTGATGATGCTTAAGATTCTTTGAAAGCATAGCTGAAAGCAAAAATAGAACATTTTAATTGTCTTCTGGTCTGAGATTCTAGGTGGGTTCATTTCCTTTTCTAGGGGTGTGAGCAGTTGCTGATCTTGCAGCTATTGAATGTATGCAAGGCTTGAAAGTAAGTTAGTTGCAACTATAAACAGCTTTTACTTTTTAAAACAGCAAACTTTTATCCTCAGTAAAAGAAAAAATTCAGTCTGAGTTCCTGGCCAAGTTTATTTCCCTTTATGTATTTCCTGTTACTTTGAAGGGTGCAAAGATTCTCATGTGTAATAGTCCAAGGGAACTAAATTAGTCTGAAAGTGCAGACATGGTGATATTTCTGAAGAAAACAGGTGATATGTAATTATTTGGGTTTTTTCCTTTAGTTTTTTTCTCAACACCATCTTCTAGGGAGTTACTGAAGCAGTGGGACACTTCTATTCTCTTCTTCTTTTTTTTTCCATTTTGTTTTTTTTTATGAGAGCTTTAGGGAGAAAGACCTTCAAACAGTTTTTCTGTTTGTTTTGCTTTTCCGATTTTTTTTCCGTATGACTGAAACAAAGTTGAATAATCAAAGAAGTACCAATGGGATTAAGCTACTGCATGAAATAAATGGATTTTTTTCCTGTAAAGGAACACCAGGTGTCCTTGGGTTTGTTCCCTGCCTTCCTCACCCTCTAACTCCGTAATAGAAAATATAGGATGGTTACACTTGGGACATAAATGCCTTGCCTAGGAATGTTTGCTGTAGCTTTGGCTGCTGGTGCTTAGCACACGGGTTTGTTATATAGTAGTATCTGTCCAAGTGCCTGAGTGAGCCTGTAAATGTGCCCAGACACTTAAAAAGCCTTATCAGATAACTTTTAGTTTATCAAAAGATGGGAGGAAAAAAGATCTTCCTGATTAAAGGTAGCAATCTGAGAGAACCAGCACAGAGATATTTAACATTTTGCTCCCCCTCCCCCCTGTCTTTTTCTCTTATGTGCAGATTTGGTGTCTTGGGCTGGGGTAGGTGTTCTAATTCACCGTGGTTTATCAAAAGTGGAGAGACAATGTTGTTTGGCAGTCTCTGTAGCAAGAGAGGAAGCATCTTTTGTTATTGACATCCTTTCTCTTAGCTCTGCTCTTGCTTTTTGCCAGCTGCTCATTGTCTATACTTGCTTATTTAGTATTCACAAGGGATTTTACAAGTTCTTATCAGTTCGTTGCCACAGCACATCATTTCCTCTTGTCATCGGTACTCCTTAAATTGCTGGGGGGAGGATTTGCATTAGGGCTGGTGAGTGGTAAAACACCATTCATGAGCCAGTTGTTCTGCTCTTCTCCTTTCCGAGGCACTTTGTAGTAAAGGTCACATTTCTAATGCTTACTCCACCGTGTCTTTTCCCCCCTTCTTTTTTCTGGGGAGAAGAAAACAATTTTTTTTTTTTCCCAAGGCTAAAAATATCCAGCTCTTCAAATACTCTTCTTAAAAGATATAAGGAAGTGCAGCATAAAATTAGCTACAGCTAAAAAAAGGTTGACCACCTCTCTGGGTGGCTGGAGAAGGTTTGGTTTGTGCTTTTTATTGGGTTTTTCTTTTAATTGTGCTTTGTTTTCTTCGTCTACAGTTTTTTCCTAATTTCTTTTAATACTCTCAAAAACATGGGGTAACTAATTAGAGCTCAAGAAAAAGCAGATGCTTTAGGATTTTTTTTCCTTTTTGGAAGTGAAGATCCATTTGAGAAGCTGAGTATTTCCATGCAGTATTGGCCTTGGAACTGGTGGTTCCACCCTGCCTCTTCCCTATTTCTTCAAAGCAAGTTCAGTCTTCTAATGCAGCACTGTGACAGGGATATATTATTAGTTTGAAAGCATATTCCTCAAGCCTATCTTCTGAGAGAAAGTAATCAATTTAAGGAATATTAACAGGAACTGTGCTGTCCCTGCTGACCATCATCCCTTGATGGTCTGTTTTCCCACTAATCAATAGTGCAAGCTTTGGGGACTGATCACTTTTTTGGAGTGGGGTCCTAGTACTTCTGGGATTTTATTTTGAAACAAAATCAGGTGCAACGCTAGGGTTGAAACAGGAAGTCTTCTCATATCTGCATTTTTGTTTACCACAGCCTTTACTTGTTTGCTAATTCCTTGTTAAATTATCTTTTTACTAGAACTAAATTGGAGGAATCGATCATCATTTTTGATGCGAAGGCTTCATCACTGACATCTCTATGTTCATTTCTCATCCTCCAGGAAATAATACGGCTCATCAGTTGCAGTAACTGCTTTGGGTATACACTGACATTTATTTGGAAAAAAGCAAATAAATAAACAAAAAAACCCAACAGACAAAACCCGACAAACTTTTTGAAGACTTGTGTCAAATGACGTCAATGGCCAGTTTGTTCTCCTTTACTAGCCCAGCTGTAAAGCGTCTGTTGGGCTGGAAACAAGGAGATGAAGAGGAAAAATGGGCAGAAAAAGCTGTTGATGCTTTGGTAAAAAAGCTGAAAAAGAAAAAAGGTGCTATGGAAGAACTGGAGAAAGCCTTGAGCAGTCCAGGGCAGCCCAGCAAGTGCGTTACTATCCCCCGCTCTCTAGATGGACGGCTGCAGGTCTCCCACAGGAAGGGCCTTCCCCACGTGATCTACTGTCGTGTGTGGCGCTGGCCGGATCTACAGAGCCATCACGAGCTGAAGCCATTGGATATTTGTGAATTTCCTTTTGGATCCAAACAAAAGGAAGTCTGCATCAATCCATACCACTACAAGAGGGTGGAGAGCCCAGGTATGTTTGAAAGTTATTGTCCTAGAAACGAAACAGAATCTTTAGTAACCGCTTAACTGTTCACTCCATCCTCCTTCTCCTCTAGTACTCTACAACCAATTAAAAGTGGTGTATGAGGCAGTTTGGGAGAGGAATGTTCAAAGTGTACGTTACTGGTGGGGTTTTGGGGTGGTGTGTGGTCCATTCTGTACTAGCTGTTTTCTTTGGGATTAATCACCTTTTTCCCACAGACCTCTTGATCCTGCTGCCCTTAAAGTTAGTAGCAGTGTTCTCCTTTGCCATGAAATGGAAAGCAGTGATGTGTTCTTTCAGGTTCCGTTTCTTTGAGAAACTTGTTTCAAAATCTCAGTCTTTGCAAGGAGGTTGGTGGCTGCCTTTCAGGGGCTTGCTATGTAATCAATGTGTGACATGAACTGAGGAGATGAAAAATAAAATGAATAAAATTCTAGGGTGGTAGAGTTCCCCACATGACTTCCAGTTAGGAGACAGCAGAGATGAGTAGAGCCAGGAGATGTGATCAGTTAGAGGATGGTATGTGAGGGATGTGTGTCAGGAAAGGAGCCTGCTGTTAAAGTGTGCTGTGGGAAGGGTGAGGAGGATTGGCATTGCAGTGGGAGAGATGAAGAATGTTGCTCTGGACAGTGTGGTGAGAAGTTGCTTCCCTTGCTCCCCAAAGTGGTTGTAACTCTACTGCATTGACTGTAGTGCTCAATTGCACTGCTGCAGCACTGGAATTCCAGACTCCAGTAATCCTGAAGTTAAAATATATGGCAGTACAGATTTTGTTTCTCTTCAGTGGAAAGGGCAATATGTAACTATATAGTTTGACTCTAGTAATAGAGAAGATATTTTCATTTTCTCTGATTTGTTAATGGATGCAGATGTAACTTCTGCATCAGTATTTCAGTATGTGCCACATGTAGCCTGGTTTGGTTTATTATTTTTTAAAAAAAGGTCATCTTCAAGTTGTGTGAAATATGTGTGTGTTTTTGTGATTCTTGCAAGAGTAAAGTTTGAATCTTCCATTAAGAATGATGTAAAAAAATGAAGGAGAGGATGGGGTAAAGGCATGCCAGATTCATCCCCTGCTCCTCTTTTCACCTCAGAGTTGAAATTATCACGATGAGCAGAATAGCACATTATTTGTATCTCTTACCTTATAGCTCAGGTTTTAATCTACATGTATCTGGGATTTGTTTGTTTTTTTGCAGTTCTACCTCCAGTGTTAGTGCCTAGACATAGTGAATTCAACCCCCAGCACAGTCTGCTAGTTCAGTTCAGGAACCTCAGCCACAACGAGCCCCACATGCCACACAACGCCACGTTTCCGGACTCCTTCCAGCAGCCCAACAGCACTCCATTCTCCATCTCACCAAACAGCCCCTACCCCCCTTCTCCAGCCAGCAGCACTTACCCGAGCTCCCCAGCCAGCTCTGGGCCATCCAGTCCCTTCCAGCTGCCAGGTGAGTACAGCCTGAATGGCAGTTCAATAAAAATCATTGAAATGTCACATGTTGTTGTGACCCATGACCTCAGAAGTTCCTGATGTTTACCATAAATGGCTTTTTATTTTGCATTTTATGGGATTTTCTTCCTAGTTTTGTCACTGGTCAGAGTTAATTGTTACAGTTTTATTTTTCCAATTGTTTTTTGTCATGGATGTAATACTGGTGAGTTTTTTTTTTTCACAGCTTCACTACAGAATAACTAATCCATACTTTAGAAGGAGAATTAGCAGTGAAAAGAAAGCAAATGCAGAACTGGAATGTGATGCTGAACTGGAAGTTTACTGATGTCTTTCACTGAATAAAAACACTTAAAAATATGGTGTTAACTGAAAAAAAATGACATTTTTGTTGGTAACAGATTTCATTAAACTGATTCTGTTTAACTCAGTTGTAAAACACAAAAAACAATTGATAGGGGCAAAGGAAAGAAGTCTTATTGATTCTGATTATTGGTGTGGTTTATAAAGCCAGGATTTAATAGAATAGAGATTTTATTTTTCCACTAGCTCAGTGGCTTAGTCTTTGTAGTCTGGTTGCTCAGTTCCCCAGAAGTCCCAGTCAGTGGGTGTCTGTTGGCCAAGTACTGGGATCTCTGGGGTGGATGCATTTATGGGGCATAGTGGGGTGTTGCCACACTGAGTGCTGTGCTGATGGGAGAAAACAGATCCACACTTTTGTAATGAGCACAGCCTGCAGGAGCAGCAAAAACCCCCAAACTCTTCTAGGCCTTTGTTATACTAAGCAAATAGTTATTAATTCTACTGCTTTATTTTTGAACACTGAGAAGAGGGTAGGCAAGAAAGCTCATGTTTGTATAACAAAAAGTGAGAAGCAGAGTCATCATGCCCAAATGCAGGAGTGCAGGTATTAAAGAAAAAAAAAAATGCAGAAAGAAAAAAGTGCATCTCATTTTTTTCAAGTTTCCAATCTTGTTATTGGTTCCATAGGTGAAATTTCAGCTATTGAAGGAGTTTACTGTAAAGATAGCTGGCTGTGTTCAGATTTCTTTGAAAATGAGGCCAAATTTTTAACATCTTGTTGGGAAATATTTTTGTGTGTTTACAACTGTAGAATGTATAAATAAATACTCTAAATTGTTGAAGTTTATTCTTATTTTTTTCATGTTTGTAGCTGATACTCCACCTCCTGCATATATGCCCCCTGATGAACAAATGGGGCAGGATAATTCACAGTCTATGGACACAAGCAATACAATGATCCCTCAGATCATGCCAAATATATCTACCAGAGGTAAGTTGTATAGTCTGGTGTAAAATGACATCATTTGGTGTCTTGTAGCTCATGACCAAACTGAATGAACAACTTCAAATGGGCCAGTAAATCTTGCTGGTAGGTGGAAGCAGTCCTCCTAGGCAAACTGGGGCTGTAAGAGACATAATTGAGAAATAAAACCTATCTTGCTTATTTTTATTTTCATCTTTTCCTTTCAAAGCCTCAGGTGCATAATGTGGCTTACAGCGAGTTGAACTTTTTTTATTTCTTTTCTGTTACCTTTGTCTGTTGCTGGAATAACATTTGCACAAAGGCTCTGAAAATTGAGTCCCAAAATACCAGTTATAACAGATTTTTTTAAATTGAGCAGAAGAGTTATGTTTTACTTGCTATCACATAGTCTTTTCTCTGTGTGTGTGTGTGTAAGGTTGTCTTTGTTTAATATCAGCTTAAAATTGGGAAAAAAAATCATAAAATCAATTGGCCAGCTAAAGTACACAAAGGTCAAAATCTTTAAGGTTATAATCAGGACATTTCTTGCCCATCATAATTGTTTACTCAGATTTTACTTAACTGTTGGTGTTTTGGAAGGTCTGACAGTTGTAGCTTTAATGTTTTAACTCTTACCTAAACTGTCACTTCCATTTGCTTTTCAGATGTTCAGCCCGTTGCCTATGAAGAACCCAAACACTGGTGTTCCATTGTGTATTATGAGTTAAATAACCGTGTTGGGGAGGCTTTCCATGCATCTTCCACAAGTGTCTTAGTAGATGGGTTTACAGATCCCTCCAATAACAAGAACAGGTTCTGCTTAGGTTTGCTCTCCAACGTTAATCGCAACTCAACGATCGAGAACACTCGACGGCACATTGGCAAAGGTAAAACTGAGTTTGTCTTACGAACCAAGTCCTTGGTTTTATTTCTCTATACTGCAGCAGTGATAATTCTCAGATGAGAATGCTAGAGGTAATCTGAGATGTGATACATTATCTGCCTCTCCAGTATCAGAAAACAACTTAGTTAGGCATGGTTTGATTCTAATTAGTCAAGAATTGCATGTGTTTTTCTTTGTCACTAATTAAAAAGACTAAATATTACCCCTTCCTTACCAAAATAGATTGCCATTGGGGCTTGCTTGTTAGGCTAAATGTGGTGGTCTGTGTTTCAGCACCAAGAAATATTACAGGATATGCCATGATACTCCATATTATATCTACTTCTTAAGTTCTGCATACACCTTTACAGTATGTCAGATTTTTTTTTGTTTTGTTTTGTTGTTGTAAGGTATTACCTTCTGTCTACAGTATGTTCAAATATCTTGGTGAGTTGGCAGCAGGACTTTGAAGTGCTAATGCAAAACTGCAAGGGCTCATTTGTCTGAGTGAATCCATGGGGCGTGGATGTGTGTGGGAGGGATTCCTGGAGACAGCAGGTTTTGCAAGATCTTCTAGTTTTCCTGTACTGTTTTGGCTGATAGTACATAGAGATGCACAGTTTTCATCTTTGATGGAATGTGCCTGGATTATCTTAAATTGTAGAACACTTTTTCTAAATTTTTTTTTCTTTGTGATTAACTCAGTCCTGAGAAGAGATCCCTGTTTCTCTTGCACATGTTTAGAAGCCTTTTTACCACCTAAGAGCATTTAGTAAAGTTGGTCTTGAGTTTTGATTGATGAAAATTCACCCTGTCCCATAACATTCTTTTAATGAAAAAAAACTACTATAAATATGACAAAATTTTGCAGATAATTTGGAGACCAGAAATTCTATTTGCGTCTCTTGGAAACTTGGCTCTGCAATGCAGTTGTCCAAAAAAATTTATAAATAAAATAATATTATAAAGGGGAACAAGTGATTTGTGGGGCGTGGGTGGTTTGTCAGGCTCTTTTGTTTTGGCTCACCCCTTTTAGTGGTATTGGCAGAGAAATCTTGTGCATCTGCTTAAGGTCATAAGTGTAACCAGGACCCATCATCATATTGTAGAATAGTAATGAGCTTTAAAATGTCTGCATCTCTAATAGTAATTGTTGAACTTAAACTTTGCTTTGTGGTAACTGTTCCGACAACAGTTAAGGTTGTTTAGAGATAAAATACTGTTTATTTATGGCTTTTGCTTGAAAGGTCTTGAGGTTTTGCCTCCTTAGAACCACCCAATCCTATGTGATAAGGTTTTTTACTGTAGCTGGCAAGTGGTGGTCAGTGTCTTTTTAAATAAGGAGGGTTGTGTTGTGAAAATGCATCTTGCCCACCCCACATTCTCTGACAGCTGCTTGTAGTTGTCGAAGCCAGCAGTTCCTCCATCCTACCATAGTCCCAAGTCTAGCACTGTTCACAACAGTGGCTGCTGAAAGATGAACTTGTATCTGTTGCCTTGCTGCAGCCTCCTGTGGCACATCACAGGATGGTCCATCGTGGATTCTCAGGGTATTGCAGGGACAACTTAAGTGGAGCTGTATCCCAAGCATGCAAAGCTGGGATAGGGGAGGGAAGGCAGGTGTCTCAGTGAAGCAGCAGGGTGCTGAAGGAATGGGCAGCTTCTGTATATTAATTTTTAGCCAATAATAATGTTGTATAGACTTCAAAACATGTGCATAGCTGAACACAGACAGATGTGATAAATCTGGGGGCTTTGTTGATGTTAAGGTTTGTAAACCCTGATGGTAATGGTGTGGAGCAACTAGTTGGACTTACTTGTCCTTCAGCTTGATAAAATGTACTGAAAATCAGAGCAGTCTGTAGATGCACTTTCTCATTCATGTCCATTACTGACCTGTCTCCCAGGACACACATACTTCTGTTCTACTTGGCATAGGCAGAAGCTACCAGGTGTATAAAACTGGAGTTTAAAATCCACAAAAATTCTCTAGAAAAATAGCTTGAAATAACAGTTGAAATGTGGCAGTAATTTTTTTTATTCTATTCTGTAATTGGTCAGAGAAGGACATCTAGTGGCTGGTGTATCATGAACCTGATGTGTTGAAATGACACAGTGTGTTTGTTACAGTGCAAGCAAAAGCTTTTCTGAAAACCTACTCAGGCAGAAATTTTTTTCCCCAGTAAAATAGAATTTATGATAACTACCTCGAAATCAGAGACGACAAAGTAATTTGAAATGTTCTTATCTTTGTTTTCAAGGAGTTCATCTCTACTATGTTGGTGGAGAAGTGTATGCTGAGTGTTTAAGCGATAGCAGCATATTTGTACAGAGCAGGAACTGCAACTACCACCACGGCTTTCATCCAACAACTGTATGCAAGATTCCCAGTGGATGCAGTCTGAAAATTTTTAACAATCAGGAGTTTGCTCAGCTTTTAGCTCAATCTGTCAATCATGGATTTGAAGCAGTATATGAGCTCACCAAAATGTGCACCATTCGAATGAGTTTTGTAAAGGTAAATTATTCTGACAGTTTTTAAGTTTATTGTGGGTTTGGGTATTTAGCAGTAATTCCATTAGCACTGTAGCAAAGCTGTTCTGGCCTGATGTGGTTCTTTTCAATTATAAGTATATTTAAAGTGATTAACTGAAGGAGAAGGAAATCAATGCAAGAAAGGAAAAACACAGATTCTATATTAAGTCTTGGCTGTGTATTCAGCTACTTTAGTATTCAGAACAGGAATTCATTCATTATGTTTGCTGTAATTTTGTTAAAGGAGATTTAAGTTCATGGTGTAAAATTTCAAGGAATAAAGTGAATAACAAGTCTACTAAAAGAACATGAGTAGAAAGGAGCATAATTATTGAAGAAAATGTTTAGCTTCTTCAAATTGATTATTAGTTTAAAAAAATCCCTGGTTAGGGAAAAAAGGCATGGTTTGAGTTTCTGAAGTCAAGCTGTGCTGTTATTCCCACGGGAGCATTTCCTGAGCATTGTTCAATCAAGATGTTGTCTGTCTCAGGTTTAGTATGGAGTCCAAACTTGGGCTTTCCAGGTGTTTTGTTTGCATCTTGTCCAAAAGATGTCTTGTTGGTTTTGTCAGTTATGACAAATACTGCTCATTTTGAGAGTGTGGAGGAGAGGGAGCAGGAGGTTGAAAGAGAAGAGAGATGTGGCCATGGCCAGGAGTCATCCTCAAGGCAGCAGTGAGCTCCACAGGAGGCTGTGGCATGCAAGACTTGATTGAGGCTTCCAGCTGCAGCTTCCCTCCTGCTCCTTCCCAGCCTCGGGTTTGTTCCTTTAGATCAGTGTGACTAGGTTGTGAATTACCTTCAGATAAGTATATTGAGATTGTGGTTTCCTGTTTCTTGTTAGTAGTTATTTTAAAAGACAAGACTCAAATTGATCAGTACCATTTTGTTCATTTTCTAGGGCTGGGGAGCTGAGTATCACCGGCAGGATGTCACGAGCACCCCGTGCTGGATAGAAATTCATCTTCATGGGCCCCTCCAGTGGCTGGATAAAGTACTTACACAAATGGGTTCTCCTCTTAATCCCATCTCATCTGTTTCATAGTGCTGAAATTCCACCTTCAGCCTTATTTTTAGCGAACTTATTCTAATTCTAGAGAAACTTCCAGTGGATACTGTGAGCTATATGGAGAATGGATCTTATGATTTAACTTTTTTTTTTTTTTTTTGAGATCCCTTTGTGACCAATTCCATTGTGTATAGCTAATCAGTTTTACATTTCAAATTGTTCTTGTGATGCTTAAGTGACAGTTGAGCCCTAAGGGAAAAAATAGTCTATTGAAAAATTCAGAACACTTTTCCCCGTCTTCCCCTTAAAACTTAAACAGACAAATGTCTTAACTGGAAAACCTTTTTGTCCTGTAGGGACAAGAATTAATGAAGACTCTGACTTCAAAAAACAAATACATATCATAATTTGGGATTTTTTAATGTGTTTTAATGAAACTGTTTGAACATGTGCAGCTCCAGCTTGCAAGCTGTATTTTTAGCTTAGTGTTTTAACATCTTAAGATTGACATCTGTCATAAGCAAAATTAGATTTTATTATGGCTAATTTGCCTCAGATTGAACAATGTGATTTTTTTTTTAATGTACACATGAAATATACTTTTTACAAATATTGGAGTGGTGTAAAAACACTTGTATTTTCTATTGAAAAATGCTGTCATAAACACATTGTATATTAATGCAGAATAGCAGTTCTTAGCCTTTTCCCACTTTGGTTTTGTAATATCTCTTTTAACCACCATTTAAAGTAGTAATTGATCCAAGGTAAACATCCTGCACGGTTCTGGAGTAGTGATTCTTGTTTTGCTTTGATTTACACTCATGCCGTTTGGATTTGGTTGCCAAGGCTATTTCTTTTTAGGTACCTTTCTCTATTTTAACATAAACACTACTATTTGTAAATGGCAGTGCTTACTACTTTTTGGAAGGAATAAGTTTTTTTTTTCTTTTTGGTGTTCTAGCTGTTTATTTTACCTGTCTGGAATTGATCTGTGTTAGGCCTTTTTAGTCTCTCAGTAGACATTATGCAGTATTAGTGATTACACTGTATTTAATTCACTTTCAAGTATGAGTTTGAGTCTCTTTGAAGACTGTGAGTGGCTTAGCAAATGAGTAACTGAATGCAGAAGCTTTACTTCCAGATCATGTAATTTAATTCAGACCTGTTGGTAATGACCAAAAGTAATCACTTCTTTGTAGCCTGCATGAAACAGTGCTCTTGATCCTGTCCCTGATGGCAGGGCTTCAGTCAGAAGACTTGCAGCTGTGGTTGGCATCTTTATGAGATTGCAGGACTGTGTTAATATGACAATGGAATTTCTCTCTCACATCTAAAGAATCATGGAATGTTAAGAGTTGGAAGGGACCTTAAAGATCTCCCAGTCCCAGCCCCCCTTTCTATGGGCAGGGACACCTCCCACCAGACCAGGTTGCTCCAGCCCTTCTCCAATGTGCCTTTGAACACTACCAGGGTTGGGGCATTCACAGCCTCTCTGGGCAGCCTGTGCCAGTGCCTTACCAGCCTCACAGTAAAGAATTTCTTCTGTCTGTCTGAGCTAAATTGGCCCTCTTTCAATCTGGACCTGTTACTCCTTGTCCTGTCACTACAGTTCCAGACAAAGAGTCCCTCTCCAGTTTCCCTGTAGCCCCTTCAGATACTGGAAGGTTCCCATGAGGTCTCCACTCATCCTTCTCCAGGCTGAACAGCCTCAACTTTTTCAGCCTCTCTTTGCAAGGGAGGTGTTCCAGTCCTCTTACCAGAATTGTGACCTCGGGACTTGCTCCAGCAGTTCCATGTCCTCCTTACACTGAGGGCCCCAGAGCTGTGCCCACTGCAGGGGGGTCTCACAAGGGCAGAGCAGAGGGGCAGTGCCCTCCCTCACCCTGCTGCCCATGTTCCTTGGCATGCAGCCCAGGATTCTGTCGGTTTTCTGGGCTGTGAGTGCTCAGTGCCAGTTCATGGTGAGCTTTTCATCAGCCATCACCCCCNTCTCCAATGTGCCTTTGAACACTACCAGGGTTGGGGCATTCACAGCCTCTCTGGGCAGCCTGTGCCAGTGCCTTACCAGCCTCACAGTAAAGAATTTCTTCTGTCTGTCTGAGCTAAATTGGCCCTCTTTCAATCTGGACCTGTTACTCCTTGTCCTGTCACTACAGTTCCAGACAAAGAGTCCCTCTCCAGTTTCCCTGTAGCCCCTTCAGATACTGGAAGGTTCCCATGAGGTCTCCACTCATCCTTCTCCAGGCTGAACAGCCTCAACTTTTTCAGCCTCTCTTTGCAAGGGAGGTGTTCCAGTCCTCTTACCAGAATTGTGACCTCGGGACTTGCTCCAGCAGTTCCATGTCCTCCTTACACTGAGGGCCCCAGAGCTGTGCCCACTGCAGGGGGGTCTCACAAGGGCAGAGCAGAGGGGCAGTGCCCTCCCTCACCCTGCTGCCCATGTTCCTTGGCATGCAGCCCAGGATTCTGTCGGTTTTCTGGGCTGTGAGTGCTCAGTGCCAGTTCATGGTGAGCTTTTCATCAGCCATCACCCCCAAGTTGTTCTCTGCAGGGCTGCTCTCAGTCACTTCTCTGCCCATCCTGTAGATGTGTCTGGGATTGCTGGGACCCAGGTGTAGGACCTTGCACTTGAACTTAATGATGTTTGCATTTGGCAAAGTAGAGAATTTAAACACTATACTGAACACTAAAATCAATTACATAACATATGCATATTTCCGTCCTTTATATCATAAAAAAGAGGCTGAGAGAAACATGTTAAGAGAATTAGAAGTGAATTATATACAAAGTTTTGCATGCAGAAAGACCCTATTATATTTTTTAAACTCACCTTTTTCTCTTTCCTGAACACCTCTTCAGAAAAGGGTTCAGTATTTGGAGGAGAGGCTGAAAACTAATATGCAAATACTTATTAAAAGATGTTTTGCAGTTTATTACTGCAATCCTGAGAAAATTGTTTTTTAAACAAATTCTTGTGTCTTCTGTTGAATGACAGTTTCTCCTCAGATGTGGAAATCGTGCATCGTATGGTACCTAAGTAACAAATGATCTTAGAGGATTAAAATTGTTTACGTATCATTAAAATGTTTTTTATGAATTGCCTTAAAGGAATAAACTGTAACACTTCTGCAGAACCCTAATGTTCTCTTGTACAGGAATTTCTGTATTACTGTTTTGGTTTTTTGTGTTTTGTTTTGTTTTTTTAAACAGTTTCTTGAGTATGTTTGTTTGAAAACAGATGAGTACATCTTCAGGAGAAGGGGAATAACATTATTTGCCACTTAGCTTTGGTTTCTTCCCTTTTATTCTTTGGAGCTGCAACCCACAGACAGTTCTTTTGATTGAATAAGATGTCAAGTCAGTTGGCCACAGGATCCTGCTTCTGTTTTCTTCTTGGGGCCTGACATCTGTCAACTTTCTGAATAGGTATACTTAACACTACAGAATATTGTATTTCTTGACTAGCTTATGTAATAAATGACATGGCACATTGAACTAAGGAGAGATTGCAGTTGTAGGTACAAGATTTACTTTATCCAAAATGTTTTTCACCTGGCTTCATCTCTGTTCACTTGTATGCTTATATGTGGCCAACTGAATGACTCAAGAATGGGTGCTGCAGTGGGTGCTGTGAGCCAGAGCTGGTGTTTAGTGCTAGGACTGTGGTTAGATTGGCTACCCATGCACTGAACCATAATTTCTGCAATAATATCCAGTTAACCCACTTCTGATGCTGTCATTAAGTACTGAAGTGCTCTGGCATTTTTCTGCTTGTGTACATATTCTGGAACTGTAATAGCTGCAGTGCTGGGATATCCTTGTGACTGCTGGTTTTGGCAGGGCAGGCTTGCAGGAGCAAACCCAGTCAGATTTGTCTGTGTTCTGCTCCTCTGTTCCTTCCTGGTAGGGCTTTTTGGGAGCTTTCTGGTTAGCAGATTTTGTGTGCTACAGGTTCATGGTGTTGCTAATCCTGTTTTGTTCATCTTTGCTGCTGATAAAAAAATTCAGATATGGGTGCATGGATAGATTGGATAGAAAGTTGTTTGGTGCCAACAATGTGTAAAGTGTCACGAGAGCAGGGAGTGCTGCTCCTGGTACAGCACGTTGTGCAGAAATCACCCCTTGGTCTAGAGAGAGGGATGGGGAGATTCACTCAGCCAGTGGTGTGGCAGTGGCAGGTGGAGCCTTTCCAGTGTAGCCCAGCTTAGACTGAGTGTTACTCCTCAGTAAAAACTGACTTGGCTCTTGTAGTGTATTTTCTTCTTTCTGGGCATCTTTCTGCTTTGCACCAGCCCCAGCACTGATTGACAGCTTTGGCAATACCAGCAGAGAGCCTGGATCAGGCTTATCCTGGAGCAGGCTTATCCTGGAGGCTTTCCTGGGAGTGCTTGTGTAGTCCCTGAGATAAGACAGCAGCTTGGCTGTTGCTCCTTAGACACCTGGGCCTTGCTGGCAGTCAGGCAGTGCCTTGTGAGTCACACTTCTTAACTGCATTAGGCATGAAGGGCTGACACTGGGTTATAGAATCTACAGGACCAAAATAAAACCTTCTAGTATGACTGACCAGTGAAGACAAATCTGACAGAACAGCCCAACAGGCAAAAGAATGATGAAACAGCCCAGGTGTTACGATTCAGGATAGAATTGTTTAAAATGTTGGAATTCTTTTAGTTTTGCTTGAAGCAAAGATTTTTTTCTTCCCCCGCAGTATTACAATGTGAAAGTTGTCAATTCTTGGGTGACAGATTAACTTGGATTCTTGCAGTGTAACTCTAGAGGACATTAAAATGTGTCAGGCTTCCTCACTAGTCTGAAATAGTAATTTTTCAGGATATTGTTTTACTTGCTCAGAGTGTTGCTGGTGATGGTTTCTGGAAAGGCAAAGAAACAAACAAAAACCAAAAACAAAACCAAACCATTTTCTAAATGTTTTGCTTCAAATGACAAACATGTGACTAACTTTCTTCTGGAGTTGTGAAGTTTCTGTTGAGGGTTTCCCATTCTGAATTCAAATCAATAGACCAAACCATCAGATTACAATATAATGTTGCTTTCTTGTGCTGCTCCATAAACCTGCTTCTGTGTTTGTTGCAAGCATAACCTTTATGCTTTTGTTTACATTGTAGAAAACACAGTTCTAGCAATGAGGTTTTTTTCATTTAACTCTAAACATCTTTTTATTTTGTTAATTTTAAAATTACTAGGTTTTGCTATGTTATGTTTTTAAAGATATTTTTTTGCATACTGCTGCTCATATTTCAATAAACAAAACAAAAACCCCACATCTTCTTCTGATTTCCTTTTTTTGTAACTGTGTGTCTCAAGTATTTGTTTACAAGGGTTAATTTATCACATGTAACTTCCTGCTGATGCCTCTCCATGTCCATATTCCTCCTCACACAAAGGTGATCCTGTCATTTTAAAAATACTTTTCTGTAGCTTTTTGGTAACTTAAAAGCTGCTGTGTTCTCAGAAGCAAAGATGTAGATTATTTCATAACTTAATTTTATAGTTATTTTTTTCTTGTAGAATGCAGCCAGCCAAAATGGTATCATTTTGATAGTACTTATATAACTTTTTTGTACTAC
This sequence comes from Urocynchramus pylzowi, assembly GCA_013397555.1. Classification (NCBI taxonomy): domain Eukaryota; kingdom Metazoa; phylum Chordata; class Aves; order Passeriformes; family Fringillidae; genus Urocynchramus; species Urocynchramus pylzowi. Next base: position 152,297 of record VZRH01003880.1, read on the forward strand.
CAGCTGAAGTATTTTGTGAAACCTCAGCAATCTGATGACTGTTGGGGGTGGTTGGGTTTTTTTTTTTCCCACCATGGCCAACCATAGCATTTTAAAACAACTCATCATGCCTGAATGTGTTGAGCTTTGAACTGCTGGCCAGTAGCCTTTCAGTGACTTGAAGCCTGCTCAGATAATTCTTGTAACTCAGTACAGCTGCAATAAAATGTACATTTAGAAGTTTAGTGAACTGTATATTAGTTCATTTTTAAAGATAGAGGGCAAGAAAACTTTTCCCTTGTTTACCAAGATACTGCAGAAATAGAGGGTGAAAAGTTGTGTGCATATATTAAATCTTTTTTTGGCAGGAGGAGTACAAAAACACTGAATCCAAATTCCACAATGACAAATTATTTCTTTAGTATAAAACTGAAATGAAAATGTTAATACAACTTTATCTTGTCTGGGCTTCCTGCTTTGGGATTTAATTTTACCAGCAGACTGCCATCTGCCGTAATACTCTCAATTCTGTAATTTTCTCAATAATAAGAGCTTTTTTCCTCTGAATGAGAATCTGATCACTCAGGTAAAAATTTATTTTTTTTAATTAAACTCTTGATACTGCATGATTTTCATGTGTTTGCTTCCAAAACCATGATTGCCATGAAAATCCCCAGAAGATTTACTGTAATAGTCTTACACAGATTATACAGCCTAATTTTTGAGCAAGATCTCAGATGAAGTTTCAGTGGCTTACTGGCTTTCCAGAAGCTTTATGTGGATTTTTATGAATAGTTTTTTAAGTAAAAAACAAGCAAACAAAATACCTTGGTTATTAAGTTTAAATACTGTATAAATGAAGAGGTTTTTTGTTTTATTTTGGTTTGGTTTTTTTTTTTATCTTACTGGTCTTTCTGGGGAATTTGGAGGTACAGTTACAACTCTGGAAGTAGGTAGCCAAAGAAACCTCTGAAATTCTTTACTCATGGGATTTTAACAGATGGAAAATAAGTTTTGGGTGAAACAGCCCTCTTCCACCCCCTCTCCAACCCACACTGTGTTAAATAAGTCAGAGGCTGCTTCTGTTCTGTTTGCTATGTGAAAAGCAAATACCTCACAATCATTTAAAGTAATTAAACATTGGCTGTCCCATACCCTGTGACAGGAGAGATCTTTCTTGTCCTGGAGTAGAGAGCAGCTTTCTGCCAGCTCAGTTTCATATTTAATTGCTGAACTCTGTTGCTGTTTGATTTGCCCGTGCTCTGCTGGAGGGAGGAGCAGTGGGCAGCACATCCCAAGGTGTCACGGGCAGCTCTGTCACTGTCACCTCCGTGGTTTGGCTGACAGCAAAGGGTGCTCTGGGTTAGCAGAGACTGTGAGTGGGGATTGCACAGACAGGGACCATGCCATGAAGTGTTCAGCTGCAGGTGATGTGGGATGGCGAGGGCAAGGTAAAAGTCTCATAACAACAGGTGGTATTTATACACACCAGCAGATTAATGTGAAATCAATTTTTTTTTCAGACTTAGGTGTTGAAAATAAGCTTCCAACTTGTGTTAAGAAATAAGTGTAGTTAGATAACATTTCCCCTCCCAAAGACAAATTCTGTAAAACTACCATAGAGATGTGGGCTGGGGGGGTTGAAGGGTGACTTTCTGGGGGATAGAAGCTGTTGGGTCATCTCCAGCCATTCTGTGTTCCAGCTTCTTGCAGGGCTCCTTTTTTCCATAAGGCATTGGAAGAAAAACTCCACACCTTTTAAATTAGCAGCTTTTCTGTTCTAAGGCCAGTTTTATTTTGTTATTTACAAATATCTTTTTTTCCCCATTCTCTTTTTGAGAAATAATTTTGTTTGCAGTAACAGAATTTATTTCCAGGACTAAATTGTAAGTGCTGTGTAATTCAGTCACTCCTGCAAATCCTGATTTTCTGAAGTCTCTTAGAGAAACTGCTGATGGCAAACTCAGGAGCCACTTGAGACAGCTTTGAGCTGTGTGTGTGACTTTGACTTCAGACACAAAACAGACAAAATGGGCTCTGTTCTGTAAGAGCCAAATGGAGACTATTTTTTCTGAGATTTCAGGTCTCTGGTGAGCAATGTCACTAAAAGATTTTAATAGAAGGAATTCTTAAGTTTCCTCTAAGAAAATGAGGTAAATACAGTATATTAAACTTAAAAGTGCAAACTTAGGAGTGACCAGGTTGTGTCCATGAATAGAATTCACCAGTGGTACTCTATGCAGATGCCCTGCAGGGAAGAATTTGATGATACCAGGAGGGCAAGAAGAGGAAAAAAACCATGAAAAGATGTGACTGTGTGCCTTGTTGCCCTGGAGACTTTCTGCATGGATTAATGGTTTAGAGCAAACTTCTCCACTTATACATGTAGTTTCTGGAAGAAAAAACTTCCTAAACACAAATGTGCTGTGAGCACAATCCAGGTCTCTTCATTTCACCACCTCAGTCTGATATATCTTCCATTGTTTTAAATGTTTCAAATATCAGGTAGGTAAAGCTCCTGGCTCTCAAAATGTGTAGGAGAGCAAGGACCATGGGCAGAGCAGTGTTCAGTGGGGACACTGCTTTGGCAGAGCTGAACTGAACCTTTTGATCTGCTGGGGTCAGCTCTGGCCACCCTCTGCTGTGTGGCAGTGGGGCAGCTGCTTGTCACCAGGGCTTGAACCTGCTAGAAGAAATCTCCTTAAAGCAAGTGAGTTACAAATTGCAGTGGCTCCAGTGGTTTGATAGAGGTTTGGAGAGTGTGATCATGCTGCCTTGCCGTGCAGCACTGGCTTGGTTTCCAGGCTGACACCCCAGACAGACATGGAATATTTAGATCTTAGGATTTATTCTTTGCCTTTTGTCTTGCTGTGCAGTTTCACTGACTTGGGAGTCCTACAGGTGAGCTCTTTCCAGCAGAAACTGTCATGGCCATGTGGCATGGGGTATAGAAAACCCTCAGCTCCTGATTTTTGTTAGGGGAAAGGGAAGTGCAGGAGGGCCAATGCTCATGGGGAAGCCCACCTGCAGCAGGAAATGTGAGAATAAAGATGGGTCCTTCTGGAGCCCCAAAATGTTAACAAAGCCAGTGTTCAGGCAGAGCAATGGGACGGGTGAGCTCCCAGTTGTGGAATGCTCTCACAGAGGAGCACAGAGCTGGTGGTTTCTCCCTGGTTACTCAGTACAGTGCTGTGGCAAACACCCCGTGGACACTGCCTGTGCATTCAAACAGAATGAAATATCACAAATATAACAATAATCCATTGAAAGGGTGGCATCAGCTTCAAAGCATCTCACTGCTTCCAGGTGGAAGTGCTGAGTTGTTTCCCTGGCCCAGAGGGAGAGTTAGAACCCTCTTTAACTCTCAGGTCCTGATTCAGCAGAGCACTTAGCTATGAATGTGAAGTGTACAGATGCTCCTCAAAGTGTTACAGGGGCTGCTCATCTTTTGAAGGCAAAGCCTATAATAACAAGAATTTCTCTGAATGGGGACCACTCTGCTTCTCACAGCCTCGTGGCCCAGATTCCTGGTGTTCCACTCATCTTTTGTGTCTTGACCTCCAGTCTGCCTTGAGGAAATGCCATCAGGAGGGGGAGGCTGCTGCAGGGCTGTGTTCAGAGGCTCTTCAAAGGCACATTGAGAAAATGGGATTGGGTCAAAGACTCAGAGAAGGGTGTGTTTGAGCCAGGGGCAGGATGTGACTGGCAGAGAGTGAGGGAAAGAGATGGAGAATCCATGTGGGACCCCACACGTGTCATACATCTAATAAAACAGTTCCAGCAAGTGAAGCAACGCCTGTAAGTCCCTTCCTGCTGTGCTTGTGGTTGGAAAGTAGATTTTTTTGCTCAGCTTGAATTCTGAGCCTGGTGAAGCAGAATGTTTTCTACTCATATGTTTTGGACATTGGCTAAAATTATGGTGGTGCCCCATCCCTGGAAATGCTCAAAGCCAGACTGGAAGGGGCTTGGTGCAATTTGGCATTGGAAAATGACCCTGCCCATGGCAGGGGGGCTGCTACTGGATGATCTTTAAGGTCCTTTCCAACCCCAAATGTTCTGGGATTCTATGATTCTGAATATCATTAATGAAACTTTCTTCTGCAATAGAAATGATCCTGGATATTGATGAGAGCAACACAGGGCATGGATAAAAGCATTCCCAGTAAATCAGTTAACACTTTCAGCATGACAGGTTCTTCTGTGGTATTACTCCAACCAGGCTGTGGAGAAAAATAGGATTATTCTGGAGCTATTCTTGAATGTTTAAATAAAGAGTGCAAAGAAACGTGTGCTCTGTCAGGTTCTGAGGCTTTTGCCAGCAGAAATTCTTAGACCAAACTCATTATGGCTGGTAGCTGAAAACAAGCTGTCATTACTTAAAAATAAATAAGAAATGCCTGATTTGATAAAACTTGATTTATTCAAAAAGGGCTGAGAGAAATACACTTGCATTTATTGTTGCTTTCTGCATTAATTGGAATTACACCAGTTAAATTTGGAGGAAATATTGGCCACATATCAAGGAATAAAATATTGAAATCTGTTATGTACTAGTTTAGCTTACTGGAGCTAAATAAAACATGGTAACAAAGACAATGACATTGAAGTGTTATCAACTGTGCAATTTTTGGGTTAAAAAAAGAAGCTTACTAACAGACTTCCATATATACACATTTTGTCTGTGTTCTTGAGTGCAAGCCTCTGTGTGTGTAATTGCATTGTAAAATCTCCTCCTTTGGATGAATAAGTTATGTACACATATATACACCCAGCTCCTCTGGAGTACCCTGCAGGTGAAGAACAGGGTTAGGAGCAGCATCTGACACCACTTTGAACCCCATTTCAGATGATCCAATACCCAAAACTGCAGCTAAAATAGGATTTAGGACTGAATGTTCCTGGATAGCTGCAGTTCTCCTGTATGTTGAACTATTTGATATTAAAAAAAACCAAAAAACAAAACCACTTTGCCCACTGTTTGTTGGAATTATGAACACTCCTCCCAGGTTCATGCAGCTTGATCTGGAATTGTGCTGTAACTGCAAGTTCACAAGAAATCAGCATCTACAAAACAGCTTGTCACCTACCAGTGTTAAGCAGAAGCTTTTTTTTTGTTCTGATTTTAGAACAAAATCAGATAGTAATTTGAAATGGTAGGGGTTTCCAGTGACCAGTGTTGAATCAAGCTGTTGTCATATTGATAATTCATGCTTGTAATTGGGCTAGGTTTAGATGAAGAGCAAAGAGTGGTAAAGTAAAGCTACTATTCCTATAAAGCTGTGTTTTATGGCTTTCAGAACTTACCCACTTTGTGTATTAAACCTGGAGCACTCTGATCACACTTTTCATTAGTTTGCATAATATTAAGTATATTAATTTTCTTTCCCCACTTCTCCCCATCCTGATTATTTTGGTTTCATGCTGTGGCAAATAATTTCCTTTGCAGCTTATGGAAGTTGAAAATAAATTCCTTAGGTAATAAGTGCTTCACATAAGTAGTAACTTAAGACTTGATCGATGATGCATTCAAACATCAAAACCAACCTTTAACAGAACGACAATCAAAAGCCTAAATAAACATTTTTCATTTTCTCCTCCTGCCTGGCAGGCCTCCCACAGCATCACCATGCAGTTCCAGCAGCAGTTGGGAGAAACGGGTCTGGAAAGTAAACTCATCTTTGTGGAGCTGTTAGGTAAATACACTGGGTTTTTACATTTGATGCTTGGTTTCATAAACATGGGGGAACAAGCTCCACCAGATGCCCAAATCAGAGACTGTTGTTAATACAGTTATCCTTGTATGGACACTGAATGGGTGGATGATGACATTTGCATACACACAGAGCTTAATCTGGAATCACGGGGCAATTTTTTGCAAAAATTGTATAAATTTGCTAAAGCATTCTCTTCAGTTCACAACAGAGCTTTTTATTTACAGCTACTCAGATTGGCATACAGCATAATTTCGAGCAATCTCCTCCTGCCCACTACTCTAAAGGGGGTCACATCCATGCACTGGCACATGGCACTAACTCCTTATTGCACAGGGCTCCTGGTGCCTGCTCCTGCTGGAATGACAAGTGTCAGACAGCTTGTGTCCTCCACGGGTTCCTCGCCTCCCTGAGCGATCTGTCGTAAGGAAGAGTAGCAAAAAAAGAATTTTTCAGCTGGCAGTTTATGAAGAACACAATGAATGTCACAGTCAAGAACAGAAAGAAAAACAGAATGATGTAAGTCACCAGGTCTGGCTTATTTATTTCCCCTTCTTTTAACACCCTGGCTGTCGACATGTAAAGAGCAGAGGAGCTCACGGGTCTCGGAGTGCTGCTCAGGTAGGGTGTGTTGGTCTGAATCATTAGGTGAGCTTCGGTGGCACTGGTTGAATTGAGCAATTCACTATACATGTTCCTGCTTAAATTTCTTCCACAGCAGACGTAAAACAGGAGGGCAAACACAGTCAGTCTTTGGCATAGGAAAGAAATAATGTTCCTGCTTGTAAAAGGATGCAACCCAGCCGCATGTTGTCTAGAACAAATTAATTCACTCGCATGGCTCAGTGACTTTCTTTTAAATCTTCTTGGCTCATATTTACAGCTCTTATCCACAAATATTAATCAAAAAAAAAAAAAAAAAAAAAAAGATACAGGTACCTGGTGTCCTGGCCCTTGTTTCCCCCAGGGGAAATGCTCTGGCTCATCTGCTGTCAGCCGGGATGTGCGGGGAGCTCTGGGGATGCGCTGCTCGCCCCGCGCCAGCGCTGCGGCCGCATGGGCCGGGCGGGGGACAGCCAGCTCCGGCCGGGGGACAGCCAGCTCCGGGCGGGGGACAGCCAGCTCCGGCCGGGCAGCGGCACCGCCTCGGGCTGGCAGCGCTCGCTGCCCGTCAAGGGGAGGCACGATGGCTTTCCAGAAGCGGGATGCACATGAATCCGGGGTTAAACGGCGTCCGCATGGAGGGGCAGCTGCTGCCTGGAGCTCCGGCTGGATCTGCGCCTCGGGAGGCTCCGCGCCGCGGAAATCCCGGTGCTGGGAAGCATTAGTTGACTTTCTTGATCCCAGCTAACGGCGCTCTGCGGAGCCAGTGTTAACAGGCTGGGCTTTCTGCTTGAGCTTTCCAGGCACTCCTTTCATTGCTTTGAGAGAAATAAATAAGAAAAAATAATAATTAAAAAAAGAGCGATGTCCCTTTGTTCGAGGAAGAAACGCCAAAAAAGCTTCCCTGGGCACGGGCGAGGGTCAGTTCCTTGGAAGCCTCCCCAAGTGCGCTGGGCTCAGCCGAGCTGCGGGCTGGGCTGTGCGGCTCTGCTGGACCCGGCTTTGCCCCTCCAGCCCCGGGCAGCGCCGCTCGCTCCGTGGGCAGGGCAGGGCAGGGCAGGGCAGGGCAGGGCTGCGCTGCCGATCGCGGTGCAGCTGGCACTGACACGATGCTAAAAAGGAAGAGATCTTCGGATAAATTCCCGTGAGTGCCTGAGGCTCCGGCTGGAGGTTTTGAGCTGGGGGAGGGTAGCAGAGAACGGGACAAAAAAGAAGAAAATTGCCTCAAAACCTTTCTTTCTTCCTCAGCCCTTTATTGTTTAAATCTAGAGTAATCAATGTCCTTTTTTTTTTTTTTTTTTCACTTCTCTGTGATCCCCAGCACCCTCTCCAGCCTGATAATTAGCATGTTAATTCTTTTTTTCAGCAAATTGCTTTATGCTGCTATTAGCTCCTGGCTGCTCGCCAGCTTGCTCTCACAATCTCCCATGCATCAGATAAGCGCCGTTAATACTTTTATTTTAACGCATTGGAACTTGAAAAATGGGCAGGGGAGACAAGAGGAGAGAGGAAGAGTAACTGGGCAGGGGAAAACACCACCTCCAGCCCCAGGGTGCTGATCCCAGCAAATGCTAAAGCTGCTTATGATAAGCTGTTGCAGCCAGCAGTGCCAGTGGTTAAACATTTCACTTAGCATAATAAATGCTTCTGCTAAGAGAGGGCGAATGAAGAGAAATCTTCTGGTCAGTTAGGTTTGAATAACATCAAATCAAGTCACCCTCTGAGGCCCTGGTCAGCTTGTTCCTCATCTCCTGCCGAGCTCCAGGTTGAGCCCCTCGTGCCACCAGCAGCTCTGCTGAGGGGTAGAAAGCTGACACATCTCTGTCACATTCCTGTTCACATCCTCCTGCATCATCCTCAGAAAAGCCATTACCTGGGTGTTTACTTACAAGTCCTGGGGACCCTGTCATCCACAAGGAGGTCTTCCTCTATGGAAGGTTTTCTTGACTTTTCTTCCTCTCTCTCTCTCTCTCTCTCTCTCTCTCTCTCTTCCCCGAGTTTTTCAGCCCAGGTGCTCTGAGTGCCTCATGCTGCTCTCCAGGATGGTAGCAGGGGCTTTTCCTGCCTGCCCCCAGTGCTCCTCCTGGGAGCACATCTCCTGCCCACAGAGCCACGGGAGTTACACCTATTTACTCTGCGGGTTCAAAGAACAGGATGCCGAGGCAGGCAGCCGTGGGGGCTGGAAAAATCAACAGAGCCACAGAGTTTGAACTCTCATGTTGCAATGTCTCCTTTCATGCCTCCTTCAAAGAGGGGACTCTGCGAGCAGCAGCAGTGCAAGGCTGAATTTCTTCCCAGCACCATCCCATCTTCAGCTCTCCCCTCTCTGAACTGTTTTTATCAGAGCTTTGCATCCTTTCTTATTTATTTCCTTTATTGTTTTCATTAATAGATAGGAAAACCAAGAAGGCATCTGGGGCTGAATCCTACAAATAGTGTGCACAGTCTTAATGTTCAACGTACAGGTTCTCTCTTCTTTTCATCTCTGTAATAGGAGGAAAATGCAACAAAAGATGCATAGGGATGTCATGGTCATTGATGTGTTTCCTCCCTGCACAGAAGTGTGGTGCAGAAGAAAGGGCTCCTTGGCCTCTTTCACCTCCATCCCTCCCTGTGTCCCTGGGGGAGGATGTCACAGTCCCCAGACAGGATGGTTCCCTCCCTGCTGGGACAGGGCTGCTTGCTCTGCCTGGCAGGTGCCCCCAAACGGCCTCGTGGGGCTGCATCCCTGCCCTGCACACACAGGCTGCCCCCCAAGCACCCTCTCTCCACCCCTCATCACATGCAGGTTGCATGTAGACACAGAAGCAGAATCTTTATCTTTTCCCTTTTGCTCCTACACAAAGTTCTCTCTCATTCTTGGAAGATTCCTGCCCGGAGGGTGCTGTAGCTCAGCTCTGGTGCCAGTGCTGTGATTGTTTTCAGTGGTCACAGTGCAGCTCCCCAGCCTGGGGATCAATCCTCGGGGTGTTTTACAGGCACTTTGTGCACACAGGGAGTTCAGAACTCTTGCTTTTTGTCTGGCTGGAGCTCATACACAAACTGATGAGAAGCCTTGGGAGTATATTAGATGTATTTTCTGTGGCACTGTATCCAGGCTTAATCTTAAAACACCTAAATTGCCATAAATAATGCCTTAATTGCGAAAAAAAAAAAAAAAAA
>VZRH01003880.1:161824-180989 GCA_013397555.1 Urocynchramus pylzowi
GTTAAAAAAAGAAAAAAAAAAAAAAAAAAAAAAAAAGAGCTGATCCTTTCTCTTTGTTCTCCTTAATTTGGAAGAGTTTAAAAGTCTTCAGTTCCTTTTGATTTTTCCTCATTAACTTATTCCTTATTTAGTATTTTCACTGGGTTTGTTTCTTGGTTTTGGGGATTTTTTTAATTCTTTCCCAAGGCTGCCAGCATTTAGTGGCTGATTTTGTTAGTTTTTATGTGCACTGGCAGTAGCACTGCAAGGACAAACACAGAGCCTCTGAAACTGGCTGGAGTTTAATGATAACAAACTTTAGAGTGTTGCAACTTCCTGTCCCGTTTAGAAACTGGGTCAGCATTGCCGGCCCCGGTGGGTTCGTGGGAACAAGGCTGGGGCTGGAAAGGCTTCTGCCTCCTCCTGTGTCACCCATCTCTGGGTTTGTCTGCCCTCAGCTACGCTCAAGAGCAAGAAATTTTGTTCAGCTGTGTTGGAGCCCCAGCAAACCTTAAGGAATTGGTTGATGGTTGAGGTGACTCGGTGGCAGTTCTGCTCCAGTCTTGCCAAGGTGTGAAATAAATCATGACATAAACTGTCCAGAGCTGAAAAGAGGGAGACCAGAGCCTGTGCCCCTCAGCCCCATCCAGTGCTGCCCTCCAGGCTGGCAGGACAATCCTGTTTGCTTTAACAATCCTTCAGCCCAGCTCCCACCAAACACAGCACAAATCTCAGCGGGTGGGAATTGCTGGGCGTTCATCCACGCTCTGGAAGGCTGGAGCCTTTCCCCAGTCCCAGCCTGGTAAATAATGCATGATCTCTCCCTCATATGCTTACACAACCCCTACCACGATAAACACCAACCCAGGGAAATGAAAGTGGAAAGAAACATTATCTTTCTCCCTAATGCAACCATTTACAATCTGCATTACGATCCTTCTGCTCTGCAGAGTGAGCAGCAGTCAGGGGGATGTTTCTATTAGCAGACCAGAATGCAACAAATCACGGGCTGTAACTTTCCAGTGCTGCATAAAAGCAGCTTAAAACCATATAAAGGAAAGAAAATAAAAATAACATACAGGGATTATTTCCTTTCTTGTCCGCTCCAAAGGCAAATACTTATTTCCAGGTGCCTGAGTTTCAGATATTTAGGAACGTATTTTCAAGTGCAGGGCCATAAAACTTAGCACTAGACACCTAATGTGGGGATCTTGCCTTTGGTTCTTAAATATGGGGCAGGATGCCTGAAGAAATTGGCTCAAGTGCAGAGAAGTCATGAAAATGTTTTATTTCAGAAGAGCTTGTGTGTGTTATTTCAAACTAACTTCTACCATTAGGTTCCTCAGGACATGTTTGCACCAGCTGAAGCAGGAGCATTTAGGAAGTTTCCAGAGAAGTCTGAGGCAATGGGGTGGAACTGGGTGATCTTAAGGTCCCTTCCAACCCAAATCATTCTATGATTCTGTAAAAGGGAGCTTGTGTTTATTTGGTCAGTGCTGCATCCAGATCCTTTGTTCTTCTCCAGGCTGGGAGGAATGTTGTGATTCATCCAGGCATGGGATGGGCAACAAGCACCACACACCTCCTGCCATCCCAGAAAGCTTTGCCACTGCTCCAGTGGGTGTAGGGGAATGACTCTGGCTGTTGCTTGAATGGTGGGAGCATCCCAGCCTCCCTGCCCTGCCTTCACTGGCCCAGCAGAGTGGGCAGCTCCACGTGGCTTCTGGGGAGGTCTGCAGGGTGAAGGGCTTCACCCTTGGTGAAAGGTCATGCATGGATTCCCTGGGTCCTGACAAAATTGTCATTTTCTCTGAGCAGTCACCTTCTTGGTGCATTCAGAAGGCAAAACACAGCTTGATAGAGTTTCACAGTCAGGAGATGTGGGTGGGCAACCAGTGACGCTCCTGGGGATGAGCTTCCATACATCCACACAGGCAGAACACGAGCAGGAGGTGCTCTGGAAGAAAAAGCAAAAGGTTTAATTGTAGAGAGAGGCTGCCTTTGGTACCTCCTTTACACTCAAACAGATCCTGAGTCAAGCAGTGCTGCTTTGTCAGCCTAGCTGGGAACAAAAGGGGCCCTGGATGCTGGGCTGGGCTCTGCAGCAGGAGAAAAGCTTCACCCAGCTCAGGGCTGCCAGCTCAGCCCTCGGGTGGGCACCGTGGTGCTGCCTGCATGTGTTGGCTCTGGACCATGGCAGTCCTGGCCCTGCAGCACCAGGATGCTCCTGGGGCTGTTTCTGGCCCAGCCTGGTGCTGTCTGGGCAGGGAGGCAAGTCCAAGGACAGGAATGTGCAGTAACAAGGCTGTTCAATGGGTTTGTATTGCCAGTGTTTAACCCCAATTATTTGGGGTTGGATTTTAGTAAGAAAAGAAAGGATGAAGGGTTACAGCTCACTACAAGGTTTCAGTTTTGAATATGGTTTGCTTCTGCTGTTAGCAGTCTCTCACCAATGTGCAATATGAATAAAAGGCAGCATGAGTCCCATCCTGAATAGATCCTCGGGGGATCAGAAGGAGATTTGGGGAGGCTGTGGAAAATTGTTTCTCACCTGTCCCCTATTCATGTCTCTTCTCAAAAGGATTAAAGGGAATCCTTTTCCAGACTGCTGCACAAAAGATATCCCACCTGTGTGTATAACCCTCCTCCTGCCTGTTCCACTCGTATGCTGCAAAACTTCCCATTTAACTGTAATGTTAACTTCATTGTAGGGAATTCAGACCAGGAGTGGCTGGGGATCCCCATCATCTCATGAAAAAGTGTTGAACTCTCAGGCAGAAATCCTCTGGCATTGCCCTTCTTCTCCCTACATTAATTTTGCCAGTATCAGCTGTTTGGGATGAGCCAAGGATTGTTTGTGAAGCTTCACAGGTCATCAGAGCGTTTTTTTATTACCAGAATCTGTCTTTATTTATGGCTTCTTGCTGGTACAACTCACCTTTTTGGTGCCAGGAATTTTTCCTCCTCTCTTTCTGAGCCCTGGGCAGGGTCTGTCAGTGGTGGACAGCTGTGGCTGTGCTGTCAGGCAGCAGGTGACAGCCTGGGGACATGGGGTTTCTCTTTCTTCTCTGGTTATTGATTTTTGCTCTGTTTTTCTTAAGGTTGATATTGTCAGCTCGGAGGGGAGTCAACAGCAAGTAATAAGGTGAGTTATTAAACCTGGGTGATCCTAGACATACAGATGGAAGTTATTTCACAGCCCATGGGTGTTCCTGCCTCCCTGCATGAATGCCAAACCTGGTCATGTCTCTGGTCATGTTCTGTGCAACAAGATGTCTATTGTGCAATATCGTAGTTTGCAAACTCCTCCTTATTTTGAAAAACAGACTTGGTAATACTTCCTTACCCTGCAGGGATCCAGAGGATTAATCAGTAAAGGTGGCAAGGTGCTCTGATGTGGTAAAAATTAAAAAAAAAAAAAAGAAAGAAAAAAAAGGCTAAAGAACCATCTAAAACAGGGTTGAAGATGGAGCTGAACCCAGGGGGTGATGAAGCTGAAATCTTAATAAGCTATTGACACTCTCTCTGGAAAGTTATACCATCATCCCACTGGAGTACCAGTCCCTCAGTGTGGCTGGCTACTGCTTTAAGATGTATTTCATCTATGACTGTGAAAAAATTAAAGGAAAATTGAACACAGCGTTCCCCAGCAGGCCAGGGATTGGGGAGTTTAATTGCTTGTGTGCTGCTTGATAAAGAAAAACAGTTTTGTGATTTCTAATTTGTCATTCAGAACAGTCTGACTCAAGAAATCACATTGCTTGTTTTTAACTCCAGAGTCTTTTGGATGTTATGATAGAAACCTCCTCTGAAACACACAGAACGCCTCCGAAAGCAGGGCATGGTCTGTCCTCAGCAGAGACCAGGTTTCCATCAGCTGAAATCTTGTTTGCGTCCCAAAGTGAAGTAAATTAAGAACGGCAGAACAAAAACTTTGTTTCAATTTCTTTTCATGAAATCCTTAATTGAGAAAATCAACCTCTCCCCTATTTTTCTGCTCTCTAAAAACACCTGCAGATGTAGAAGGCAAGGGTAAATTCGTCATTTCCATTCCTACAGAAGAACTGATCTGAAAGACTTGTGCTGTTCACTGAAGATATTCACCCTAAAAGGGAGACAAAAGGCTCTTAGACCTGTACATCAGGTTTCTGTGTCTGTTTATTCCTTGTTCTGTGGTGGAGTCTGAATCCCAGAGAAGGATTTGATATTACAAAATTGTACATATTTACATATTGTCAGCACTTTCTATTTCAGATACATTTTATTATAGAAGTGACAATGCATTCTCCCTGCCTGAGCAGACCCAGCCAAGAAGATGAAATTTTTCTGGTGATCCAGATTTCTAAGTGTCTCCACAAACCCTGGAGCACCCTCTCCTTGTTTCTGTCAGAGGCTGCTGGTCAGACCTTTGTGGAGAGCCAGAAGAGAGGAAAGCCCAGCTTTCTCCCAGCCAGAGAGGAAAGTCCATCTCTCCCAGCTGCCAGGGAGAGATGGAAAACAAGATCTGTGAGTGGGAAGCCCAGCTGTCAATGCCTGCAGGAGGGAATCCACCCTTCCTCATCCCCGAGGTTGGCACAGCTTACCCTTGTGAGTCCTCTGAGTCCTCTGTGTCCCCTCCCCAGCTGTGACAGCTCCGTGCCTTTGGCTCTCTCTGCCTGAGCCTGTAATTAGCAGTAATCAAGGCAAGGTGCCTGCCCACGCTGCCACAGGGATGGCAGTGCAGCCTGCTGGAGCAGCTGTGCTTGGGAAGCCTTGGAGGAACCTCCTGGCAGGGCCACGAGCAGGGGGTGCCCTGGTCCTCGCTGGCCACCCCAGCAAAGCTGGAAGATGCCCTTGGCAAAGCTGGTCTGCAGCCTGGGCTTATTGAATGTACCAGGAAATAAAATCTATCAGGGTGTGACGAGGGTTATTTTAATAATCTAAAATCTTACTGCTTCTGGAACATCTGCTCCTTCACGGAGCAAGAAAATTGGTTTTAATTTCATTGCCATGATTTCATGGAAATGAATTTGAGAAACTCAAACTCCGCTATCAGTTAGAAAATCATTCTTTTCTTTTTCCCACCGATAGCAGTGCTCATAAAACTGCAGGAAATACAAAGCAAATAGAAATACTTGCAATTAATTTCCCCCATTAGTAAAGTAAAAAACTTCACCTGATTTTTAACTTTGCAGAGGAAAGCAGTGTTAGCAAGAGATGGTTCTTTTGAAGTGATGGAAGATGTTGTTAGTCAGTCAGGCTCCTTGCCTAGATAGAAGCAGATACATTCCTGTTGTATTTTAATTAGTTCTAAACCTATGCAGGTGAGTAGTACAGTACAGCATTGTTATTAAAATTCATGCTTTATAATCAGAACAGTTAGTGCAGTCTCTGAGAACAGCAAACTAAAGAGCTTTTAACTTTGGTTAATAGTGGAATTATCTAACTCCTGCTATCATTTAACCCATTGCTAAGTTTTTAAGTAGATAGAAAGGTTGTGATCATAAAGTGAAATTGTTGCATTAAGATCATGAGGAGAAAAGCTGTGATCCTTCTCAAAGGCTACATCAGGCCAGCCATTAATTATGAATGCTCATTAATTAAAATGGATTTTCAGCCACAAAAATCTCTAACTGATCTCTTGAACTGACTTCAGTAGGGCAGCTGTGACAAATGTAGGAGGATTGCCCCTTTTAAAAGGCTGGGGGTTTCTCTCTTGTGGCATCCATGCTGAAACTGAAGCAAAATGACTAATGAAGTTAAGAACCTCATTCTTTAGAAGATCAAAGTCATAAAATTCTGTTAATTCCCTTTGAGACAAAACTGTCAATTATAGCAAAGAGATTTTTTCCCTGTAACTTTTTGTTGCATTTTAAAACTCCTTAATTGTTCCCCAAGCCCATCTTCCTTTGTATTTTGCTTTGAACAAATTTACTGAAGTGTCAGGAATCTAAAAAAAAAAAAAAAGAAGGTATCTCTAGGACAAAACATCATATATTCTTCTTAAGAACAGAAGTAACACCCTATTCTTCTTCAGCAGAACCCAGCACAGGCTCTTGGGTTATCAGAGAACTCTGCTGGCATTCAGCTACACAAGATCCATGTTCCTAGGAAAGGGGGAGTAAATTTGGTATTTTTGTTTAGTGTTTATACTTCTCATCTTCTCCCCTCTGAGCTTCTTTCTTCTTCTCTTTTTGGGGTTCAGGACTCTTTGCTGAATTTTTGTAGGGTAAATGTCAGCTGAACTTCTTCAAATCACCCTTCCCAAGTGTATTTTTGTGTCCCCATTCAGTTTTGGGGAATCCTGGAAGATAGGGATGCCAGAAATGTTTAACTACATGGTTACAACACAACTAAATTTGGCAGTAGCTTTTAATCTCTCTTTAACTGCAGTTTTTAACTCCTCCAGTGCCAGGTTGTTCCTAGAGCTGCTGCCATCACTTTCTACTGTCTAGTGTTGCATTTGGCAGAAATATCCCAGATCTGTGTGGTCCCCACTCTGTAGCCTGAGGGTGCAGGCTCATCTCTTCAGTTAAAAATTTCCACAGAAGTATTTTTTTTTCCTTTGATATTTTAGAAAAAAAATCGTAGGATGAAAATGTTGCATCAATATTTTCAATGGTTATTTAGAGAATGAAGCATTTGGACATGCTTGAAAATATTGCTGGGCACCTATTTGCATGTGTAGGTGCCTAAATATCTGAGAAAAAACAACCATCTGGTGTCTCTGGACTCAGATCCTCAGAAAATATGTAGTCTGCTCAAAGAAAGAGAATTTAGGCACATATATTTCCTTTGATGTTTTGCTCTACTCTTAATATCTCCCTCTCTAATGTGCAGAGGAATAATACACAAAAGGCTTTGAAAGGCTCTGATGCCTTTGCACTGTCTGTATGTGTTTTACAGATAACATTATGGCAAACTAGCAGGAAAACCCATATATTTTATACAAGTATTCTGCTCTCCAATTTCAACATCCCTTAGAACTCTTATTTTATAAAATAAATCATTGCCTACCTGGTCCTAGATAGCATTGCCAGTTATTTCAAAGTCAATTAATTTCTGAAATAATTTTGAGCTACCTCAAATTGCTTCTCCTCCTTAAAGACTCATTTCCTTCCATCCTGTTCAAGCAGAATTCCAGATTTCGTATTTTAATTTCTGTAGAACTCCTGGGTTGTCTAAAAAGAGAATTTGGCCTCAGAATGCCAGAACACAACGAATGCAAACCTTTCTGCTGCCAGGAATCAGCCCTGCTTTGTGCACACCTTACCTGGGACAGCAGACAGAAGCATTAGCACCTGAATGCAGAATATTTTCTGATCTGTGCATGGTGCCACTGCTGGAAAGCAATACAAAATCCTGTAATTCTGAGCAGAAGACCATATTCTGCCAGATTTGGGTGGAAGCTCTTGCTGACATCAAGATAATTCCCAGTGGGTGACTGCCAGCAGAGTTTTGGGGTTTTTTTATGTTTGGTCACTAGATTAAGTGGACACTGAGAAACACTGGTTAAAAAAACCCCACTCCTAAACATAAGAACTGTTTCAGCTTCCACAGGGCAAAGCCTGGGACTGGGAATTAGTAAAATTATATTAATTGCAATGCTGATTCTTGAAATATAGGGCAATGTCTTGATTCTGAACCTGTTACATGACTTTCTTCCCTCAGTGTTGACAGTATTTAATGCCAAAATTAATGAGACACTCATTGATGCTGGGCCAATTCCCTGACTTGCACATTGTCAATCAGGTAGAAATCCAAATGTTCACCCACTCTCTAAACCATTTTATGTCTCTGACTCCATCAGAAGCACATGACACATCTTGTGGATCATGTGGAATAAAATCAGATATTCTTCCCTTTTCACTCTGATGGAAAAGAAAGCACCCCACGATTCTCAACTGTATAATCGTTTCCTATGAAATAAATTACTTTATCTGTCTTAATACTGTCACACTTCTGTTCTCCAGTGATCTACTTCTTCCATCTGTGTGCATAACTGTAATCTTCTCTACACCTACTCTATGTATGCTCAAGTGTCAAAATCCAGCCTCAATCATTCCTGTCATCAGTCTCTTGTTCCTGATGGGATAGTGGGTAAAACACCACTGCCCCTCAGACTTCTTTGGGAGATTTCTGGGCTCACTTTGCAGAGTCTACATGAGCTATCTGAAATACAGTGTGACTGAGTTTTGCTTTGGTTTTTGTCACCTGAAATTTTCCACTTATGGAATGACAGGGTATTTTCACTGCTGTGTGTCTTGTTTCCATCATGACTGATGCTGCAGTGAAGCATAATTTCAGGAGATATCCACATCACCCAAATCCTATGAAAGTTGACTTGCTGTTTCTTATTGAGTAATTCTGTGTGACTCATCCTTTGTTCTCTGATACAAATTTTTTTTCACTCATTTGCAGAATATTGTTCAGACAATTGGGCTTACTTACTCAAAATCACTGTCTTTTCTGGTGAGGCAGCACAATCACTTGCCCCTTTCACAAAGCCCTTGGGAGAGAATGAGGTGACCCATAAGTTACCACCATCTTCTTTGCCTTAAAATACAGATTATACTTGGCTATACAAAACAACTGCAGGAAAAAAGAAAAAGAAACCCTCCTGGAAGCTCTGCATCTTCATAGTTTGACATGACAACGTGCCTCTCCTGCTGAGCCATGACCAACTTGGCTCACAAAATGCTCTCATTACCTTCCCCCAAACAGGAGGCTGTGGAAGCCCCAGGAATTCTGTGCCCAGAGATCCAAAGTGTCAGTGACTGGCAGTCCTGCAATGTGGATTTCCTTGTGAATCCCTGTGCCAGGGGCTGTGCTGCTTAGCGTGTCTCATGTAAGTGAAATAACCCCTCTTCTCCTGCTGCTGTTGGTAGAATTTCCTGTCTCTGCTCCAGATTCCAGGCTGCCCTCAGCATCCACTCCTCAAATTCACAGCTGGATAAATTTTGCCATCTCATGAAAGATTCTGATACTTCTTTGGACTGATTTATTTACCAGCCTAATTAAAATGTTTTGCTCTGGTAGTTCAAAACTTCTTTTCTTTTCTTTTCTTTTCTTTTCTTTTCTTTTCTTTTCTTTTCTTTTCTTTTCTTTTCTTTTCTTTTCTTTTCTTTTCTTGCTAATGGAAAGGAATCCTTTTTCTTTAATATTGTAAATATAAATTTGTAAATATTGTAAATATTGGGTAAATAGATTTACCCAATCTATTGTGTGCATCAAAACTTGGTAGGATGCCTGCTCATGGAGAAACACGAGGCAAGAGTTTAAGCATCAACAGCTGTGGGAATGACCTACAACATATGGGACATTTGGTAATTATCCAGTCTTTATTATGTAAGACATAATATCACATAGTTCTGCTAAAACTTGAAATTAGACAGAAGGAAAATGATGGCAAATGACTGATTGCAAAGATAAAGATTCTTAACTGTGCATTCATATTGTTTGGATCTTTAAAAAATGCCTAAAATTTGCTTGTTGAATTCAAGTTAGTTACAGAGCAAAGGCTCAGCTTTGAAGGATGTTTATTGATAAAAGAAGAAATGTTTGAATCATAAATATCCACAGCTGAGAATGATTTACAAATGTATGAGTGCAGGGACTGGCTGTGGAAGAGCCTGTGCTGGGATTTCTCTGCTCCAGTTGGAGCAGGGAGAATTTCTGATGCGTGGCAGGAGACAGAAGGGTAAGCTGTGGACTTTCAAAACCCTCCCACCCCCAGTGCGTGGTATTTGATGTCCAAATGAGGCAGGCATTTATACTTCCAGGAGGTGAAGTCATCAGAGCAGAACCAACTTAAAGCAGTGAGAACTGTGAAGTTATGTGCTGAATAGATCTCAGGAACAAAAAATTAAGTCTGTCTGTCCTACCAGATATGGATGTTGAGTTGGACACTACAGGGAAAGGCTCTGTGTTGGAAAGGCTATCCACTTTCTACAAGGAATTTCTTTCCCCAAAATTATTCAATGTTGTTGAGCCTAGTAACATATTGGAAAACCAGCTCACATGCACAGTGTTTAGGGACCCTGAATGAATTTACAAACTCTCTCTGGGAACTGGTCCAGTATGTAATTTCCTCCCTGACACTGGAACTTTGAGTAACATTAAGGAGTCTCACTGCACATTTATCAGCTTGGAATTTGGATACCATTATACTGTTGGGAAGTAGAAGTGTTCTATAATAATATATACCATAATTTTTGAAAACATATGTCTTTGTAATTAAGATGTGTACAGATGTGGCTGAGTGAGGGCCAAGGTATTTAGATATCCTGGGCTTGACACTACAGCCCAAATGATGAGTCCTGAAGAATTCTGTTCCAGTAAGGCATAAGCTTCCACATTTTAAATGCTCAGAAGTTGCCATTTGCAGTAGTTCTCAAACTCTTTGCTTAATACTTACAAATTCATTTTGTATTGTATTTTGCATACTTGTGGTATTGCTTTACTTGGATTTACAGAACTCACCCTTGCATATAGAAGGAAGCTGTTTGTGCTGTATCTTGTAATCTGTGTGCTTGGGTTAATACTTCTTTTATTATTCCCAGTTCCAGACATTCTGCTGGTGAAATGTATGTTCTGAAAGCAATGCCTGAATCAAGGATGGAAATTGTCCTCTGAGTTATGAGAAACACACACAGCCCAGCCCTGCCCTTCTCAAGAAACTCCCTGACAGCTGTTGAAGCATTGCTGTGCTGTCCCTCTGCCCCATGCCACACACTGTGTTGAGAGAACTTTATAAGAAATAAGTGACATATAGTAAATAACTCCTCTCTGATCTTGCAGGAGCCTCAGGATCTTCCATGGCAGCAGAGCCAAAAGGTGATGTCCTGTGCTGTTCTTACCAGTTGGCTGAGGTAAAAATCTGCTGTGATGTGCAAAAATAAAAAAAAAAGGGGAGGATTCTGGTTTATAGCTGAAACCACAGTCTACCACTGGAGGACATTTATTAGAAGTGGCTCAGACACTGCTTGCCCTCCTCATTTTGAGTTGTCCCATTCTCTGCAGTGGAGTTCATTGATTTCATCAGGGCTACTCACATTCTTAAGTACAAACAGTTCTAAGTGAAGGTGAGAAAATTATACCTTAATCCCTAGACTGTTTTAGACCTTTTTGTCCATCCACTAAAATTTTTATGCCACCAGAGTAAAAAAATTATTTGCATCAAAAATCTTCATCTTAGATAAAAGATTTGAGTTGCTGTTAAAAAAAAGATAAGTGACACTACCTCTCAAATAGCTGCAGATTCACTTTTCAGATATGCAATTTTTGTTCTATTGAATTTTTTGACATATGGTTATGTAAAATATCTAAAGCAAACTCTATCCATTTACACCTTCCAGAAGGCAGCGACTTCAGGAGTTAATGTGGGATTATTTTTAGCATATATTCAAGTTTATTCATGCTGAAAGGTAGTACTTATCTTTTGTAATTTTAGAGTAGTTATTTGAATAAAAACATGAGTATAATTCTATTTTAACTGTCATGTGACATCTGGGAACTGGTTCAAACCTCTCTCTCTCGGAGAGGTGGAAATCTCAGCAGTTTTTCTTTCCAGCATCTCAGTGGTACATACAATACCTGTGTATGTGTTGAGACCTATGTCTGTAAATAATATGAGTAACAAAATATGAGCAATCTTCTATACACTGAGAGAACATTATACCCGAAACAATGAAAGCATCGACCAGAGAAAGTGCAATTTTCAGTGTTCTTTGTAGGAAAAGCTTGTTGAAGTTAAATTACCCCTTTGAGTACAAATTGTATGTTAAGCTGTCACTAGAGACACTGTTAGATAAAAAAATCTGTGGCTGAGTATTTTCTCTCTAGCTGGGTAAATATTTCTGTTAGCCAACTAACTGAGCCCTTTTGCAAGTTCAGAGATGATCTGTGCAGAGGTTGCAAGTTTCTCATGTTTTGGGGTCACTCTTTATATAAGTCTTAAGCTGTTTCTACTCTCTAATGGAATAGTGAAAAACAAGGGGTCTGCAAATTTAGTGTGTAATTTTGGTGGAAGGACTTGGACTGCTTGTCCAAGAGGACACACAGGGATTTGGCTGGGGCATGCTAAAGCAGAAGTAACAGCAGGAGGTCAACAAAATTTCACAAAATTTTATTTGTTCCAAGTTTGATTTGCAGGAAGAGGCATAGAAACCTCTCAGAGATGATTGTGGGTCTGATACTGGGAAAAGCTTTGCAGTAAAAATAATAATTAAGTTACAGTGATAATGAGGCTATAGTTACCCAAAGCCAAGTGATCTTTTTGCCTTTGCAGGCAATGCAGGATTTTATTTTGATATTCAAGATAATCTGGGTTGCTTCAGCCTTGGGGCCTGCATTGATAGGACTGTGCTGTATCATCCTGCAGAAGAAAATACACCAATATTCACAGAATAATGCCTTTCACTGTCTCTTTCTCAAGCAAACATGCCATAAAAGTATTTGTGATACTGGGACTGTTGACAGTGATGTTCAAAAAGTCATTTTATGATGTATTTTGTGGCATATGGGTAAAATCTGACAAAAGAAAGGCCTTGTAAAATCATGGCTCAGGCCTTGCTGCTTTGGCTGGGTACAGCTAGCAGCTAGCCTGATAAGTTCCTGTGATAAAGGAATTGCAACAGTGAGAATCAGCTTGCATATCAATCTATTCCTGTGGGAACCAATTTGCACCTGTGAGAAGAAAGATTCTACCCCTGTGAAACATCTTTTTCCCAGGAGACAAGAGTGTAAACATCTCTGGAGAGGAAGGTCTTTGATGGACAGGTACACTACCCATTACTAACCAATTGATTGAATTGCCATAAGTTACTAACCAATTAGAATTAAACACAATGCCTTAGAAAACCATAAAAATATGAGCTGTGAAGAATAAAGATTGGCTGTTCTGGATGAAGACACAGGTGTCTTTGTCCATCCCTACTGTGACAGTATTTCTTCTATTGATCTGTATTTCTATTCAGTGCATTTTGAAAGCATTTTCCAGCTCTGAGTCCCTGTGAACCAGCCCTGAATGTGCCACTTCCCTCGATGGTAACTCTGAACCCTCAGGCAGTGCTTGTCTCAGAGCTCAGTCCCTCAGTGGAGAACAGGCTCATGGCAGTAACCAGTGCTCAGGAATGAGGGAGTGTGCTTGACTTTGCCTTCACAGGAGCAGAGAAGTACAACAGAGCCATTCCTGTAGGATCCCACTGTTTCCTTTGAGCATGAGCTGTGTGTGGGGTTGGGGTTGCTCTGACAGGGGAGGTTGGACCTCAGCTCCTTCCCAAGGGCTGCACCCACCTCCTGCTGGGATCCCAGCCCCTCCATGAGCCTTGAGGTCTTCTCAGCATCGGGTCTGACCCCCAACAGATGATGGGCAGAGTGGGTGACTCCTTCAGCTCCCATAAAACATGAAAGAGCCCTTAATTTCAGCTGCTTGAACCCACTCCTGGCTGCAGATTTGGTGCCAGGGTGGAGAGGAAATAATAATTTTGTTCTTATGAGCTGCTAATTTTCACACTGAGTGTGTGTATCTTCCCCTAATCCTTTGCCTGAATGGAATATTTCCATCACTTGTTATTGGAACTAATTCCAGAAGACTGTAAAGAGATCCTGAGCTGAGTGATCTATTGTAATTCACTGAGAAAAGACTCAGCAACCTACATGGATACAAAAAGAACTGAAGTAAATCCTCTTTATCTCAGTTACAGGTCTTTTCTCTTGAGTTTGGAATTTCTTAGTGAGAAGAAGCTGCAAGAGATATTCCATCCCTCTTAGCATTGCTGCTGCATAAGAAATAAACTTTGGTAAAAGAGTTATTTAAATGATGGAGCCATTTTGCATGGATCCTGTCAGCTTTGTTACTATTTCTGATCAAATTGCTCTAGTGGGAGGTGTCCCTGCCTGTGCCAGGGGGTTGGAACAGGACGATCTGTAAGATCCCTTCCAACCCAAACCATTCTATAATTCTGTGCTCTTTGACAGTCCTCTCACCTACACCTCATGTGAAGAGTGGCCACTTGGGCAGGTTGTCCCTGGGAGTGTCAGGATCCATCCCTCCAAGTTTTGCAGAGGTGGGATTGGCCAAGGAGCCTTGGGCAAACAGAAGAAACACCTCTGTGCCCAGCTGTCTCATCCCTGCTGCCAAGTCAGGACAAGCACTCCCCTGGCTATGGAGGGAAATCAGACCAGTATTTCTCCCCTTGTTTTGGGAATACCCACTGGTACAATAAGATGGTAGAGTCTAATAATTCTTTGATGTGAGAAACAGTTGGTTTGTGTTGTGTCTGTCTTCCTTGGGAAGGTGTCAGTGCCATCCCTCCTGCCCCTCCAGTGTCCAAAAATGCCCTTTTATCCTCAGACCAAAAGCATAACCAAAAGGATCTGTCACTGGTCCACCCTCCCCAGTGGTGGTGGTGGTAGTCCATCCTCACTGGTCCACCCTCCCCAAGAGCCAGAGAAACACCCAGTTCTCTGAAGAGCTGCACTTCTGATCCCTCTGTAAGAGCATCTCTTCTCCTCTCCAGCCTTCCCTCCCCATCACCCACCTGTGCCTCTGCTGGGAACCCAGCACCCCTGCATGGCCCACTGGGGCTGCCACTTGGTCCCAGCAGGAACAGCAGAGCTCAGCAGCAGCCAGAACATGATTTCCTTACCCCCAGGCCTTCCCCATTTTGTTAATCTGTTCATTGCATTAGGAATTGATAAACTGAGGCAATCTCCTTTCTTCTCTTTCCACCTGCATCCTTGGTTTCCCTCAAGGGCTGTGTCACTGCTCCTGCATCACTACTCACAGAAATTGCTCTGCTCCTACTGTTGGTCTCTGCATTCAGTTTTTCTGCATTTCTGAAGCAGAGTTTTGGGTGGAATTGCCTAAATCTGAAGAAACACCCCCGTGAATCAGACCCATTAGTTCCCTGATGTTTTATTCTTTTGATTGACTTCTCTTTATATATACTTGGTGGGAAGTGACATGGTGAGACAGAGCCAAAAAGCCAGTATTGACTTGTCCCCAGGGAAAGTTTCCCCAGGAAATTTCTGCTGCAGCATGTGACTTACACACACCCTGTCAACCCCTCCACCCCTTGCTGCTGACAATTTTAAGTCTGTCAGTAGTGAAAGCAAGGCAGGAGCTTGTCCTTGACCCTGTTAAAAAAAAGTCTTAATACAAAAATACATCCCTGGTGGGCTCCAAGCACATGGCAATTGGCAGGAGCTGCTGGCAGCAGGTGGATGGCAGCTCTGGGGCTTTGGAGACCTGTGTTACACATTACTTTGGTTTTTAGCTTCAAGAAGGCAAGAGACCAGCCAAACATCTGCTTTTGCAGTGAAAATTATAGTAAGCTCCTGGCAGTGCCAGGGAGTCTCTAAATTGATTCTTACTCCCTCTGCCTTCTTGTGTGAAATAAATTGATATAATTTGTTTGTGAATTAACATAAGGTGGCTTTAGAGATGCAAAAGGTCTTTGCCAGGTTTAATCCACTTACAGCTCATGAGCAAATTGTTTAATTAGTGGGAAATATTTATCTAAGTGCATGTGAGAACTTCAGACAGGATCTCATTCCAAGCTATGGGCTGCCCTGAAGAGCCCAGAGTGAGCCCAGGATAAAGGGCCATGATGGGTCAGATCCTTCCTTGGGCATTTTCACTCCAGATGAGATCTGGTGTCTGATATGTCTGACACAGCTCCATATTTCAAAGGTCAGGGTGAAAAGTGATTTTTGTCCACCTCCCTGGCAGTGTCTGCAGTGCTGTGCAGGAATGACTCGTGGGCTGGACTGAGTGTGTTGGCTCGAGGACAGGCAGAGCCCTCCAAGGGATGGCCCTGGCCAGAAGGAGCAGGGGCTCTGTGGTTTGCCCTGGCCTCAGTGGCTCCCAGCCTGGTGTCCCAGGGCCCCTCAGAGCCTGGGCCACACTGGGAGATGGAGGGGGCTGGTCCCAGTGCCCCAGGACACCCCAGCTCCAGCCTCACCCCATCCCCTCCAGCCTCCTGGCTGCATCTGAGACAGGACACAGGGGGATGTGGTAGGAAGGACCCCAAAGCAGCAAAGCAGATCTGCAGTGATCTTGCAGGTAATGTCTTTTCTTACCTCTACAAGAGACACAAACACCTGAGAAGTTTTAGGGAAAATAGAGTTGTTTTATTTATTGACTGCCTCTTTGATAAACTAAAAAAAACGAGGAAAAAAACCCAGCTCTTGTTTTTTTAATCTCTGTATCTGTCTTTATTTGTACAATCCATCAAGAGGTATCTCATCAACAACATTATTTAATCTGAAACAGGAGACTCACTATTAGACTTAAAAATTCATAAAATAAACAGATTCTGACATTTAATTTGTTGTAGCCAGTAAAAGAATAAATTACTAAGCAAACATTATGCAGAAAATATTTAAGCAAAGTAGAAATCAGTGTTCTTTATATGGGAACTTAAACCAGAACCATATATTTTGCGTGTTCTGTTGATTTTTGTGTTGGGTAAGATAAAGTGTGCAGTTTGTATTGTTTGCTTAGGGAATAATTTAAGCATGGCTAAGAATGGAGCATCTGTCGAACAACTCTTTGGTCAGTAAACAGTGTAAGATATTTTTTATTAAACATAGCCCAGCCCTCCCCCTTTCCAGGGATGGATGAGAACAGTAGGCACATGAATTATGTTCAGCAGAAGGACCAGGCTGAACAGAGAAGGAAGAAATGGCTGCTTTGGTTCAGAGCTATGCAGGCATCAAAATGATTTGTGCTGTGAGGAAAAGAAATGAGGGGTAGAGCCAATGCAGCTGGGCTCCAGAAAAAGTAATGAATGTCAAATAAGTGAATGCCTGAGGTAGCATCCTCCAAAAGAAAGCAGAGTTGAGCTGGGCTGTTGGATAATAGGATTTCCACTATTTACCCAGGCTCATCATTTCACTGAGTTGATTTTGGTACAGAAAGGACAATCCTGTCTCGTTTAGAGATCTGCTGTGCACCACTGCCTGCTGAAACCATGAATGGCCAATGCAGAGAGAGGCCATGCAGGACAAGGTGTTCCTCAGGGGCAAACACATGGACAAAACTCAGGAAACAGCTGGCTGTGGTATCCAAGGGCAGCTTGGGGCTGTTGGGACTTCACCCTCTTCATCAGAGAGTGCTTGGAACTGCCTGACTCCAGTGCTGCCTTCTCCTGCCCTGGCCTCCTGCTCTGACTCTTGTGCCAGAAAACACTCTGGCCTCAGCATCTGTGATAAATCAAACATAGTGGTTATGATTTTAAAAGCATCTTCTTTAAAACTAATGAATTATTGAGAAATTCTGTTACAAAAAACAGGTAAGACTGATAGAGGTAAACACACTGCTCTGATTATTTACTTCTGTTTAAATTTCACTAGCTTTTAAAAATGTTAATCATGAAAACCACACTCATATAAGTGAGACTCTTATTCAAAGGAACACACAGTATAAGCCTTGGAATTTTGCCTGTCTTTCCCTGTTTTGTTTTCCCACCCCTCCATTTATTCACTGCATCTCTCACTTGCTTCTGACCAGCAGAGATGAGCTCCCAGGGTGAGATGGGGCCAGGAGGCTTTGCTGCCCTGCAAATAATGTCAAGACACAGTCAAAAGGTGTTTCCATGCAGACCTGAGCTACTTTGGCTTTTTCTAACAATGCATGTGAAATTTCTGAGTTCAGGTACAAATTAATGAAAATGTTCTTCATTTGGTCTGATGGGAGCTGTGGTACAAACAAGAGAGATGAGGCTGGGACTGAGCAGCCTGGGCTGGGATCCCAGTGTGGGGCAGCAGATGCTGGAGGTTGTGCTGAGAGATTGGATTCAATTTGCTCTTCTGCACTGAGTGCTCTGAAATTGGGAGCTGGGTGAGCCAGACCACAGCAAAGAGGTGGCAGATGGGATAAGGGCAAGATGATTAATTGAAATATACCAAGCAGCCTTGTATTAGCTGCTGCTGCGTGCTCTGAAGTGTGTGATTGTGAGGATCATTGCTGGTTTAGGGGCAAGTCTGCTCTCTGAGGTAGCAGTCCCACTGTGGCCTTCAGAAGCACTTGGCTGTCCACATTGCCTACCAAGCTGGGAAGGGAAACTGGAAAAGAAAGGAAAAGAAAGGAAAAGAAAGGAAAAGAAAGGAAAAGAAAAAGAAAAGGATACACAGAAACAGTCTCCAGCTCCCTGAAGCAGGCTGAGAAAGAGGGATGGGAGAAAAGGAGTTGCAGTAGGAAAGCATTAAATAGAGACAGGCATAATGATAGAGACAGACTTTTAGATCAGTAAGAAACTGTGAAGAAAAGCCTGTTCAATAAAAAAAAAAACTGCCATCAGTGAACCACAAGGACAGTATCCACTAAATGACATCATTTACCACTCTGCTTGTTATCACTCATTATGCTGTAGGTCCTATTATGTGCTGCTTGATGTGAATCTGGCCCCTGCTGTGTCAGGCACAACACAAAAAGAAGGGAAAAAATAATTTCTTGCCCCAAGGAGTTCATGGTGGAGAGTAAGGAGTATTTCCATGAAAGTCTGCATTATCAGTTCAGTGCTGGAGGTTCTGGAAGGCAGTGACAGGTGGACCACATGTTTCTCAGAGTTCAGAGTTTTATAACAAAAGCAAATTATATATATGTAAAGTAGAAATTACAGCTGGCTGAGTGCAAGAAAACCTTGGAGGTATGGCAGTTTCATTTTGTTGAAGGGAAGTGATACATTTTGGTGGCATAGGGATGCTGGAGATTTCATTAGATCTTAGATTTTAGTAGGCTACAAATCTTCACTGTTCTAATTCCTGTGGGATTTGGGCTTTCCTTTGGAACCCAACAATTCTTGGTAACCACTCTTGATTTGGTATGGTTGCTGCTTCTAATGAAGAATCCAAAAATTCGGCAAGTGATAGGTGCCAGGAAATAGAAGAATTCAGGAAAAGTCTTGCAATCCAAAATGATCTCTTTTTAAATAGCTGATAGGAAGACTTTGTAACACCAGTGCAGTCTGAGTCTAAGGGAGCAGCAGGAATCAGCAAGAAGGGTTGGCCAGGAGGAGGCTGTAGTCAGCCCAGCCCAGCAGTACCCACAGGTTGGCTGAATTTAGGATAAATAAGACTCACCCCATCCTGTAAAGGACCTTGACTTGGCCTTCTTAGGAGGGGCTTTGAGAGTATGTTGTTGGTTTCAAGCAAAATTTGTTTGGGTTGTTTTTCTGGTTTGTTTGTTGGTTTGGTTTTT